>CM030371.1:1503617-1720013 GCA_003604175.2 Clonorchis sinensis
CTCTAAGGCTTTAAATATAATTAGACAAATCTTATGGTTGTAGGGCAGTGGAGCATCAGTGTCAACACGGATGTTGCTATCTTTGATGATGATGAATGAAAGAGCTTCATCGTCTTTCGTTATAGTGGTGCCATTGTTCAGCAATCATGCTACCCTGCTTTATAGCTACATCAATTTATTTGGAGAGTAACACGAACAGCCTAGATGCATGCACCTGCGGCATAAGCGCGATCACTGTGAAGTTTATACCACATTATACAGCTTCTGTGGTGAAAGACGACGTCGGTTGTGCTCAACCAAAGCCGTAGTTTGTCCATCTCTACGCCACTGTTGGTTCGGCATGAGAGGAGGTAGTTTTCTCGGCAGACGATGACTACTCGGATTGCTAAGCAAATGATCGAGTCGCCGAATTTCGTGGCGCCGGATACATTTCCGAAACAAAGTGTCTGCTGCTTCACTGGTGCGAATGCACAATCAAGCTATTACTTTGAAGTGCGTAAACACAGGTGCCTGATCCGAGGAAGCACTGATGGAGCGAAACAACTCCAGTCAATTGGGCAAACTATGGAGAGTGAGGTTTGACGAGTATCATTCTTCAAAGCAAGACCATGAAGCCTGTTGCGTATGGGTGAACAGGTGGAGCGCGAATTTCCTGACCGGAAGGTCCGTGGTTCGAACCCGACCTCTTCCTCTCGACTTAACCTGTCTAGGCTTGGGCAACCTGGCAGTATCTCAGCCCTCGTGCTTCCTTTGGGTGGCATGGCAGCTAGTCACCGAAAGGGTGTTACAGCTGAACGATTTATTACTAGTTGGGAAGTGAGCTGCCTGATAATGCAGGTCACAGGCATTTGAACGCCAATCTGTGTCTTCGTGCCCGTTGTCCACAGAGATCTGGGAGAAAGAGCAAAACATCGGACGGTTTCTGTCTTTCTGGGATGGGACCATCAATAACGAAACCCGCTTACCCTGGTCTCATCCTCAACAGTCGAAAATTCTACCGCGGAGATATGTTTTTGCACTCGGATGTTATTGTGTGTTTGGAGTTCCAAATGATCCCGCAGCAAAAGGATTGACGCACTGCTGCAAGTGGTGCAAGGGTTGTTTCCTGGAGACGCCAGACGTTTTGTTGCCGGGGGCTAGCTAAGTTGTGGAGACCTCTTGGAAATCCTTCTGCACTATTTTGGGTGCCTTACCCGAATTTTTTTTTGGTAGGATGCTAATTTTTCCATCTTTTTCCCTCTCGACAGCACTTGGTCCATGTCTGGCGGTAGTCGGTGGTTATATTCCGATGATCAGTTAGCACCTGATGTGGGTGTCCAGTTCGAATTGCGTTATGTTGGCTCCATACCAGTGCGTGTATCTATCAAGTCGGTGGACTTGGAGACACGGACGAAGATTGCGCAGTAAGTTGTTTTAATGTATTGCACTGAACCTCATGTTCGATTAGCAAGTACGTGTAGGATATTTTTTGAGGGGAACTGTTCACAAGGTCGCTGAAAACACTTCGATAGCCCACAACCGGTTTTGCCATTCTTTGTGCTCATCAGGTAGGCGCAGTTCCCGAATTTTCGTCAACCTCATATTCTACGAACTTAGCGAGTTGCACTAATTTGTACACCAATTTGGTTTTCACGGTAGACCCAGCTAACTTCCAACCGAATCTCTCGTTTGTGATATTCAGCTGCGATTCAGTTGAGTTTCCCGTGAAAATCATATTGGTGTACAGATGAGTGTACTTGGGGAATTTCGAGGAATCTGGTTGATGGAAACTCGGGACTTCGCCTGCCCGGTGAACCCCAGGTGGAAGGGCGAAACGGGTTGTGGTTTGTCGAGGAGTTTTCTTTCTAAAAAATATACTACGACATCTCGCATATCGTACCACCTCAAACATGAGGTGGACTTTGCGCATCACAACCAGTTAAAGGATACCACAAACGAGATATTTGGGCGGATTCAGTTGAGTTCTCCTTAAAAATCAAATTGGTGTGCAAATGAGCCTGATTCACTAATTCTTAGGTTCTTTGACGTATAGCTTGACCGATTCAGTGTACGGACTTTTGCTTGATTGGTTTGCCTGAATACCTGATCACCGGCTTGGGCCATGCACTTCTTGCTGTCTCCCCAGTTCAACCTCTTCATAACGAATTTGAACCAGTTTGATTGCCCAGCTCAGCGAACAAGCCAAAGACCATCAATTCAACTTTTTGCCTGCTACTGGAAAACAGAGGAGAGAAAAACCAGTTTTGGATGACCACAGAACTCAGATAAAAAGTGCTGCAATCTCAGATTTCTAAGAAATTCACTGCAATATCAGTCTCATTTTCGCATGTGTTATTTTGACTCAGTCATCTGAAGGCATCTTCTAGGTGCACGTCTTCAGCGGTCGGGATTCTGTTGAAAAGAACATTGTCTCTCGACAACATTGCGTCATCGAATGCCGTCAACGGATGAACGGTATCCGTACAACAGCAAGCACATCCACTAGTGAGGGCCCAAGTTACACAGTTGGACAAATGCAGAGTCGTGTTTCGGATCAATAAATTTTCTTCGGAGCCGGAATATTAATAGTTTCATTTCAAATTCGGTTACCACTGACCGATTGTGCCCATTCTCATCCCTGTTCCTCATAATCTCCTAACCCGACATGTCTTGCTGCTATTTGCTCGCTTCAGAAAGGTCACTGAGCGCCCCATAAATCATTAGACAAGAACTTGCTATTTCGAACATTGAGACAGGACGGTGAGGACGCTCATTGTGAGCATCTGTCTAATGTGGTCCGACATGCCTACCGAGATAGTTCAGTGGTTGGAGCGCGAATTTCCTGATCGGATGGTTCGTGGTTCTGACGCAACCTCCTGTCTAGGCTTGGGCAACGTGGCAGCAACTCAGCCCTTGTGCTTCTTTCGGGTGGCATGGCAGCTAGGGGCCGAGAGAGTGTTACAACTGAATGATTATTATTTTTTTGAGATTTTTTGTATTACAGTCCGGCCGCTGAAGATAAAACAAGATAATCGTTCGGCTGCCTAGCTGCCATACCCCCCAAAGGAAGCACGAGGGCTGAGATACTGCCAGGTTGCCGAAGCCTAAACAGGGGAAGTCGAGAGACAGAGGTCGGGTTCGAACCACAAACCTTCCGGTCAGTGCGCTCTAACCACAGCCATCTCGGCGCACATTGGACAGATGACCACAATGAGTATCCTTACCGCCCTGTCTCAATGTTCGAAATAGCAGCTTCTGGTCTAATGATTTGTCGGGCTTTCACTGACTATTCTGAAGCGATCAAAACGTCCGGTTGGAGTTGTTTCGACAGAAATTACTGGACAGGACAGAATTTCGCGAGTCTGTTTGTGTAGTACGGTTTAACTAGGCCTTTGTTCATAGCTTTCAAAAGAACTGATTATGACATTGTCAGGTCACAGTCAATGAAAAGCAAACAACATCAAAACCAACTAGCAAGTTTAGTTGACATGTACCGCGTTCCTGGTGTACTGGTCCGTTTGTACTTTTCAGCTTGTTCTAGGTCATTTTTGCTGTGATTGAACTGTGTAATCAGGTAAACAACGACCATCGAAAGAACATAAAAGGTGCACAGGATCTCATTCGAAAGGGGAGGGGAACTGTCGGTGAGAAAGCAAATTGGTTAACCACATCACATCAGTCCGAAGCAAGCCAAAGGGCTGAGATATTGTCAGATTACCAGAGCATGAACAGGTGGGTATGAGTGAGCATGAACCTTACGTTTTTAGCTTTCTCTCCAAAGCCCAAGACTGTCGGTGTCAGATTTTCCATGATTCATGTTTGTTACGTTCCGATTTTCAGCGCAGCAATCAATAGAGTGTGTGAAGATGTCGGACTCAAACTATCCTGCACTCGCCTGTCGGACAAACTGATGTCATCCTATTTGGGGACGGATTCGAACAAGCAGTGGGCGATGACTTCGGTCTGTCTGACCATCACTTCGCAACATCTGACGGTCGAGTCTTTGACACAGCCAAAGCAGGTACGCATCTTCTTGGATTGCTGGTTACCTTTTTGTCTTAAACGGTCTGACCAAGCATGTGGCCTTTCCGATGCGTGGTCGGAGACGCTGAACTATATGACAGCTAGCCGATGTTAATGCCGTTCTTGTTCTTAGTTTGTCTCCAAACTGAGTGTTGGAGGTGTAGGTACCTCGAATGTTTGTGAAGAGCTAGCCCTAGGTTTATCCATCTGTCAAATGAATCGACATGATGGTGCAACTGTAAAGCACCAGTGGTGTTGTTGTCAATGATGATGATCAACGGTGAGGCGATGCAGCTCACCCTTATTGAAACGCCGCCCTTCGTTTTTCGATTGTTACCCGCTCAGTGTTTACCGAACGGAAGGTCCGTGGCTCGATCCCGGCATCTCGACTGTTCCTGTCTAGGCTTGGGCAATCGGGCAGAACATCAGCCCTCATGCTTCCTTCGGATGGCATGGCAGTTAGGCACCGAAAGTGGGTTACAACTGAACGATCTCGATACAGTAAGCGTTGGACGTACTTCGACGGATGCGGATGTTCACATCCGCATGGTCGAATCAGTGCGCAGTTCGTTAAACTGAGAAGGGCACCTGACATAACAGACGTAAAGTGAGTGTTCCAGTACAACCTTCCACAACCTGGGACACCAATTATTTTCCAACTCTGTCATTCGTGGGGGATTAAGTTGGAAATATATCCAACACTGGCTAGTTCCGGCCCGTCACGAAGACACTAGACCTTACCATGGTGTGACGGTTTGCGCACCTCAGAGACCCATTGAGCTTTACTTGGTGAGTGTCCTCGCGACACTCACAGAGTCTCTCATACCAGGTTGGTCAATGGTTAGAGGTCTGACAAACACGGTCTCCTGGTCCTCCAGGTTGGGAGTTGGAACATGTGGCGAATTGTTCCGTAGAACTGGTAATGCATTTGCATTTCCCGCCAAACACCGCTGCCTTGCGGTTGGGCTTTTGAGCCAAAGACTTTGGTTGAGGACTCTAATCGTCCTCCTGTCGAGGTGTGGGCGCCCTGGCAGTATCCCAGCCCATGTACAACCACGAACTACACATATACCGGCAGAGAAGCATGCATGTTTGAGTCCCGTATCAAACTCCGTCTGCTTACGCACCCTGCCAAATGGGCTAACGGTCAAATCCCTCCGAGAACCGACTTTTGGAAGCGTGTCCGAAGCTATGGCAATCGATAAGGCCGTCTTCGGTCAGAGAACGACGGGCGAAACTCGTCCAAGCTTCCAAATACACGCATGTGATGGATGTTAGGCCTTATGCAATCGATTGGTTGCGGGAGAAACGCACCTGCTACATCATCAAATCGTCCAAGTGTCTAACGTAACAAGACGTGCACAATTCATGCGGCACATTCGAAGTGCGCCTGTGGATTTTCGGTGAGATCTCTCTTACCCTGTCGGAACACAATTTTCGTCTGTGGATTGAGGCGCGTGTGAGTTATTCAACTTGCGTTTGCCCCAACTCAAGGTGTTACACAACAGCTGTAGCACCCTTTCATCGCCTAGCTTCCATGCCATTCGAAGGAAGCACGAGGACTGGGATGCTGCCAGGTTGCCCAAGCCTAGACAGCGGAAGTCGAGGTGCATAAGTCGGATTCGAACCGTGGACCTTCCGGTCAGTAAATTCGCGTTCTAACTAATGAGCCTTATGTCCGTTTAATATGCCGCTTTCCAAACTCCCTTTCCTCATGGTACAGTCGAATACAGCTGATTTCGGCTTACAAATCATTGTTTAACCCAAATGGAGATCGAAGTGCCTCGGTTTGTTGTACCACTGCAGCTCAAACCTTGCTCTGTCTTGATTCACATAACTCTCAAATTCAGCCCTTAGTCGATTTGGCTATCCAGTTAGCATCGCGACCGGTAATACGACCTTATCATGTTACCTTTCGTGTTCCTCCCTGGACACGCTGTCCCCAGCAAGACCGTTATCTGTGGTGTTCGTTTGGGGTCCGCGGTAGTCTGTCATTCGAGGATGGTTAAACTGTAGTAGCTCGTGTTTTTGGGGCAAACACCGGTGGATAAGCTAGTCCATACCATCATCTGTTCAATGCTCTGTAATCGTGTCAGAGAGAACACCCCGTCGACTGATCGCCACCTCGTGGCGATGACTTCAGATTGTTTTTGTCGCTCAACTGGTCTACACATAACCCCGTAACAACCAGTCTGAGGTGACAACAAGTTCCACGACCGCATTAAGGTCCATATGGGACAGACGGCCAGGGAACTTCACACCAGAATCGGAGAGCGTAAGAGGAAAATAAGCGGGGGCCGCCGAGAAACGCAGATGAATATCGAGCGTTACTAAAAGACTCGGCAATTGTGGAACACGCACTGGACATGGAGCACAAAATAGATTTAGAAAATGTTGAGGTTCTGAGGCGAGGACTACGGTCCACGTCTGAGAGACTGATGGCCGAGGCGGTAGAAATCTCCAAGCATCCCAGTGTTAACAGAATAGAAGGCGTGGAACTGGCAAGCTTGTGGAGAACGGTTTTGGATCAGTCGAGCTGACACGTGTTGGTGTGCGGTCATCAGAAGGGGGAGTAGTCATCATCTGAATTCCAGTTGACCTTACCCCACCCCCCAACTAAATTATCGCGGCACTCACAAGCCCACGAAGACCAAGGAAAATCTACCAGTGGCACCCAACGTGAATTACCAATTGAAGCACCCTAAAGTGGGAGATTAAGGAACAAGAGCTGATCGGAACTAATTTGAAACTCCTCCAACCCATCAATTCAAGATCTGGGCAACCATACCAGCCGACGAGAGCCGTTAATGAACATTAAACACTGATCTAGTGTGATAATCTGAAGAGAACTTACTGATTGGTTCCTCGTCTGCTTCATAACCTGGCCAACTTGGTGACCTGTTCACTCTGCCTGATGAAACTTTTGTGTCAAACTTTTGTGTGAAACTTTTGTGCCCAAATAAAAAAACTACCGATTGTTTACCAAGCTCTTCTGAAACGAAGTCCCATGATAGTCTTTATGTGGCACCGATCAATGAACTAGGCGATATTCCTTCCTCAAACTGTGTGAACATTAGCCATCCAACTTTTGATGTGTAAAGTGAAGTGCAACCGACTTTTTGTCTATCAGCTCGCAGGGCCTCTTCATTGAAGACTCGCTTCCACGTTTTCACGCCAACGTGTGCTTCCAAGAATATGGTCCTAAGGTTGAATCAAAGCGGACTTCAGTCGGCCCTTTTTTACGCAGAGTTACGACGATCTTTTGGACAGGTTTCGTCGTTATCCTTCCTAGTGAGGTGGATTTTAACGTTGGAATGTTGCGCGGATGGGCCATCAGTCACGTTAAGTTCAACCACTGTCCACCTGTTGGCAACGTGTGTGGTTTCCCCAACAAGAACTGTCTGAGGTAGAAACATGCAGTTCCTTTTGGATCGCACTGCAGCCGCATTAAAAAGGCACGGTGGAGCGATAAACCGGGGCTTATCACAACAACAACAACAACCGAAGTCGAAATAATCCGTCGGAGCGGGTACAGGAAAAACTCAGCGACTGTAATTCGAAAGTCTGCGTTGTCTGGTCCTTCAGTGAAAGGTGTATTGTGATCTCCCTTTGAAGAAAAACGTGTGAACATGCTACTGGCCGTAATGTGCACATCTGTGTTGAGTTGTCCATGTGTATTTACCGGTGAATAGTGTAATTTTATCGATCTCACGATCGACCGATCGACACTGAGTTGGACTGCCAACAGTTGGCCGCGCTGTTCGTAACTTAGTACAATCGGAATAACCTTCGATTTCGCGTCAGCTGACCGCCAGCACAGGGCAAATCTGCTTCGTTCTAGTGAGCGCTGTTCACTCACACAGGACACGCTAGCCAGGTACTACTGTTCAGCTGTAACACACCCTTTCGGTGCCTAGCTGCCATGCCACCCGGGGGAAGCACGAGGGCTGGGATACTGCCAGGTTGCCCCAGGCTAGACAGGGGGGGCAGAGGTCGGGTTCGAACCACGGACCTTCCGGTCCGTAAATTCGCGCTCTAACCACTTGAGCCATCTCGCCCCTGCCAGGTTACTGGGACGGAACATTGATCAGGAGATAAAACTTGTGTTGGTTGTGAAGAGAACAACAACGTATGTTTCAGGTTACACAGTCACGGGTTTGAAAAATCAATAGAGTCGATCAGTATTCCAATAGCAATCAATACAATTCTATACAGGCGGCTGTTTGAACTCAATTCGTGCAACTTGCCAGTTTCCCACGCTCTCGGTGCATATTTAACATACCCCCTCCCAAGGAACCATGGGATACTGCCTAAACCTAGACAGGAGCAACCCAGATGCAGAGATTGGGTTCGAACCACGGACCTTCCGGTCAGCGATGCCGCGATCTCGAACTTAGCATTAGGACTGATAAAAGACTTATGCGGCGATGTGTTACCAATCCCAGTCATTGTGCTTCCTTCGGGTGGCATTGCAACCAGGCACCGGAAACAGAATCGGCAAAGTTCGGACACGACGAATTATTGAAAACTAAACGATGCTGGATGTATGTTTGCCTTCAGATTTACTCAAAAGAATTAATCCACAGACCAAGCCTACTTGATGATTCAAAAAAAGGCGAAACTGGATTATGAGTTTTCACAACCCTCTTGCGTGACATCTTGTCAAGGTCAGCCCTTCTCTGGACAGAATTCTTTGCACGGTCCTGTAGATCTTACCTCTAAGTTGAATCACTGTTTATATGTCAGTCCCTTTCTTAATTCGTTTTTTGGATACGTTCAAATGATCGGCTTGGTTTTTTGTATTCCCTATTTCCCGGTGTTCCGATGTCCTCCACTCCCCGGCTACATTCAGCAACTCTTCCGACACAACTTGTCGATGGTCTCGTTTGCTTCGGCCGGAGATAGCAACTCGCTTGACCTGTTTTGTTATGTGGCCAAGGACGTGGCAGGCGAACGTCTCTGTCACACATTCGATTGTCCCGGTGGAATTGCACAAGAAGTGATCACAACACTTGGACAGGCATTTCAGCTGGGATTTCAGGTAGGTATATCACAGCCGCTGCCATCCCCTAAAGCAACCGATTTTGATCGTTTCTGTCAAATTCCTGTCGTTGTTATCGTCGAGTGCACTTTCAAGTTCCCCGTAGTAAGAGCTATTGCGCCTCTGTCCTTAAGTTACGATTTGATGGAATCTCTCTTTGTAAGTTCGGGACACCGTCTGTAGTGTCCGTCGCTCGATGACAACCATTTCCCATCACTACCGTTTGCCACAGAGAGGCTGCTGTTGCGGAAGGCTAACGGTGGAGTAGCGACCTCTAAAATGAAGTGGTAATCTGTCGTGTATCGCGTAGATGGTATTGCAACTCCTATGTCTGTCCTTGGCTTCCAGTTACGCCAAATACGGTGTACCAAAAGACACGATAGTTTTGGATGTTTTTTATGGAGACAAATGGGAATTGCTACACCTATATTTATACAGTTATCATGGAATCTTCCACAAAGCCACGCTAGAGAAACGCCGAGCTGAACATGCTCGATCCTGATCCAGTCAGTGCATGCCTTCGTACGGTCTGTAGCTGTTAGGCGGAATTCCACACGGATCCCGCTTTACCGCTCGCAGTTAGGCGCTGCTACGGTCGAGAAGCCTATCCCACACAAGATTGGCCGAAAGTTCGGCACGCTTGCCGGTCCGGCGTCAAGCCGAGATCTGATTGGTCGGAAGTCCGGACCCAACAGCCAATCAGGACCCAGCATTGGCCGAATGCCGGTTGCCAATGCCGCATCCAGAAGGCGTCAGAATTTCCAGAAGGTTGTCGCCGCTTACCCTATTATATATATATATATATGTATATATATATATATATATATGAGGCGCTGTACAAGTGTTTTTGACTTCGTTTTGGGCGGTGCTTTACGTCGTGCACCCTTGGTGGTTGTTTTGACGTGAACACTAGCTTCGGAGGCTCAGACCGAGAATTAAGCTTAGGAAAGTACCGTTACTGCAGTAGTCGGCTGGCGGCACATTCTTTCAATCAACGTAGTGTTCGGTTGTTTGGAATGACTCGCCAAATAATCTGCGCGGATGGGTCATCGTTCACTTTACAACCGGTAACTCTCTGAGACAACCCCGTATGACCAACCCCTGGTGAGCGCCCAATGTGGAGAGGTTGCCAACAGAGCACCTCTTGAGCCGAGTTTAACTCACCCAAACTGTTTCTGTTAGGAAGATGGGAACCGGTTTTAGGAGTGCCATAACGAGAGTTGGACGAGACAAACCAAAGGTGGACACCGTAAAGAGGTTGTCGCCGCAGGGGAGGTATGCTACATGGTTGTAACCGTTGTACCTAGGTGAGGACTTTGCTCCCGTTCGTACGTATTCGTCCGGTTTTCTTTTTTTTCGTTTTGCAACTTCGAATGCCCTAGGAGACCTTGCCGACAATAATCGTGTTCACAAAACTGTGTTCTTCATACGCACGGGAATATCCGATACCCTAAAAGTCAAGATAGTTCTGATTTTACCAGGAAGAACAAAACATTGATTGCGGCTTTGTATGAATAACATAATGTTACCAGTCTGAACTGAGTGTTACTCATCCGCGCCATCTTCCGTCGTTTTTCAATCGGCCTCGGCCGGGCCAAGAAAGGAGAACATCCCTAACTCGTTTATAACACACGGCACAATCGTTGCGGTCATTTGCATAGCATTCTTCGTGCGACGGACATATCGTGGTCACGGCTTGTTTTGTTCCAGTTTGTGCATATGATTCCGACGACACGTTGTGCATAAGGCGCTAGGATGTAACTGCGAAGGAGAAACTGCCGCATGCAGTATATAGATCGTTCTGATAGGTGGATGTTGTATGCTATTTTGTTTGGAGGAGTCGTTACGGTAACGGAGAAAACAACCGGCATGTCTGCGCGTGTACTTTAATTCACATCGTCCAGCTGTAGCACCCTTTCGTTCGGTGCCTAACTGCCATGCCCCCCGAAGGAAGCACGAGGGCTGGGATACTGACAGGTTGCCCAAGTCTAGACAGGGGAAGTCGAGAGGCAGCGGTCGGGTTCGGAGCATGGACCTTCCGGTCAGCAAATTCGCCCTTGAGCCATTCTAGACATCTCACCTCCATAAACTTACAGTAGTCCTAACATTGTCCCTCCACGAACCCTTTCTTACAGTGTCCACAGTGACTGTGGCTCTGCGTTTCCGTTCGCCGACTGGGAAGCGCGAGCGGGTGGTCACGCGTTAAATTGAATAGCTTATGTTTTCTGAGTGGTCAATCCAGTTCTGATGATAGGTGTTTTGTCGTTGATAGATGATTTGAAAAGGTGGGAGGTAATAGCTAACCTGAGTGCAACTCATGTGGTGTCCAGAGGCCACTCATTTTTATTAACCGAACGGCACTTCGATTGGGTAAATGTATCACATGCGGGCTACAGAATAGACAAAGGTCTGCTCTGATTGGTTCGAATGTCAGCCAATCAGGACCGAGCATTGTAGGTTGTCGATGATAGGACGGGGCAAGTTTTTCCTACTATCCTCGTCTCGATTGGTTGTCAGACCCTATGACAATTTGAAGACATTGCTAGCTATGCCCTCAGCTGACAAGCTGATTTCACGTTTGCCGCTCGAATGCCACAGGTCGGTGAAAGCTGCCCGTGCTGTCTCTAGGTGAATAAAAACATCATACTTAACCAGTCAAGCGAAACCGATCCAGCTGTCCAACGCCCCATTGGCTTCTCCGCATGCGCGCATCTACTCACATCCGTCTTCCAGCGGCAGGTCATCTTAGGTACTCACGGAATGCATTTTGGGACTCAGCAGCTGAATGGTGAGCATATGCACTGAACGACAACGTTTTACGGTTGTTTCAACCAAACCCTTTCGGACCCCGAATACATCAGTTACTGCTCTCCTCTATGGAAGCTCAGTGTACAACTTCGTGGGCTTCCGTTTCGATAACCCGGCTTCCAGTACCTGGGTGGTGGCAGTATACCTTTTTCCAAGTACGAGTTAATCACAGTGCCCGTCAACTACTGGTGAGCGGAAACAGGGCTTCGCTGCGGAGTTGCTTATTAGAGAAACACCAACTTAACAGTTACAGACTATTGGACAGGGGAGCAAAACTCTCAAATGAATCTCGTTTACAAAACTGAATATCCATCTTCTCCTTGAACGCGTCTTCCTGAACTTTTCTGGGTATTCATTGACTGTTACTCAAATGCAAGCAAATGCTACAAAGCGACTCCGCAAATTCCGTAATAGATCTCACTTTTCAAGAGACGCGAAGTGGATTTACGAGAGGACATATTACTCGCCTGCCTCATCAGTAGTATCCCCCGTCACATTGGTAGCCAGAAGATCGCCTGCTTGAACCTCCTCTGAGATTCGTGAGTCGAATAGTACTGGTGACTTCGGACAGAGGTGAGGCGATTGTTTGGTGTTTCTTGGCTTTCAGCGCAGATCCCTCTCAATTTCTTGATGAAAGTTCCATTGGTGCAATTTACTGTTCAAATGAAACCAGTCGCGACCCGGTTTGTTGGGTTACAGGGGGCGAGATGGCTTAAGTGGTTAGAGTGCCAATCTACTGACCGGAAGGTCCGTGGTTCGAACCTTGCCTCTGTTTCACTACTTCCCTTGTCTAGGCTTGGGCAACCCTCGTGCTTCCTTCGGGCGGTGTGGCAGTTAGGCACTGACAGGGTGCTACAGCTTGTTGGGTTACATGGGTCCAAACACTATAATTTTCTCAGTCGTGTCCTGTTATGACTTCCTCTTGTTGGGCATCATCTGTGTCGTGTAAAAATATGTAGCATTCGGACCCGCTACTTCGCGGCTAAGACTTGAGAGCACAATGAGTGGTCGCAATCGATTGGATCGATAGGCTGGACTTAACAGAATTTCGCATCTACCAAACACTCAGCACCAGGTTTCCTATGTTCTCCATGAAAGTGGGGGGGGGGGGGGGACGAACGGAGAAGGCAAAGAAAACAACTTTTCCTAATGTCGTTCCATGCATTGTGTGTAAAATCAACCCTGAGCATGTCACATAACCTCTCCAAACACCACCTACCGAATTTTTGTCCCTCCCACTTTCTCTCGTTCATCCCGCCGAACAGGACTTCCAACGGACCAAATCCGGCGATAAGGCTCCGGCTTCCACATTGACCAATCCCTCTGCTCCGCTCGATTCAAACAATGCCTCATCCCTCATAACCTTCGATACTGCGCCTACCGATCCCTTTCAGTCACGTGCTCCGGTAGGTTCCCACGTGTTAGTGCCATTTCTACTTGGATCAGATCATTGCAAATATCAGCTCTCAGTTCTATTAGCGAACAACTTTGCACAAACACACTATTTCCAGTCTGAGGTTCTTCTATTTTTAAACTGTGTATATGGTACAAGGCTCAGGAGAAGGCCACGGATTGTCTCGGCTCTCAAATGTCACATGAGGGGGCCACTCCACCGGTCAATTTGGTGTTGTTACAGGCTCGTCTTAGTCAGTTTCGTGTGGATCGAGAAGTTGGACTGGTGCGTCCAAGTGGCAACACACGGATCTGTTTGATTGTGTTCCGTCTGTACTGTGTTTGGCGTAAGGACGAGGAATGGGTATTCCCCAAGGATAAACCAAATGCTACACTTTTCCGTCGTGGCACTGTTTCTTGGAACACCGTCCAACTTTCATGATGCTTCACTGATTAGAGCGCGAATTTGCCGACCGGAAGATCCGTGGTTCGAACCCGACCCGTGCCTCTAGACTTTTCCTGTCTAGGTTTGGGCAGCCTGGCAGTATCCCAGCCCTCGTGCAACCTTCGGGTGGCATGGCAGTTGGGCACCGAAAGGATGCTACAGCTGAACGACTCTCCTGCCTCTAGACTTCCCCTGTCTAGGACAACTTGGCAGTATCCTAGCCCTCGTGCTTTCTTCGGGTAGCATGGCGTTCAGCTGTAGTACCCTTTCGGTGCCTAACTGCCATGCCACCCGAAGGTTGCACGAGGGCTGATACTGCCAGGTTGTCCAAGCCTAGACAGAGGAAGTCAAGAGGCAGAGGTCGGGTTCGAACCACGGATCTTCCGGTCAGTAAGCTCGCGCTCTAACCACTTGGGCCGTCTCGCCCCGGGTAGCATGGTAGCTAGGTACCGAAAGGTTGCTAAGTCTGTATTGTCTAGCCTTATCATTCCTACGCCCTCTTCTTCGAAACTGCGCGGTGCGCGTCAAAGCTGCCACACTGGGAACCCTGTTCGATTGCTGCACAATGAAATCTATTTGATATGAAACAAAGAGAATATTACTGAACTCAGATTTGTTTGTCCATTTTGTAAAGCTTTACAAGCTGCTTCATCTGAGACATGGGTTTATATCCCGGGTGTCTTGTGTGTGATATTGAATGATATTGAATGGTGAATATTGAATGAAATGAAACGTATATACCTGTATCACCATCTCATAATTTATTTAGGTTGACTTTCATTAGGAGACTTTAGACAAAAGAAACGTGTTTTTATGACACTGGTAGTCTCTCAGTCAATTTTCAACCAAAACGGCGCAGGCATGTAGACGTTCTGAAATATCATAATTGTTATCTTACGCACCACTACAGAATAATTGATCCAGATGGCTGCACCCATGGACTTTTAGGTTGTTTCACTATATTGTGTCCTATTATAGTATTAATGGTTATCGTCCGCTACATCAGTGGGGCAGAATGATGGATAAGACATTCCAGCAAGGGGCTGCTTCATAAAAATATCCACTAGCGTGGGAAGTAAACTGAGGTAAATGAACCTCTTCAGAAAACGGCTCACAGTTTGATGTATCAAGCTGCACAGCTGGTCTACAAAATTGCAAGCAAGGTATTCTAGCTTAACTGTATACTGCTTTTCTGTAATTCGCGGCAAACCAGAAGTATTCGAACAGCCTAATGTCCAATCTGTTCGAGAATGCACTAGTGTCCTGGAGCTTAATTTCACCAAGTTGGAGTGCCTCGGATCCTCATCGGACATCCATTGCGTTTCAACATATCGGCACATTGGTTCCGTATTTCTCCATCAGCACTCTTTCAGGTGTGCTTGCTTTTTTTAAAAAAAAACTTGTCAACACAATGTGGAAAGTTGAATTCCAGTCCAGCTCCTTTACCACACAGCTCCGTACTGGCTCCGTTGCCTGGCACGTTTAGACCATGACCACTATGACAAACATTTGGACCAAGTAGATGGCGTTTGTGGTTTGTGTTTTCCGTGCAAACATTGCGCACTGCCGTTCAGATCCGTGTCTGGAATGTGTTCTGATTCGTATCGAGTTGCGAATCGATTGTTTTTGTCAATTCGCAACGCAAACCGATGAGTGATATGTGGTTCCGATTCGTTCTGCATGTCGTTTCTTACTCCGAGCGAGTTATTGGTATTTAGGACCGACCCTTTTGAAAGTAGATGTTTTTTGGATGCTCGAGTGGTTTTCTTTCGTTGGTCCAGCCATCTATTAGATTGAAAAATCACAGTGAATCGTCGACTCTACGGTCTTCCGAGAACGCTCGATGATTTACCTGGATCATACGCCGTTCGAATCCGTCACGAAGAGACTGGACCTTACCGTGGTGTGACGGTTTGCGCACCTCAGCGACCCATTGAGCTATACTGGAGGGTGTCCCCGCGACACTCACAGAGTCTCTCATACCAGGTTGGTCAATGGTGAAGGTCTGACAAACACAGTCTCCTGGCCCTCCAGGTTGGGGGTCGGAACATGTGGCGGCTTGTTCCGTAGGAATGGTGGTGCATTTGTATTTCCCGCCAAACACCGCTGCCTTGCGGTTAGGCTTTTGAGCCAAAGGCTTTGGTTGAGGACCCTAATCGTCCTCCTGTCTAGGCGTGGGCGCTCTGACAGTATCCTAGCCCACGATACAACCATGAGCATAGTACGGCGAAGCATCGGTGTTGAACACTGATATCATTTGTCGATGATGATGATGATGGTGATGTTGATGATGGTGATGATGATGATGATGGTGGTGATGATGATGATGATGGTGATGATGATGATGATGATGATGATGATGATGATGATGATGATGATGATGGTGATGATGATGATGATGATGTGATGATGATGATGATGATGATGATGATGATGATGATAGTGATGATGATGATGATGATGATGATGATGATGATGATGCTAGTTCGGGCGCGTAAGTCGGTTGTGGATCAGCTGGCTGTTGATTCCATGAACTGCACAAATACAAATGATAATGCCGTTCGTTTGGAGGCAGCCATTCAAGATACTTAGGACTACCCACGCGCCTCATCGTCACCATCACCATCAACGCTATTAGACACATCAACATCAATGTTGACACTGGTGCTTCACTGCCGTAAAACCAGAGTTTATTCAATTAAATTTAAAGCCTAGGATGAATAGAAAAGAGTAGTTGGGTTAGGGGACCCGGTGCTCGCCCTTCACAAGTATTTTGAGGTGCCTACACCTCCAAGCGATCAATCAGGCAATCTGGAATGAAACTGACAGTACGAATACCACTGACATCGATTAGCCGCCATTTTTCGCAATGTCTCCAGCCTGTCACGGAGATTTCATCCTGGAAGGCAGATCGCAGCAACAACACCTGTAGTCTCCTTCACACCCTTCATCCAAATCATACATTGTCCATCTCGCGTCATTCTGAAGGAGTACTACTCTTGGTAGAGAATGTTTCGAAATGTTTCGACAGAGCCACCGAACTTGATGGTGCTGGATGTTTTCCGCAACACCTCTGAGACGTCGGGGCCGTAAACCTGAGGACATCTCACATCATTCAATCAAGACAGTTTTTCTATGAGAAATCTTGTGCCCCCGGTGCCATGATAGATGAATACATGCTTGGTTCCTTTCGGGCTTGGACAGATAAATTCGGTCGGATATCATGCGCCTCCTTTCGGAGGCTGTCTAGTGTACTACTCATGCAGTTCGGACAATATTGTTGAGAGTTAGGTAGTTCAATTGGAGAAATCATCCAGCACCACCGACTACGATGACTCGGTCATGTGCTACGCATGCCGAAACATCGTCTACCGAGACGAGTGTTGTTCTCCGTGCCTCCTTCAGAATGGCCCAAACCGCGAGGTGGACAGCTCATGACTTGGGAGAAGGGCGTGAAAGAGATCACGAAGAGTTTGGGTGTTGTTGGTGTTGTACGCCTTCCAGGATGGGGTCCCCATGACCCCGCCTGTGCTTGGCTGGAGACGTTGCAAGAAATGGCGGCTAATGTCAGTGGCGTTCATGCTGTCAGTTTCTTTCCAGATTGTCTGATTGAGCGGTTGGAGGTGTAGGCACCTCAGAATGCTTGACATAGGCCAGCACTTGGTCGCCTCCCTTTATGGTTGTACGGCAGTGACGCATCAGTGTCAACACTGATGTTGCTGTCTTTGATGATGATGATATTACTCTTCACGAAATTTCTTCCCGTTTTGTTCATAGGATTACCGTCCTTCTCCAAAGCCACTCAACCCTCCCGATGCGCCCGCGGTCGGACTCGCATTCGACAACTTTGCCAATTTCGATGACAACACATGTAAGTTCGTTGTTTTTGTATTTTGCTTGTTTTCCAGCATCCCCTTCCAGACCAGTTGTGTATTTGAGGACTCGAGGCGATCTCCCCAGATTTCAGTTAGTCTGCCCCCCCCACGGGATGGTAACATTGTTCCTAAGTCGGTCAGTTGGTCGAGTTGACCGTCGATGTCCTCCAACACACTGACGTTGTTCAGACCTCATTTTCATTGGCTTTCATTTCTCAGATGACCCCCACAAACAAGTGAGTCTCGCAAACAGAGTGGGTTGTTTGTGAAACCTGTTTGTTCTGAAGCTTGCTGTGGCTAACTTGCGGTCTCTTCTACCGGTCTCGTCCTTCTAGCATAGTCTTCCTGCACACCGCCTTCCCGATCTTGTGTGGTTGTGTGGAATTGGCTCAGTCGAAGGACTGACTCCAAGGCAACAGCAGGCTTTAGAACGCGGTCCGGTTCGCGTGCTGCTCAGCAGACTCATGTCATAACCGTTTAGTACGCTATTGGTTCAATTAAGTAGCCAATCAAATTCAAAGCTCCATTTCGGTGCCATCGAGTGAACCCTCCCCTTTTTGGCTGTCTAAACTTCCCCCCACAGAAGATGCAGGTTAGGTATACTGGGGTGGAACCGACATATACCCAATCTAGATGAGGTAACCCCATGACCTTCAGAATCCGTTGCTTACATAGGTGAGGCTTGTCTAGGAACGCCTGCTTTTCACACGCGATTTCTCCCTCAGTTAGGTTCTCCAGTTCTCCAGGAGTGAACAACTCAGTTTTTTGGTCATGCCTAGGCTTATTGGACCTTACTATGTGTCGGTAACACTCAGAAATTCAGCATCTTGACAAGAGGATACCACAAATCGATGCCGAGCAATAAAAGTGTAACTGGGAATTCATTGTATCAGGATGGCCAGGTTCCTGAAAATAGCTCCAGGATATCTAAAAATTCTTGGGAATCGCCAAAATCGCTTTAGCAAGACCGCTGAGTCTCCTTGCCAGAAAAGCGAGCTGTCGATTGGACGTTCAAGCAGCCAATCAGGGACGATGAACGATGCTCCAGTACTCAGCCGTGTTCTAGAAGCAATACCAACCAAGCACTGAACGTCGAACGGACAGCCTTGATTTGATGTCAAAAACGCTTTTTGCTCCCGTCGCTAAGATCATGGAGCCGGGGTTCGCATTCGCTTACAATTGTGTTCTCCATGTAGATGAACGAACTGCATTTATTGAGATAGAACAATCGGCTGGTTACGACGATATATTTGCAGTTGACAGTACGTGCTTTTGAAGGTTGACACGACCTCCCCCGACACACACGCCACATGAACCTAGGGAGTATATTGACCCTAAAATGTTTCTTAATATTTGATCCGTCGGAAGAATTGCCACTTCGGTTACACATGGGGTCCCAACTTAATGAACACTGAGATGGCATCTTCCGGCGCTGGAGGCAGTTTTCTCTTATTCAAAGGCAATTTTGGCATCAGTTCACAGAATCTTGGGGGCAAAACAGTCACTTGAGATGGCACTGGTTCGTCAGTGCGCCAAAATTGTTTGATCGAACGATTATCGTGTCCATACAACCGGTCTCGCACAACGAACAAACACAGATGCTTAGTCTGCGTACCGAAGCCATTCACCGTCGATGGGACTGCGCTCCACGTTTTGCACATTTAATTTTGCCTACTCAAATACATTTGCAGTAATCAAGTCATTCTCCGCAAGACAGCCGACAGTATTCCTGCCGTTCCGATCGAGGGCGGTTAACTAAATGATTGCATTTCATATCGGTCCCCCTGAATTCACTGCGTTCTGGCGCCCTTCCGATTTTTCCGCGATATCTTGATGAACACATTTTCTGGTTTATACAGCACAATAATAATCCAGTGATTTCCCATGATGAACCTCGGAATCGCGCCAGACAATGACAGAGGTCGAGTCGTACCGTGGTTGCAAATCCTGTGTATGATTGAATTTATTGCTACTGTTTGCCGCCCTGTTCTTGACCGACTGTGGCCAATTTCGGCGGTGTATAGAAAAGTTTAAAGCCGGGACGCTGAAGAAGTTGTTTTAGGCTCCGAGGGTGCTGAAATCTATCAAGAGATGAATCAACGGATTTGAACGATCTGAACTGAAGCACGGGATAACGAGATATATTCGTTCATGGAAGACCATTGTCCACACAAATGCCAGTTTTCTGATCCTCAGCCAGTTTACTGCAGACCTGATTTATGGCCAATAATGTCGTTTGAATGATCACGAAATGGTGTAATCGTTCGTTGTTGTTTTCGTGTTCAATTTCGGGTCTTTGGGAACTCATATTCTGACTTGTTTGCCCTCCGTTTCCCACCAGACTGCTTAAACAGAGTGTGCTCTTTGCCAGTGAGCACACACATGTCATCAAGTGTGCAGATAGGTTGAACGTCTGTGCGCGTATTTGGTTCGTTCTTCGGCCTCAACATGTCTTGTCTCCACTGACAAGTTCGATATAACTCAGTGTTCAAAGCGAGGACGGTAGCTCAGTGCTTAAAGCGAGGACTTACTGGCCGGATGGTCCTGGTTTGAACCCAACCTCAGCATTTCGATCGCTCGTGTCTAGGCTTGGGCGATCGGGTAGTATCTCAGCTCTCATGCTTTTTCCAGGTGGCATGACATCTAGGAACCGAAAGGATGTTGTTTCTGAACGAACATTTTTGTTATTCTCACCCCGGACAACCGGATGCAGCTGTCATGTTTGATAACGCTGATGTGCACCTGTCGTCCTACGAGGCATTGGTTTGCCCTCTTGTAGTTTTATGACTTTTGGCGAAAAAGTTCGGTTAGGCAGAACGACGGAGAATGATCGATTTCAACATATGTTGGGCCTTGATGACACATTATCCGGTGTAGCAAGAAAGCACCAATGAACGGCTGATCTCCTTCAAGTGGCAACCGTGAATAAGCGTCCTTCTTTTATGTGGTGGTAACTGGGATCAATAACTTCCTCTATATACCGCATATATCAATGAACCGATTTGCTGGCCACGTGTCGTTCGGATATAGTCTGAATAGTGTACTTTCCGAGTGCAATTCGTTCAACGCCAGCCATTAAATCAGTCATGCTCAATATGTGGCTTCAGCCTGATTAGCTCATGCGGCTGTCTGAGACAGTTTCGAGTCCCTGTACCCACTGAAAATGCACGTGAGTTTGCATTACAATGCATGGAGCATTCACCGAGCATATGTTCAGCTCCTAACCCTAAGCTGCCACATTGATGTGGTGTTCGGGCTTCATTGCTGCAATGATTTCGCGGTCTATACTGGCTAGAACTTGGTTCCACCAGGTGTAACCCTGCAAGGAATGCCAACGAGGAGCAGCGAGACCGCGTACTACGATTAATCGTGCTACGAGGGGTAAAGTCGTACTGTCCTCTGCGACAGGAGCGTGAAGTCAGTAACGTGTTTCCCCCAGTGACCAGTATGTCCATATTGATGGATGCAGCGATGCTGCCTTCCTCGAGGAAGGACGGGTTAAAACAGATAGGCCCTAAAAAGCGCATACTCCGATCGCCCAACGGAGGGTTGATCGTGACCGCCGGCGCATTACTTCTAAAACCAAAGAGTCCGGTGCTGCTCAAAAGACACTTGCTATGCGCAGCCGCATCAGGAATGAGACAGTAATGCGTTATTCCCTGCACCCTCGGGTTGGGCCAACCCCCTGCAGCCGAGCAGGTCAGACTATTGAGTCATCGGCTCCGTGCAGGGTTCCCAAAGAAAACCCTACATTCTCCTACTGCCTCATGGGTCAGACTTTTAAGTCAAAGGCTCAAGGTGGGGTACCTCAACCAAACCTCCTTTCTCGGCCTGGGTAATCGGGAAGTATGATTCGTCCGCGCAGTTCAATGTCCACCGATGTCCCTCCCCAACCGCTTCCCACCACACAAGCAAACGTCGCTGGGTCGTTATTTGACCCAAAGGCCTTATGCTCCTTGTTGCCTATGAACAGTAAACAAACTAATACCCTTCTAAATTTACGAGATCCTTGGTATATAGGGGCTTTTAACGTCCGTACTTTATGTCAAATTGGCAAACAGGCGATGGTTGCTGAAACCTTATACTCCCTTAAAGTTGATGTATGCTGTGTCTCCGAAACACGCATACAAGACCCAAGCGTGATTATGCATCTCAGAACGCCAACGATGAACTCAGCTCTTTTACATTTCTCCATCCGTGTCCAGTGACCCAGAAGCGATGACTCGTGGACTATATGGCGTGGGAGTTGCACTCAGCCCCAGAGCTGAACGCGCTTTGCTTGATTGGATCCCAGTGAACAGTCGGCTTTGCGCCGTCCGGTTATCCAGTTCAATCAAGCTCAATGCCTCTCGGCATAAAAAGCGCTGCCTGTTTGTAGTGTCGGCTTATGCCCCAACGGAGTGCAGTTCTGATGTTGAGAAGGATACCTTTTATCGAGAACTATCCGGGCTCATTCGGCAGGCAAAAAGCACTGATATTGTGATCCTTGCAGGCGATCTGAATGCTCAAGTGGGTCGTCTGAGCTCCTTGGAATCACATTTGGGCGGTCGATTTGGAGTCGATGCTCGCCGCACAGACAACGGAGATCGACTCCTTCAGTTGTGTGCTGACCATGAACTGTTTCTGGCAAGTACGAACTTTCAACATAAGCGTTCGCATCGCGTGACCTGGCGGCCACCAACTGCAAATCAACCGTGGACCCAGTTGGACCACGTGGCCATCAGCTACCGGTGGAGAGCCACAATTCAAGACTGCCGTTCCTTTTGGGGCACTCCACTTGATTCCGATCACGCCATGGTGCGTGCTCGCCTGACAGTTCGCTTCCCTTCAGGCCCTCGCAAACTAGAAAGAAGCATGCCAATCCACTATCTTCGAAGATCGACCATAGCTCAACAGTACCGATCTGAGCTAGCCCAACAACTCTCCACATGCACTGGCAATGCGAATGTAGATGAAGCGTGGCAAAATCTGAAAGGAGCCATGTTAGCGGCGTTCGGTGCTGTCTGTTGAACTTCTCCGATTCGACTACAAGACCGTGGGTGTCGTCGAAATCGTTATCCATGATTGATGTCAGAAAATTCATACCAGACGGCGCACGCACCTGCCTCAATCGCCATATAGTGAAGAGCCCAAGGAAAGACCGAGACTCTGATGGCTCGGGAGGTGGAGAATGCTTTTGCTACGGGAAACAGACGTGTCCTATATCAGTTGACACGATCGACTGTCTCTAGGAAAGCAGCAGTCACTAAACCGATTCGTGGAAAAGACGCCCCATTAATTCACTCACAAAATCGTCGAATGCAGTCGAAAAGCAGTTAAGCTGGCGCACCACAACCTCTCGAGATAGTGCATACGCCTGTCGGAAGTAGAAATAAAATACGAAGTGCCCGTGAGAAGAACCAGGACTGGATGATCTTGCTCAAAGGAGACGGAGAATCTCTGGTGCCCCACCTGACAAAGCTTATTGGTGCTATATGGAACGAAGAGAAGGTGCCTGCAGAATGGGGCACGTCGACAGTTATTCTTATCTCAAAAAGAGACATTGTGCGAAAACCACCGTGGCACCAGCTTGGTAGCTGTGGCATCGAAAGTTCTCTCTGGTCTCCTCCTTAGGGCGCTGTACGCCAACTCCCGAGGTGGTGTGAAAGCCTACGGTCTCGCCCAAGTTCACCACATCAAGTGTGTCTGGTAAGGCTGTCCTCTTTCACCTTTCCTCTTCAATTTCGTCACTGCTACGATCATGGAAGACTCACTATCAGCTTTCAATGCATATGGGGTCGAAGTTCTCCCGGGGCGTCCGCTCACAGATATCGTGTATGCAGACGACATAGCTCTTCTTGGATCTGCTGGCGTGGAAATGCAAACAATATTAAATAATCTAAATAATTCTGCCCCACGGTTTGGTATGCGCTTCACACCTGCAAAGTGTAAAGTGCTACTGCAAAACTGGGTGACCTCAAACCCCAGCCTCATGCTTGCGGATGATTCGCTTGAGGTAGTAGACAAGTTTGTCTAACTGGCCAATTGTATCAGTCCCGGTGATCGCGCGGAAGATGGTATTTCCATCCGGATTGGGAAGGCTGGAGCAGCATTCGTGGACCTGCCAACAACATTGTAGACTTGACCCATATTATTAGATGGGTCAGAAACCTGGCCGCTGCCCGCCGGCGACATTAAAATACTTTCAGTGTCTTCGGAGCACCGTGTGAGCCTGGTGTTAACATCGGATCGATAATGCTGAAGTACGTCGGATGGTTTTCGGAAGAAACAACCCGCCCACGATAGATGAATTGATCACATTCCGTAGGTTGCGCTGGCTTGGCCACGAGCTCCGTATGCCAGTCGACCGATTTCCTCGAAGGACTGTTTTCGCAGAGCCAGGTAAAGGGTGGAAACCAGCCAGGGAGGTCCCGCAATGACTTGGGAGTGAAGTATGAAAGCTATACCAGCAAAATCATCTGTACCATTTCCCTGGATCTGGACGCCGGAGCCGTCAATAGTTAGAGACATTTCTAGACCCACGCCCTCAATGGCTCTCATGCATCCGAGCATAGCTCCCTTCCAAATCCCTCCACTTAAAAGTCCACTGCCAGCTTGTATTGGCGCATAGATTATGTCAGCTACCGCCTCCAGTGCACAGCTATTTACTCCACCTCGCCAAATCATCGATGAACCATGGCAGCTAGAACCATTGTGTAGCAAGTATGCCTTAAATAGCCCTCTGAATGAGTATTAGTGCGCTTGAACTCTCAATAGTGATCACTAACCCCTTTGTTTGCGTGCGGGAAGAGTGCACTTCGATTTCTTTATTCTCATCCACCTGGCTATAGAATCTGGTTTTTCACGTCAGCAAATTCGGTGACTGACGGGCCACTCCAACCTCAGGAACACCACTGCCCAAGAAGAAAACCGCCGGACTACCGAAAACCAACAAGCACTTCCTCATTAGGCACATTCAGTTGTTTAAATAGACCTCCCCTTTTTACAGTTGCTTAGTTTTCTTCCAGGCAACCCTCCGTGTCCGATTCTGGGGCCGCAGTTCGATTTTCATAAAATGTATTACCTCAAGGGCCAGTTGCCTTGCTTTCTATCCCTTATCGTTCAGCTGTAACACCCTTCCGGTGCCTAGCTGCCATGCCGCCCGAAGGGAGCACGAGGGCTGAGATACTGCCAGGTTGTCCAAGCCCAGACACAGGGAAGTCGAGAGGCAGAGGTGGGGTTCGAACCACGGATCTTCCGGTCGGCAAATTCGCGCTCTAACCACCTGGACCATCTCGCCCCTCTATCTCTAAACTAGTGGAAATTTCAAACCAAGCACGTCCCGAAATCGAGGTAACTCAGTAGTTTAGGCGAACTCACTGTCCAGAAGGTCGGTGGTTCGAATCCAACCCCGGACATTTCGATTGCTCCTGTCTAGGCTTGGGCAACCTAACATTATTTGAGCCCCCGTGCTTCCTTCGGATGGCACGGCGTTAGGCATAAAATGCTTACTAGTCAACTTTTGGACTACTTGGGTTGACCAGATGGACACCTGAAACACCCGAACTTTGAATGATCCAGCTGGTGAAATGGGGTATCCCATTTGTCCTTCATACGATTTGGTCCCTCACCAATGCCCACACTGGAACGGTGTTCTAGACGGTTCCGTGAGCTTGAAGCTCACAGGAGGGAACGTCTGATATACGATGCTTTAACGCCTTCCTTATCCACTTGGAGGGGTTGGTTGAATCTTCACCATCTGCCAAGTTGCCCAAGCCTAGACGGGAGCAGTTGAGACGCCTTCCTCCCGATCAATAGGTTCGCACCTTAAGTTCCGAGCCATCTCGGTGACAACCGTTCACCAGTGTCCTCATTTCTCTTTCCTTTTATCCTTTGTCACTTTTCAACCATCTTTTACAACTTGTCTCATCTTTTCTGTTTGCGAATGACTTTGACTGACGTCGCTAAAATGAGTTGAGTTTTTTTTTTAGTGGGGTGGTAAGCTGTGTCAGTCGTCAAATGAGGTTTCATGAGTGAGTCGTTTCTTATTCAGACTATTGTCTTACGATGTCTTACGTTTTATTTTCACCAGGGCTGCTTAATGAGCCACTACTCACCACTACCGTGGACGAGACGACGCAGATATCGACCGCCCCACCTCCACCTAGTCGCGCAAAAGTGACAAACCGGTCCTCTGATTTGAATCCGTTTGTTCCAACCGAATCGTCAGTTCAGAATGTAACCGAAGAGAACCCTGCTTCCCATGTACAAGGACTGGAACCCGTCGGTGAGCCCTGGTATGTGGGTACGATGTCGCGCAAAGAAGCCGAGCGACTTCTTCGATACGAGGGGGACTTCCTAGTGCGTGCCAGTGCCCAACACCCGGGACAATTTGTGCTAAGTGGCTTACAGGATAACAAATGTCGACATCTATTACTGGCTGACCCCAAAGGTCAGGTGAGTGTTGAGAGCGCGTTTTGTCCAATCGCCCCGTCAACCCTCCTCCCTGGAGCTCATCAGCGGTTTATTTATGCACACACACACTCTCTCCACTTACTTTAGGTGAGGACAAAGGAGCGCGTGTTTGACAGCATCCAACATCTGATCGACTATCACGTTCAGAACGGTGTGCCAATTCGTTCGGGGGACAGCGAAATTCGCCTAATCTTTCCGGTATCAGCACAAAACCTGTTTGAATTCTAGAACCCGACCTCAGTTTACCGGTCTGCTCTTCATCCTGTGTACATCTTCAACTCTGCACTGGCCTGGGACTGTTTTCAGCATCCCGGTAAGATAACTTATATCAGCTTCACCAGGTATCTTCCTCTCAAGATCATCCCTAGCCCGCGGATACGTTCGATTCATTTGTAACGCTCTTGTGGGTGTGTGGGACACAAAAATACGGTCTGTGAAAGCCGCCAGCTGTCGATCGTTACTTTATTCCAGTTTTCTTGCTATTAGTAGTCGTTCATCTGCGATGGTCTTTCGGTGGTTGGTTGCCTTCACCGTGCAAAGAAGCACGAGGGCTGAACAACTGCCAGGTTGCTCAATCTTAGACACGAGCAATCGGAAAGCCAGGGTTTGGCTCGAACCATGGATTTTTCGGCTATCGGTTTCACGCTTTAACTGCTAAGTTGTCTCGATATCTTAGTGGTAAACGTCACGGTATCACGAACCTTAGCATACTAGTGCCTCGTAGTGCGTGACATCGTGGAGTAACTGAACGCTTTGAAGTACACTGCACTAGTCGGATGGATGTTGCAGAGAACAATACAATGGCGCGTTTGTTTCCGCTCGTATATTTTGAAGGAATTCTCAATTCATCAGTCAACCGTTCAGATTTAACACCTTTGCGGTGCACGGCTGCCATGCCACCCGAATCAAGCACAAGAGCCGAGATTCTGCCTAGTTGCCCAAGTCTAGATGAGGTTCGAACCACGAACCTTTCCATCAGTAAGTTTGCGCCCTAACCATCAACCTATCTCGGCTGGGCGTGGTGGCATGCGCCTGTGATCTACCTGCTTGCAGGCCCGACGACGGAATCTCGCTGCGACGGAAGTTCTGCTGCTGACCAGCGCATTTTGATGGGACGTCTATGCTGAGCACGGCGCCGATATCAATGGTCTCTCGGAAGTCGGGCTTTCCAGGTCGCCTAAGGAGGAGAGAATCGGTCCACGGAGGACCCATCATATACAGTAACAGCCAATTTGGTTAGGCTTATTTCTGCGTACCTCTTTGGTTGACTACATGTCTGTTTGAACTGTCCGGCTAAGGGTACCCCCACTTCATTGTTCGTGAAACAGCATATATTATTGCTTTTACGAAGGGATTCCGAATGCTGCGGGCAAATTGGTTAGCGAAGCGATATTTGTTCCTGAATGACCGACTCCTAGCGCTACTCTGCTGAAGGCGGCCAACACACTTCAAGAACTTAGCGATTTGCACTCATTTGCACTCAAATTTGGTTCCGCGGGAGACTCACCTGGAACTCAGCTGAATCCCTTGTTTGTGATGTTTTCAAGCAACTGAATGTGCTGCACCAGGCCGCCTCATGTTCCAGTTGCTACGATATTCGAGATATCCCGATACATGTATATACGTAATGTACTACTCATAAGGCTGCTGAAAACCCTTCGACAGTCCACGACCGATTTCGTCCCTGTTGGGGCTCATCAAGTAGGCGCACTGCCCGAGTTTCCGTCAACCTTATGTTCTACTTGAAACCAAATTGCACGAACTTAGCGAAATACACTCATTTGCACACAAATTTGGTTTTGCGAGAGACGCACCTGGAACCCAGCTGAACCGTTCGTTTATGATGTTTGCAGGAATATCATTTCCACTCAAAATTTGATCTCAGAGCATGTATATCTGCCAACCAATCCGAGCAATGTTCCCACGCAATTAACCGTAATTGTTTTCAGGTTATTTTACCTCTCATTTCGGTTTAGGTTACCTGCTGTAATTTTAGCCATCACAGAACGTATTGAAAAGTCTGTCGCTTGCCACAATGATGTTTTCGCTCGTGAAGAAACCGGAAGTCACATGATTGTCCTGGCGTGTTAAAACAGCTTCGTGTTTAGACTGTGATGTAGGCACTACACATTTCAAGCTCGATGCCGTTCATTAGTTACGATTTTGAGGCTTCGGTTCCAAGAAATGGTACTCCGCTGTGTTCGGTGCCTTGCACGTTTCGTTCAACAGTTGTTAAGCCTCTGTTTTGCCTGTTTTCTGAGCTAGAATTCCACTGTGGTTGGGCGTGTAATCAACTCCACTTCGTGGCTTCAACTGTCATTTTGCGTCCCTTTTTGAGCGGAGCAGTTTTCCGGGGGGTCATTACCTATGCATTCCCAGTTGAGTGACACAAAAGTAGAGCAATTTTTGTGTTCATTGGAACACCGACCTCAAGTTAGCTCAGTGGTTAGGGCGCAAACTTACCGACCGAAAGACCCTGGTTCGGACCCGACTTCTGCCTCTCGACTTCTCCTGTCTCGGCTTGGGCAACCTGGCAGTATCCGAGTCCTCGTGCTTCCTTCGGGCGGTATGGCAGTTAGGCAGCGAAAGGGTGCTACAGCTGAACGATTTTTGTCCACAATATTCATTTCAGATCGACATTTTTCATTCCGCCTACTAATTCCTTGTCACCTCGGACTGTTTATCTTTGCAACGTTACCAGTTTGCCCGGCTATTTGGTTCACTATATTATATTCGGGCTGTTTGTGGATGTCAGTATGAAACGGCCTTTCTCACTTCTATTGATTGAGATTTCACCCCATCCCCGTTACACTTGGTGTTTTTATCCGAGTTGTTTTATTATGGAAATATGAGGACCGCTCAAATAAAACCAGCGAGACCCACCTGGTGATGGCGTCAGGCATTGAACGTCCACAATGGCCGTCTAGAAGGAGCCCCAGATCTATGTATTGTGGACCGCGGCAATGGGTACACACGATAACTTCTGTGAGGTTCCCCCCCTCTCTCATTTTGTGATTGCAACTGGTTTGACTTAATCTCCGGTCGTGTTCTTACACTGTGCTTCAGAGGAAAGTTTTGGCCGCGGGTTCGCCGATAGACACGATCCTCATGGGGTGCAGGTATCGGTAACGGGATATCCGACATCTGCGGTAGGTCCCCTTTCGGTTCGCCCCTGTCGTTCGTTCAGCTGTAACATCCTTTCGGTCCCTTGCTGCCACGCTACCCGAATGGCGCACGACGGCTGGGATACTACCAGGTTGCCCAAGCCTAGACAAGAGAAGTCGAGATGCGTAGGTCGGATTCGAACTACGGACCTTGTGGTCAGTAAATTCGTGCTCTAACCACTGAACCATTGACAGCCTAATGTCCGTTTAATATGCCGAAGCATAAGAGCAGTCGAGATGGTGAGGTTGGATTCGAACCATGGACCTTCTGGTCATTAGGTTCACGCTTTAACCGCCATCTCGAGTTCAACACTGCTGGTCCGATTCTCCCAGTGTTCAAATGTCTCGTACTTGAATCGGAGTTATATTTATCCTATTTCATCCACGTTTCACCTTTAGGGGACGGCAGGTGTGTTAGGTTGGCACCCGTCTCACGGTGATTGAAGTTCATCAGTAGTATCCTACCCTGGCAAAAGAGCAGCATGTGAAAATAACCGGTTATGTGCGTGTGACAAGCATGTGGTTTACCCACGACGTAAACAAAACACGTAAAACCTGTTTTTTGTTGTGTTACCGTCACGCACCTATGTAGGCCCGTTGGCGCCGGCGCGAGAAGTCGAACAATAGAGGAAGGAGAGGTGACGAACGAGCAGTGAAGTTTGAAGTGAAATGCGGGGGGATGTGTAGTCCCTCCGAATTGCTAGTTCGACTTGTCGTGTCCATTCGTTCCCCTTTGGTTCATACGTTAGACCTCCATTTCTTGCGATCACTGCTGGTTTTGCTATCCGACGGACCGATGCCATGTCTAGACTGTTCGGCATAGGTCACCCGCCTTGTTTGTTCCATGATTCTCCATGTCGCGGTGAGTCAAATCAATTGAAATCAACGGAAATTATTGGTTATTCAGAGGGTTATTGAATTCACGGAATCGGTTAGTCCGTGATATGTTCGGGCGATGCATTTAATTGAATACTTAATTAAGCATTCAATCCCTGTCAACGTGAAACGAAAGGTGGGCAAGAATTTTCAGGGACTCCAAATTGCCGAGACAAACATCCAGGACAGACAGAAGGCATTACCGGGAAACGTGACCTTCGATTGGTGCGTGCTGGAACTGCGCCATCAGATGGGCCGACAGTTGATCACTTGTAATTGTTGTTGCCTTACCCGCTTAAGGATTACACTTGCGCGTTCCCCTCTCGGGAACTTACATGAATGTTGCAACAGCTCACCCGCGCTCCGATTTTGGCCGGCTGAGTAGTTTCCTCTCTAGGTCCTCATCGAATGTCTTAGGCGTGCGATTTTTGTTCGGAGCAATTTTGAGCACAATACTACAGTACTGTAGGTCTTGAACACTGTATAGCGATGGTTTGTTGTGAATTCCACTAGTTAGCTGGGGTTAAGCAATGTTGATATGTGGGACCGTTAAACACCGGAATTGTCATGCCTACCCGTACGTTGCCATACTGCATTAGGGACCCACGCTCCTTCCAGGTCAGGTGAGTTTCGTAAAGCACGTTGGATCAACTCTGCTACGATGCATTGTTCCAGCATGGTGCTCGGATGTGTTTATCTCAATGATTTCAGGAGGTGCAGATGTCTCGTTGTTTCGTGTCTTCTCTTTTTAAAGTAAGTCCCGAGCACTACTCTCCTTCGAGCTCGAGATAACTCAGTGGTTCTGGCGCGAACTTACTGACCGGAAGGTTCGTGGTTCGAACCCACCCTTTGCTTCTCGACTGCTCGCTTCTAGACTTTGATAACCTGAAAGTATCCCAGGCCTTGTGCTTCCTTCGTGTGGCATGGTAACCAGACACTGAAAGGGTGTTCATTATTGCTACTACCATCCACTCTGGCTTCCTTACACCATGGTTGTATCGCTGTTGGGCACCAGTTTTCACTACCTTGATTGATGATGAAGTCGCTCTGCTGTGAGTGATGGATCATATGTTGGTGAACGCCTTCAGAGAGACTCCGTTTGGGAACAAAGCACCACAATTCGGTTACGGCATTACGCAGACCACCATTATGTTAGAGTTTTCAGCGTTTGCTCATCCGTTATCGATTCGTCCATGACCGTAACCCCTGGTCAGAGTGGGACTGGACCTATACCGTTCACTTGTTTGCCGCCCATCTACAGGTATATCGGCGCTTGCCAAAACGATTTGCGGTGGTGTGTCTTCAGATCTCTGTAGAGCAAGCACAATGCTGTGGCTGGAACGTGATTAAAGATCTCAAACATGATAACCCTGATAGCATTCAGTCGCCCTAATTTGTGTATATATTTAAACAATGTTCAGGTTCTTCATGTGGTCATTCAACTCAGTTCTTTGCCTTACCTTTTTTCTCCCAACAGCAGTATCAAAATGGCTAATGGTAATTTGTGTACAACGAATATTCATTCTGCCGCCGGTACTCCTGCCATCCTCGTATTCATCACATTCCACACTAATCAGGGCAACTTCTCATTCCGCGATGTTGTTGATGGTGCTTTCATCGTTTCATCGCTTTCCGCATGCCATCTTACTTGCTTTTTTCTAATTACCTCTCCTTGAACACCATATTGTGTACTTTATCGTCCAGCCTGATCAGCTTCATTAGATCCCCGTCGCCAACACTTTCTATTCGTATTTGTTCACTTGATTTCTTTTGTCACTAATTGTATGACTTCACTCACTTCATTGATCACTTGCAGTTTCGTAAACCTGACTTATTACACTTCCTAGTTGTTTACTAAATTAAAAACACTTGGTGCCACAACGTCTTCACGATCCCCACTACCTGTTGGTTAGTCTTTTTTGAAGCAGGATTTCACAAATTATCCTGACCGAAACCCATGTCTGGCTTCCGGAACTGTACAGTGATCGTTTCATTGAGTATGTCTCTCCCGGCCGGTACAGTGTTTCCCGTCTCACCCTCGTGTCTTCCTGCCGAGGTTCGCGGCACTCTCCTAGCATTTAGCCATTTGGAACCAGTGACCACCACTGTTAACATGTGCAGTTGACCACTTTTCGGAGGACTTCCATGCCTGCACCTCACTACGAATTCCAAACAGATTCCCCTGGGTTCCTCATAGCAGTCGATTGAATTTGCTAAGTCTGGCGCACGTGATGCGCATCACGATCCCTAGAATAACTGGCTTCTCGAAACTTGCATTCCATGTTTTCGTTTCACAGGGGATTGGCAAACAGTCGGTACTTTCAATGTCTTTTGCTGATCTGATGATCGTCTGCTACCATCACTTGAGATCCTACTTGGTCTGCCTCGTGTCATCAGCTTCCTTACGCGAGCTATCCTTCAGCCTGATTCAAGTGGTTAGAGCGCAAATTTACTGTTTCAGCCTGATCCAAGTGGTTAGAGCGCAAATTTACTGACTGGAAGGTCCGTGGTTCGAGCCCAACCTCTGCCTCTCGACATCCTCTGTCTAGGCTTGGGCAACCTGGCAGTATCCAAGCCCTCGTGCTTCCCTCGGGTGGCATAGCAGCTAGGCGCCGAAAGGTGTTACAGCTGATTCTATCAGTTATCACACACAAAAAGCTTATCAAATCCTAACCATCCGGTCGCTTCAGACGGCCAAGAAAACTTGTCCCGTCAACTGTGTCACAATGGGTCTCTCGAGACGGCGGGAGTGTTCGCTGTCACTGATTGAGATTAAGTTACTACTGTTCACAGTCTTAACGTCCCCGCGGCAGAGTAAATTTTGTGTAGTCGGCATATTCTAAATTTCAAGAGCGTGATATGGATCGCAGTTACTGGGGGGTCATCAGAATATCGATGCCACACCTTGTCCCTTCGCGTTCATGGGAAAATGGGACACTTGGGCGAACCGCACTGTTGCGATAGTGGCGTATCGTACCGACTGAATTATGAAGCGGTCGAGTGGAGCACATTCATTTAAAGAAGAACATGATAAACGGGCTATTCAGTTGGGTTTCCCTTCGTACGCAAGTGAGTGTGATTCGCTAATTTCCTGTAATTTGGGTTCGTTTAAAAAAAGTTGAGGGAACCTCGGGCACTGCACCTCTGGTGAGCCCCGAAAAAGGCGAAACCTATCGTCAGGTATCAAGGGGTTCTCAGCAATTTTATGGAATGCATGTTACGTCTAGACAACTGGACGGTTTATCGAACCGCACTATGACCATGGGTTACCACGAGCCTGGGGGATAGCATGTCACAGGACGCCGACTTAGTCCGTCACGACAATCTACGGTTTCACTTTGTTTGCTCTTCATGTCCTGCATCTCGGCGGCATTTTTTGCGTTGTGCGTGCTTCTTCGTATCCAAGCCAGCCCTTGATCATTCTATTTCTGTTGGTTTCCTTCAAAACAATCGAACATCATCGATGACCGCTCGCTTTGCTTAAGAGAGCTTGGGGTTTCAACATCTCCCTACGGCGTGTCTCAGACACCAACAAGGAAAACCTGGGGAAAAATTCGCGGACGTTCGCAACCGTTGTCCGAAGTCATGCACAAACGTGGAAGCTGAGCAACTTAAAGTAAGAGTACATACCAGTGATTTTCGAATAATTTTTGTGAGTATATCTGGTATCATATAAATTGATGGGAGACAAGTCATTTTCGCTACCTTCTTTCTTATGGCTTCCACTGGCGAATCAGTTGTTTTCGTGAATGCGTCGTAAGTATCCCACTGAAATTGCACGCGTGTGTCGATAACGTAGCACGAACTGTGAAAGTGACAGATCACGGAAGATACTAGTCGGAGGACTCGGTATGAACCACAATTAATCCGAAGAGTTGTTGGTCAACACCACATTGCGGACGAATTGGCTGACACCGGCGTGCTGGTACGATCATAACAAGAAAGACATAAATAATGAAGGTGAGAGCGGAACTTTTTGGGGCAAGGGTTCACGCGCACGAACAATGCTGATATGGATACAATAACTATCCAATCAACCAGGGACAGTGTGCAGTCTATAAGCGGGTCATAGCCTTGTGAATAGGGAATACCTATGACCAGTACCTTAAACGGGGCCAACTACATACGTGTCAATGTTTGTGGCCATTTGGGGGCGGGTGTGTGGGGCATGGTGGGGCATCCCTTTTTCATCAACATGGAGTGCTGTTCATGGACAACATCAATTCACCAGCCGCGTCCTCATAGGCCATCTCGGCATCACCTTGTGATGAAATAACTCCAGCACTCTGGACGTCAGCGCCAGCTGAAGCCGGATCTTGATTCCCGTAGACGTGCTGGACCAGCTACTGACTCTGCATGTGATACCCCGTGGGTGTTTTGTGGTAGGCAGAAGAACGTATCAGATTTGTGTCCTTTGGTGCTGATCCTTGCTCCACCGCCCCTACAGCGTCTTCCACCGGACTACTCAGCGATGCACCTCATTTCTCCGATCGGATGTGCTCGATTCTATTCAGAAAAAGAAATTCCCAAAAAACTTAGTTTGCAGGTGGGGCACAATTTTTTCGTACTCACGGCTTCTGGGCTTCTAAGCTATGGGAAAAGTGTATGGTATATTTTATTTCGCACAGAGTCGTTACTCTGCGAATGAGACTAACGATAGAAAATATGAACCCGCATTGTGGAAGTTTCTTCGAAAATTTTGGCATTCCATGAGCAAGGATCTATCCAGATATCGTGCGAACTCCCGGATGATGACGGGATAGAATAAAGCAGGAGGTGCCAAGTTCTAGGACATCTAATCAAAACCCAGGTTTTTTCTATTCCTTTAAACGCTCAGGCATCGGAGTAGGTTGCACACGATAGCTCAAAAACAACACAACCTAAATTGCATAGATCTGTGGTGAAGTATGCACCACACACCACGGCACAAGACAAGCGGAAACTGGATGTTCTGTTTCCATTTGAAACTCACGCCGACCACTTCAAAGTGAAATAAACCACAATTAAGAGAATGCAAAAGAGGCTAGGGAAAGTGAGCAAAGTAAATGATTCGTCTTCACGTTAAAATTAACCGATGAAAAAACTTGAATGAAGTCTTCTCTTGAACGCTGGCGGCTGTGGTTTCCTGCGCATGAACCTAGAAACCAATATACGCACAATAACCTGGGAAATACAGTCTGACCACAATCTCCTGGCCTTCGACTGCTTGCTCCGCTATTCAACTGCCTTGCAAAGGAGGCAGGTGGACTCTAATTTTCAGTTAACTTACCCAGTGAACTGTTATATACCCTCACTCGAGCGTGGCCTGTGTCTGGTAAGCCCTCTGGCTTTCTATGTGCCTCTAACACGTCACTTCTCTTGAGCATCATTTTGCATTACAGTCTTATAGTCATGAAATGAGGTTGCACCTTTTCTGTGACCTCAGAGGTCTGAACAAGAACTTGATATGTGGCCTGCTAAATGTTTCGTGGTCTGCAGAAGGGTCTCAGGCATTCGGCTTGAGAACCTACTTTGAGAAACGTGAAAGTCAATGTGAAGTTCGATGCGACGCCGACAATAAGGCCACATAGCCCTTGCACCTTAACAAGTTAGGCCGCACAGTTCTTTTACTGAGGTTATTACACAGGATAGTCACCGACGTTACTTGCGTTTAGCGGTGACCCGAAATCTGGAATCATCCAGCTCAAATAGTTTTGGAAAGCCGCCTTATGTGAGCCATCCAAAACCCTCACATCGATATCAATGATAACGTATGAAAATGGGGGTTTTAATACCCGTTTAGCTTCATAGACATACGCTGGGTTTGTTCGTCCTACATTGACCATGTATCGTCCTTCGGTTAGAAAGCCGCGTATTCGAATGAGTACTGCAGAAGTTAACTTATGTCACTAACTTCAAGAATAGTAATCGGTCGTTTACAGTGCAAAAATTTAAGGCGGTAGTCCTGAACATCCTAACTGTCCGGTCTGTTCATACTTCCGCCGGCGAATCCGCCCTGGTTTATGGGGATCACCGGTTTACAAACGGAATAAAGGGCCCTTCTACTACCTAAACTATTTTCCGCAGTAGTTTAAAGACGAAGGAACTAATGCTGATGGCACTGTTAGTAAAAGGAGGAGATTTAAAAATACAAAGGGGTTTTCGTCGCTTGAGCTAGACTACTCAGGTCGTAAATAGCCAGGAAGCATTGTGGGGTGACCTCGACGTTATTGTGAACCACTAGAAGAGCAAAGCTTTAAGGACAACAGTGAGATGTGAGCCGCCTACTATCCTTGACGGAGGTGGAAATCATTTATTCTGCATATCTCTCCTCTGGCGTAGGCTAACTTTACTTACGAGGCGAAATCTCCATCAATCCAGATGCAAAAATATCCAGTGCGACCACTTTTCCGAAAATGTGTAAACATGATTTCTTTCTGCTTGAGCACCGAGGCTTGTTTGAGAGACCAGTTGAAGTTCAAAGGGTATAATTACTTGCTTCGGATAATCTTTCTATTCTGGAGATCATCGTTTGACCCTTATTTCCTGCTCACCAGAAGTAAACTTAAATTATCTTAGCCCAAACCATGTGATAAGGTAACACGGTCGCAAGTTTTGGTGATGTTTTCCTAGCATTTTGTTTGAGTGAGTGAACTTTCAAGGTTACCGACCACCGCAAATTCGCATGTGATTACCGGTTGACGAGATAATGCTCGAAATCAAACCTAAACGTAGTTAAATGTTCCGCGGTTGTTTAAATAACAGGTAACTTCTACAAAATGTCTTATGCAAATTCCACCCAGGTAGATAGTTGAACAACATTTGTATGCCTATTATCCATCAGACATAAGAAATTAGGTGGGCTCGTCCAGCGAACAACGCTGGGTTTTCTGAAGCTCACCTTGCGTTCGGCATGATAATGGAAGACGACTTGATGCACTGCGTAGTAGTGGTTGGAGTATGTAGCTCTGTGGATAGTTGACACTAGTTAGTAGGTAATACGGCGTTTTCAGATAGCTGATGCTGCATTATCGGTGCAAGACTGTCTTTCCCATCGGAAATAATGATGCCTTTTAGTTGGAGCGCTTCATGAGGCGCAGCAAAAATTTCGGAGAAAAAATTTCGGCTGCTGCTATTTATCACGATATATGTACAGATCGTCGTAAACCTCGGCTATTTATCAAAACTGTTGTGCACATACCTGTGCGCGACAATGGTTATGACGCCTCAGACATGCACGATAGCCTAATCCAACGGCTAAGGACGGTCCTTCGTGCTCACACATGTTTTCCATCTGCCAGGTCCACGCCTTGAAAACACAAAACGACCTCGGGAGAAATTGTTTTTATCCTTTTTTTGCACTGGCGCCAAATTCAGTTCCTGTTTTCCGGAAGTCACTTTCACTCGGCAGATATTCGGAAAGGAGACACGGATAATCATTTGCGCACCTGAAGTGAAATTATCCAGACGTGTTACTACTATAAAGGCAAATTCGTTCAATTATTCCTACTATTGGCAATGCGGGATCCGTATATGCATTTATGTTGCCATGTCAAAATTCAGCATTCACACATTGTTAGACAGAGGGATGTAAAATAAAGAAGGAGCATAAGCAAGACAGTCGTGAGCTCAAGTGCTATTGACTTGATCCCTAGAATTCAAGAACCTCATGCTTCTTTGAAAGTTTACCCCATGGATATAGTCGTAGCGACGAGCTAATGAGTGGTCGGGTACGTGGTGTCAAATCTACTCCTTTGGAGTAACAAATCGCAACTTCGCTCCATTTCTTCCAGTCAGTTTTATCCTGCAACTCATTAGGAACAACAGTCCTGTCGTTGCAACACAACTTGAAACAACTCCATACCTAACCGACGTATCACCCTCGCCAACTTGGATCTTACTTCCTCGACACTGATGATAAGCTCCCGCGGCTGCCTTCGCGAACAGCGTTTGTGATCTTCAGCTTCTGGTTATACCAACGAGGCCACCATATATTATACACCCGAGACACTAAAAGTCCCTCGCTATTTGAAACAACCCTGAGGCTTCTTTCCATGTCTGCCATGTACGTTTTGGCCTCTTATAACTTATCGTTGGTGCCAACAGATTGTCGCCCATCCTCACTTTTACACTCACGTCCAAACTCTCTGAACGCATATGCGCCTAAGGCATCTATTCCGATACCACCAAACTGTGCCTGTTGATGATGATGATAGCTTAACTGAGGACTACAAGGTTTGGTTCTACCCATTGCCCGAGGAATCACACATCATCCAAGAATCACACATAAATAGAATTCTACTATTTCCGTCTTCGTCCTCTAAACTGTCGATGGTCCCTGGTTCTCCACCACCATGCTCTGATGTCCCACGCCAGCACGTTCATGTTTGTCCTAACTGGTTGGGCTTTTCGTTCGCTAGCCATCGCTAAACACCCGCTTCATCTTTCCGTACAATGTCCCCCATTTCCGAACCCCTGTCTCTGATAATGCAAAAGCCCGCACGGTTGACAACCTTCCCTTCAGTTTCATGCCACCCTCGAAAGACCCTCCTAGCTCCAAGCCCAGCCTCATACTCCACCTTCTTTAGAGGTTTCGGACCCTCTTTGCTTTCCATTTACCGCTCTACTTAATGTTAAGTGCACACACGCCTAAACATGCGCCTTTTCAACCCTACTTCGTGTACCGCCGATCCTCCCCCTAATCGCCTGGTGCCAAAACACAGCCGGTGATTTTACCAACTTTCTAATTAGAGCGACTGGCTCACCACTAAAACCGTCCATAAGTCGAAAAATATCCTCGAAAAATCAAAAAATAAGCGTTTGACGAAAGTAAGTATCGCTAGCTTAATCCCGCCCCAGTTGTGGAATTCATACTAGGAAATTATCTTGTAACTCCAAAACACTGATCATAGCAGAATACAGATTAATGTCTCATGTATAAGTCAACAGAAACCCAATAAATACACGCATGCTGACGTCCTCGACGCGACTTCTGTTGCACAGCCTCTATCTATCCCCTTTGTGACGGCGCCAGGCTGAAGTCACCCCATCTCCCTGATCAACCATGCACCTCACGTTGTTTTCCGATGCCTGATCCCTGCATGCTTTTAAATACTATTCCCCTAGACTAACCCAAACTCCAGGAATATTTGAAATCTGTATCTGCGCAACACGCAATATCAGAAGGCCATTCATATCTCCAGTCAGTGTGCTACTACTTACCTTGGTTTGCAACTGGTAACTTGTGTTCTTGTGCAGCTCTCTGACCCACCTTCTGAATAAGCGTTCCTCAGCTGTTTGAAAAACTGTGTGATGGCTTTCTCAGCCCCTTTTCCGTCTTGCCACACCATGTAGCTATGAAGGAAAGTACGCCCCGACAGCAATATCGTGAACTATTTATTTACATGTCTGTCGTTCTCACCCCGCCTAAAGGACGATTACAGAACTAACTTTGAACTTATAGGCGCACAATTTAGCTAATAAGGCTTCCTAATATTCATATTTGGGCACTCGGGTTTAAATTAACTGAGTTCCACCATTTCCTACTACCTCCATCAGAAAGTCGATGGTATTTTTGGCACTGCACTTCAGGTTTCAGACGTTGTAGCCACTCCTAGCTGTCTGGCATTTCGCCTGCAGTCTTACGTCGGTAGATTACGTCGACGCACCCTCATTGGACATAAGGGTATCCCTGATCTATGATCGTATCGATTTGTTAAGATTTCTTGGCCAATACTAACTACCATGACTATCCCAACCGGGTCACCCTACACAGTTACGTGCGGGGCTATCTACGGAAGAAGTCGCGGCAACGGTACCGCGACTGTCGTTCCTAGTTAGCTTAGCTGTATTTAACCACATTTCTCTACTGAATATCGTAGCAATCCGCTGCATTTGTGCCAGAACACCGAAGCTCTGGCCACACAATTGTACTGCCTATCGGTTCCGACCGCACGCCCATTAATCTTTTCTGGGGAAATATCAAGGAGTTAATGAGGTTAAAACAGCCGTGCACCCAATTCGCCGTAAACTGACTAGCATAAAACGACCCAGCAACCTTGTTAGCTGCGACGAATTTCTTGGCTATTTTGGTGAGGCGCCTGCTGCGACAATAGAAAGCGTTCTCTCACACAGGTCGCGATTGGCGCTTCGATGTTAATTTTTCGTGGGACAAGACGTAATTATTGTTTGTGTGCCTTTCAAAATATTTTTGAATCCAGTGGAGGAGAAAACAAAGGAGAAAAAAACATTTCCACAAATTGTTTCACCGTCTTCAGGGGGACATCATATTGAGCTGTGAAAACCACTGATGACATGTATTCTGCTCCAAAATTAGACCTCGATTAGGATTCAACAAATTTTTGTAAAACCGCAACTGTCTGGGAAGATATTAGGGTTTCGAAGAAATACTGCTAATTGCTGAGTCTTTCTGTAAAAGTTCCCATGGCCCAGGCTATGGTTTCAAACAATTTGGGGTGCGCGTCTAAGAGTTGGCTCTAATTGTAGAGGACAGCTTATCGAAAATACGCCCCGTTCCCTGCCATATATGACAGCCAATTCCCATAATTATTCCCTCTGATCCGAGAAACTGAAATCCCTTTTGTTATAATGAATTATTTTTTACCTTTTACGCATTTTGATCGGAAACTGTGTTTTTGGTTACTCGCAGTCGTATCCGTTGCTTTGTGGCGACGTGGCGAAGTAAACTGCGCTCTCATCCTCAGGCTGACGGTTGTACAGCACTATTTTCTAACTACTCCGGTATCTGCCAAGGATTATCTGTTGAGGTTTGTTGAATATGTACAATGTTATCTAGGCAATAAAACAGTTGCACCAGAAATCAAATTTCTTGATCTCTTTTTGTGAATTAGCACGTGTCACTCAAGATTACAGGCAAATAACTGTAACGGCACTCAACAGTTCTACGGCCTAGGAAAAGCCCCGTCAATAGATCCTTATCTGCTGGAGTAATTGGGAAAAGACGGCTATTCGGGCCATTCCTTAGCTAGTGGTCCATATCCTGGTTCCAATTCATCTAAGCTTAGAAAATCAAAGTTAGCTGCATTACTGATAGCACAGATAAAGGAAAAAGAACTGGGAAAATTACTGCAGCTTACGAGAGCTCGTAATGAGGTGTGGAGTCAGAACTGAACTCAGACGATGATTCCGTCGTTGACATACAGGTTGATACTCAAGTTAAGTGAAGTATTACCCAGCGCATATGTGAAACGCCAGCGATACAACCGACTTCTTGTGCGATTAAGTCAGGCTTACCTAGAGTGAAATTAGAGGCTTTCGACGGCAACATAAGGTGTTATTGGAGATTTGTTAAGCAGTTCAAATATCACATAGAGGATAGAGTGCAAGATAACAGGCAGAGGATACTATATTCGATTATCTGATGTAGGTGCTCAGCGAAGGAAGCTATGGCCGAGTGCGTAATGTTGTCCCCGGAGATCGCTTACAGTAGAGCGGGAAAATTGTTGGAGGATTTTTCTAGGAGGAAACATATGGTGACCAGATCTATACTGGACGATCTGTTCAGGAAGATGAAAACATTGCACGATGATGCAGATTCACTGTCTCTTTTATCGGTAAACCTTCAAAACTGTCACGTTGCCCTAAGTCAAATGAATCATACTAGTGAACTGAATTCCGCCTCGGCCTTAGAGCGGATTCTTCGCAAGTTACTGAGAGATGCTCGTTAGAACTGGGCCATTTTGGCTGACAACGTCGATAACCTGGGAAAACAGATAGGATTCTCAAGAAGCCCGCATTGCCGGCAGCCGCCATGGTATGATTGCCATGAGCTAAAAGAAACAGCGTCGTCTGTAAAACCCAACAACATCTACTAGGCATCAGAAGGCACCATAATATATTCATCGTTCAAAGGGAAACCTATGGTTTTCGCCCTTTTTGCCATAGACACGGGCGGGTGTATCGCCATAGGTTTACTGACTCATCAACGCTAGCATAGTGGCATGCGGTGAAAAGAAAATGGCCTTAAACAAGGCCATACCAGCAACAACTGCGATCCTCCTCAGAGGTGTGTTATGGAGGGCTGCTCAGGGTCCCACCACGTAATACCAGATGCCAACAAAACCATATCAGTCAGTTTATGCAACTCGACATGTCAAGTGGAAGCAGGAACCTGCCTTGGCACTGTACCGGTTCGTGTGAATGGTCCGCGTGTCAGCGTACTTACCTACGTTCTGCTGGATAGTGGGTCGGACGTAACATTAATAGCAAACGACTTACTGGAGAAGACCGGCTTGACCGGCGCTTCAACAATTTTGAATTAATCAACAATGAGTGGAACCGCTACTTGGAGGCTGGAGGTCTCAAAATCGGGTTTAAATCGATAGGTTCAAGTGAGCCTGTAGCGGCTTGGCAAGCCTGCACGTCGACCCATCAGTCACGAGCCCAACAAAGATAGCTAGTCAATGCAGTCACTTGAAGGACACTAACTTTGTGGAGCTTTATGGTGAAGGTGCGTGAACACTCGTACGAGAAGACTTTCCAGAGACACATTGGCTTATGGAAAAGAAGTTTGGCAAGGAAAAGGAACCTTATGCTGTCAAGGCACCTTTGGGATAAGTTTCACTTGGCCCGTTGTCCGTAGGGCCTAGGGTCTGGAGGCAACTCCACCACGCAATGACGAAAGATGATGACATCATATGAAGGCGCTCCATGAGGCCGAACTTCCACAATTTAATGGCTCCAGGAATATGTCAAAGTGGCGAAGGCAAGGAAGCGCTCCGAATTGTTAAAGTCTTCAGTGTTTGGGGATGGCCATTACGAAATCCCGTTGTTGTGGAGAACGGCTTAAAGTCTTCCTGATGATTATCGTCATGCCCACTGTCAACTGCAGTATACGAGGAGGCGTTTTGCAAAGGATCTGAACCTGTTCGCGCGATCCGAAGAAAGCATGAATGATAACATCATAAAGGGCTATCTCGAACCTTGCCATCTAATTAAATGAAATCAGGAAACAAAGAGAAGTGGCAGTTATCTCATCACCATGTTTTGAGTGTAAATAAATCGCAAAAGCTGTGAGTCGTCTCAGATTGCCTGGCCAAATTTATGGGCGTATCCCTGAATAACAGATTGTATGAAGGACCAAACATTACTGTAAATTTTTTGGGAGTACTTTTACGCCTCCGTAGTGGTTTCAGATAGTCCTGAAATGTTCATGCTAATGAAGGTTCCCGAAGCCAACAAAGGTGTGCTCTTTTGGGACTCGGATGACTTAACCGTCGAGCCCAAGCAATTTCGGATGGGATCCCATCCGTTTGTCGCCTCCTCTTTACCATTTTGTTCAAGTATCGCCTTGAGAAAGACAATTTCAGATTATGGATCGGAGTGCATACCTGAAGTAAAAAAATAAGTATATAGATACTTCAATTTTGGTGATTGTCTGGTATCAATAACGGATGTGAACGTGGCCTGAAGCTTCCTGCGTGGGCCTAGTCAGGTTTTATCAAAGGGTGATTTCCACTTGAGAAAATGGATATGTAATGGAGAGTCCTTCTTGCATAAAGCAAGTGAGTCAGATATCCCGCCGTCGGTGCTGTTTACTGATGAAGCCTTTTAGACAGTTGAAAAAACGTTGGGTGTGCAACGAGACGCTAGATCGGAGCGCAAGCGTGTGAGGACTATTCAACAGAAAAATATGTTTTGGTCCCACGGTAGGAAAGAAACACAATTTCACTCTGGTTGCTTGATCCGGCTGAGAGTTATTCTAGCCAAGATGGAAGAAAATGACATTGGGTGTCCTAGAAAGGGCCGGCACGGGCGTTGAAGCACAGGGGAGAAAATTACATCCTTTTCAGTTAATTGACCCGCCTTGAACGTAGGGTGAAATTTGGTTTTGAGACTGAATAGACTCATTGGTGTCACTGTTTTAGGGGATTCAGTTGTAAAGGATAGTTTCGATGCGGAAGTAGTGCCAATGGATAGGGACAAAAGAACACCGTAAGTGAAATCCAACTTGTGGACGGTGCAAACGGAAATTGCAGCAAAAACCCGGGTGGTTCAGCGGGTTAAAGCAAACTCGTCCCAGAGGCGGTTTAGGCCGAGTGAAATATTTGTTCGCAAATGCAACTACAGGCTTGGGTGGGCGACAAGTGACGGTCGAGGATAGGAAGATAATAGCTGTGGGAGTGCCATCAGACTTGATATGGCATTGCTATGCCATCATTGCATTGACGTACTTCGGTCTTTGGACAGCCCCGTAACGATCATCAGTGTTGCCGCAGTCGGACAGGGGATACGCGTTTTCATGGCAGCTGAATCTGAGTTAGATGAAGAAACTGACACCGAAGGAGTCATCCCGATGTGGGGGTAATTGTGATTTATTTGAAACACCATGTGGGTGTTGACTGGGGACTAGCCAGATTGAATGACTGAGAGCGTTTGGAACAGCTACAGCCGAAGTTTGAAGCAAGGCGTGGATGCTGTCCAGGGATAGCCAACCCAGATAAACGAAAGGTAGATGATGCAATATTTCTTCAAAATCAAAACGTCCTCTTCTAATCCGTGACCGCTTTTATCTCTAAACTCTTGCGAAATCCCCAGATTTATGTACAGACACACCCGCACAAAAATTAAAGCTTGTCACACTTCGGCGCTTTCTTCACTGCGCTGATGACTTCGTAAGACTCAAACACACAAGGTCATTGTTTTAGATGTTGAGGATATTAGAATAGTATACGCGTTCCAGGCAAGAGATTCTACCTTGACTTTATCTAACATTCAACCTGATCTGTGTCCCATCTATCTAATCCGCTGATTGGCAGCTTTGTTCATTACAGAATACCAAGCTACCTCCCATCAACCTCGCACTCCCTCTGGATTTCTTATCCTTTTTGAGGTGCTTACACGTGCCCTCTCTGTCTTAGGCTATTCTAATTTCTTATCCTTTTTGAGGTGCCAACACGTGCCCTCTCTGTCTTAGGCTATTCTGCTCCATTTGGCCTTCCAGCCAGAGTCCTCAAGCTCTAAGTTTTCATGTGGCGATCACTTGACTGCACCGTGCGCCCATTTGTTACCCTTAAATAGGTTGCGTAAAACACTCTGGAAGCTGTTTTTTTAGTTTGCCTAAGAGTACCCTGATATTTGCCAGGTTGTTATGGGGAATTCGCCGTTCCCACCTGCTGCATGTTTGATCTGAGGAAGTGCGTACCACCATATCAGTTACGCTCTCTGTTGCGCGGACGGGTTGCTTTGCGACTGATTAGCCTTGGGTTAAAATTCGTATACTGCAGCTCCTGATTCACCAACAGGTTTATGCCGCTGACTCTCATTGTCAGTTTTATTCACGTCTTTCCTTCTATATTCGCAAAACCGATTTGTGAACTTCTTAAATTACCTAACACAAGATCTCCTTCACCTTGGACCAAGGGTTGGGGAACAAGCTCCCCTCGCGCATCAGCAGCATGTCATTTTAAGTCGGCTTTCTAAATACCAGTAGCCTTTAACTTTCTCTGAGGAAGCCAAAAGTTTTTATCGCACTGGATCCTATATTGGGCGTTTATGAAAAGGTGCCATAAGCATTTATCATTCCCGCCTTCCTTTCCACTGTCACATGACTGAATTTAGGGGCATAAACTTAACTTACTTGACTATTCAGAGTCAATAGATATACAGAAAAGGTTCTTGATTGATGGACCAGGCATCCACTTTGCTCGAACCACGCACACACATTCCCTCTTTACCCGTGTGTCTGCTGGTCGGGCGAGGCTCTGTGGTAACCTCGAGGTACCTCTTTTATCGCCAGTGACAGCTTCTCCTGCAGCGCCATCGAAGAAGTATTTCATAATTGCCTGCGGAACTCCCAATCACACTGATTTTTGTAGGCATATTGTGCTGAATCCGTAATCCAAACCTACCTCCATGGTCCATAGTTCAGCCGACAAGCGAGATGGCTTGGGGGCGAGATGGCTCAGTGGTTAGGGTGCAAATTTACTGGGCTTCGGCAACGTGGCAGTATCATGGCCCTCGTGCTTCCTTTGGGTGTCATGGAAGCTAGGCAGCTGAACGATTTTTTTCAAAGCACTTATCTCCAAAAGCAATCAAAACAATGAACACTCCCCTAGCTGTATTATACCCTAGCGTTTTTCGCACCGTAATACCAACGCTGCTAAATAACTGCCGGACTCACCGAACACACGGGACCTAACGGATCTCATCTCGTTCCCCAAATTCCCCAGAGTGTACTCCTCGGTTGTGAATGCCCAAAAACCAGTATCTGGTCGCTATTCAGCCCTCTAGGATTTGGCTTTACAACCTAATGGGTCTTCTGCGTTAGCTCGACTTCCTCGTTATCGGTCAACCTGGTAAAATCAAATTGCGACTTCCACAGAAATGCACATCGAAAAGAACTCAGGTATAATGCCCGTTACACGGTGGTCGGGGAAATAACATGTGATGGCATGTAGACAGGCTAATGGCCCATTGGCATCCATTATTCAGAGGCTCCACCATGCCGTCTGCACCCTACGGATACCTGCTTTCAAATACAAGCAAACTACTAGTCATAACCGACCGTCACTTGTACGGGTTCTTTTTTACTTTTTTATCCACTGGACCATTATTTTGGGCTCAAGTATCCCTCTGCTCGGCTACACTCTCAGTTTATTCAGTTCACAATCTCAATACTTATTTTCATGATGACGACTAAACAACGGGGGAAGGTAAATCAAAGAACTAGGCTCTATAACAAGCATTCGCAAGCTGGGGAAAAATAAGAACGGGGTACGAGGTACGACCAGGTCGCTGATGCAGCCGGTTGGCCGGGCTGTTTTGGCAGTATGTCTTTCCGTCTTAAAACATTGTATTGGACTGTCGAGTAACAGACCTTGTATCTCACCGCCACCTACGGCTCAATAGACTTCCAGGGACCTGGTTTCTTCGGATCGTCAACATCCACAAGCCACCCCATATCTGCCGGTCTCATGGTTTACCACTCACCTCCTAGGAATAAGGAATCTGCCCGTCGTCCTTGCCTGTCATCGACCATCATCGTCTGCGTCCGGTGAAGGTTCACCTCATCTTTTCCAACGAACATGGCCCGGTGAATTAAGGCACTGTTCATTCTCCATCGTAAGATTGGTCTTGCGGTACTCTCATAGAGAGACCGTTGCCACTATCATTCACATCCAATGATGAAAACCCATTGGGTTGCCTATTATTAGTGGGACTTTTATTAAACGAAAGGCTACTTGAATTCCATCAACTAGATGACTCCGCAAAATCATCCCTGGACGAAAAATTACCGCAGAACTTGGGTTTCAAATTCCGGTTTTTATTCAATCTGGCTGAGTCGGCAAAATATTACTTAAGCCTCAACCATAGGTTGTTACACTTAAAATGGCCGGCTTACATGCTACGACGGGGAGTTTGAGACCTACCTTACTCTACGAAGCTGTCATCGTACCATTTTCCACAAAAGGCAGGACAGAATGCGAGTGCTCATCTAAGCGAGGGCAGCCTCTGACGCCTTATTAGGTGGATAGGATACCAGGGGAAACGGCAGGAGAGAATGCAAGTGCTCATCTAAGCGAAGGCAGCCTCTGACGTCTTATTAGGTGGATAGGATACCAGGGGAAAGCGAAGCCGTCACACGTGTCGCCGCAAAACACTGACGGCATTCTTAATCATTTCAAGAAGCAGCTTGAAACTTGCCAGCAGTTTCATGGCTGTCCCTACTCTGTTGTGGAATTTTTCTCCATATACGCTTCCCGAACTAACCACTCGGCTTGGAAATGTTGATATTTCCGACACATTCCGAAAATTTGTAATCAATGTGGCCTTGACAGTCCCAAAAGACGGAGTACATCCGCCTCGCCCTCTGCTTTTACATCTTACTTACTGTTTTCTTCATCATTCATTCATAAGCTCCTAGAGTAGCGCTAAGAATCGTCACCGCTGATTCGATTTACATTAACAAAAGACACCGTAAGTTAAATAGACGCCGTCTAGGTGGCCGTGCATGTAGCAAGCGTGACTCAGAATGTACGACCGCATTTGTCCTAGCTTTCTCTTATTCTGATAGATTGTCAAACCCAAATCAGCATGATTTTATTTTCCCTAATTCTTGTCTACCCGATCTGACATGTCTCTTATCCACGGTTACCCGGTTATTAGGGAATACTGTCACTGCTGTGCACGGTCGAGCCTTTCCGCCACCTTCAGCGGCGTAGTCGAGTTAGACCCCACCGATAACCAGGGACAGTCAGAGTTTCTTGGCCACATAACTCGTCGTAACTCTGACTGTATTCTAAGCAGATCACTCCATAAAGCGCTTAGAGCAAAGCACCATAGAAAACTCTTCGTCTCAAAAACTTACTTATGTAGGCCACAGTTTTCACACCTTGCGCCCCAAGCACTGAGGGATAAAGGCGGTCTCGTTTTCAAATTCAAATCCTTTCATGCTAAAGCTTCTTATCAAATTCGGCTTGCTTCATCTGAAATAGAGGATGCGTCTACTTGACAGGTTGTAAACGAAAAGTCGAATACGGTCTGTTTGACATCTCTCAGCTGCCAGTTCGTCACATGCCTAGCTCCCCCAGGATTTTTCACCGGATCAGCCAAACACGGAATCAAAGCCTGCTGAAAGCGACTTCTAATAATTTGTATTCCACATCAGTAAATCCGTTTTTGTCAATTTTTTGGTTATGTATGCCACTCACTAAAAATGCCCCACCAAAAACCGCTGATAAGGCCTGGTTTCCTGGTTATTTTTCCAACCTCCTGATGGCATACTGGATCACTTGTAAGAAGAAATGATTTTCTACCCAAAAAATAAGCTAGTGTAACTGTTTACAACTTAAACTGCGTGCAATTTTGGCATCACAAAAACCGTTTGCCCTATCAACCATTATCTAAGGCGGCCAAATTGTTGTCCATCCGGATAGTTTTTACCCTACTCTAAAAGCCTCCTGAGAACTAGAATTATCCAGTTTGGTGTGGCACATCTTCCGCGTCCAGAAATTGACAAGTGAGGATGTCTCTCGGGGGTTCCGTCTTGCCCTCTCCAGTGTTACTAAAGCGTCTAAGCGGTCTGCTTGTAGTTTTGTGATCCTTGAATTTCCTTCTTGCCGGCACTGAATCTCTCAGATTGACAAGACCCAGCACGGCCTAGGCTATAGGCCGTGGGCATATTCAAAATGGGTATAGCACACACATCGCTGGAGTGACTGCAAGACATGGAATAGGAGTCGCCTCTTAGGGTGTGAACACGGTGATAAAAATCCGCTCGAACTCAGATGTCGGATGGATGCACTAGAGGTGAAAAAGTGGTCAGCGAACTTCATTATATTAGGACCGCAAAAAGCACTATTTTGGTCATACTGGATGCTGTAAGAATGCAAGAAAATTGTGCCCTCCCAGCAAAAGACATTACTCAATGTCATTGGTTTTACTTCATGAAAACATCAAGTACAGCGGCTCAGCTTCGCCACCTTCCAAACGCTCCCTTGTGCGAAAACAACTAGAAGCAACTGTATCATTTGGTGGCATATCCTATGGAGAAATCAATCAACTCACACCATGATATTGGTCCAGTTTATCCGCATGTATGAAAACACACGTCCTGTTACTGCCGGTGCATAAATTTCTTCATCTGGCCTGCATCCGAGTGCTGAACTGTATGGACACAGTCTCCACATATTTGCACCCAACCTCCACGTGGCGGGAGCCATCCGGTGCGTGAATTTAGCCATTGAAGACATTTTCATGCTTCTCACAATAGGATTCTTGAAGTGACAAACCGGTATAATTCCGCGCCACAATGCAATGAATATCTATATGCCTTTCCGCAAAATATTGCCTCATCTTATAGGCGTATGTTCTTCAAGACTGAAACAGTTATATAAAAGTTACGGAATTTCACAGTTTATTTTTTGGTCTGCTTCGCCTGTCAGTTACCCAGAGCTTTCTCGAAACTTCCGTCGTTCGTTCACTAGCCGACGGTGAAGGACTCACTTTAGCTATCCGACTTTCGTTGCGGTAAACTTCTCCAGTGACGCAAGTGTAATCAAGATAATCAAATTGTTATTTCCTAAAACTGGTCCAACCGTTTGCTTAAAAAGTTATGGGTAGCGACCAGCAACTAAATATATGTGAACAACACCTTGCGCTAGTCTGGTTGAAGGAGAGGCTTATTTTCTATTCATTAAAGAATTATTGCTGACCTCGTGGCCAACGTACGCATGCGCAGGTTTGTTACATATCCTAGGGAATAGGTGACGCCGTGAGCCAATTTTGCACCTTTGTGGAATCAGTGAGCGGGACGTACAACGCAGCTTAACAGTTGTGCATACCGGGGTAAATCTCGGAGGATTCCTTCAAATCTTTTCAGCTCATCCTATGATGACAAGGGCTGCAGGGGCTCATCGGTGGGACCTAAACGGTTAACGAAAAAAACAGCTCAATTCCGATGCAGTACATTATGAGAAAATTAAAAAAGATTATAATTAACTCATTGGGAATAGCGTCGGCCAAGTCCCGTGGTATTGTGTTGGTGTTGATATTTGGAGAACTCGGCCCAAAAACTAACGCACGTAGAATTTGAAGCAGACTTCATTAAGGGTGTAGAAATGTTTGGCTCGTATCACCCAGGGCCGGGGACTTTGAGTACGTGCAGCTGCTGGGAGAATTTAGGCGTTAATAAGGCATTTCAGCTCACGTTCTACACATTCACTCGGGTATTTACCAACCCAAGTCTACCACAGGTCAGCATTTGCATAGAAAGTCTGCGGTAAGGACATTCGCTTATCTTTGATGGCATCACCCAATGGGCTCTGAAGCCCACAGAGGGTTTATTTTCGTTTCCAAATGGCACAGTTAAGAGTAAACTGAAATTTTTTTGCACCAATTCAAAATAAACTGTGTACGTAATTAACTGGCAAATAGTCAGCGACTGAAACATAAACTCCACCACACCACGGATGCCGATGTGCTGTTTTCCTAGCTTTTGAGTATGAAAATACAGGTCATTTCATAAAGGGACGCTCAAGGGGGGAAGTGTCACCTGTGTGCCAGTCCACACACCCCCTTTTTACTATATTCACGAGTAATAGGCCGTGCGCTTCTTCACTGGCTTAATGCCCCAGAGGGAGTTTCTCAAACGACAATTAATAGACAGACGGCTTTGATGTAGCAGACTCTGGTGATTCCGTTTACCGAGGAGCCTTTCAGCTCGCTGGCTACGTCGGACGAAAACCGGGCTTTTTGGTACCACACTTTCTACCGGCAATCAAAGGATGATATGTGGCAGAATATGGGCCACATCGAGGTACGTGAGGTTGGCATAGAGTACCTGTCAAGCACCGTCTTTTGAACATCCACATTTGGCACTCCACTAATTGTCTCTCGGGACTGCTGCAGCAAGCCACCTCTAACTCCATGATGAATGTGAGCCCCACCAGCGTTCTGAAGCATGAAACACCGATGGATATTGTCAAAACGGCACGGAGAATTTTTGGATCCAACGGAGAAAATTCCACTGGTTCAACCAGCAGAAATACTAAACCCGGTACGGGTAGGCCCAGTTTTCGACCATCCGACGTACAGTTATTAAGACGCGCCGACGAGTCTATGGGTGGTACAAAAATGAAGTTGTTGACAGGCAGTGTAAGTGTTGGCAGAATATACCGGTTGATTCCCTAACTGTCCCAGGTGGTTGTCTCATGCAGCAGAATCGGGCGTCTCTTGATGTAGAGCAAGCTTTTTCAAAGACTGAAGTGGTGAATAGTCAACTTGTTTCAAAATATCCATGGCAAAGAAAAAGGAAACCAGCAGCCGTTGGCCATATTCTCATGCGCGGCTCAATACAGCCCCCGGGGAAGCAGACTCAGGCATATCTGACATATCGCCCGGTTTCTAATGAATCATACCCGCAGGGAATCCGCTGAAAGCGTTGTAAAAGTATGTATCTGTCGGCCAAAGAAGACAGCCAGATCTTGCGACATCTTGAAGTATTTTCCCGTAAATTCTTTCTCAACATGCCTTTATGTGTTATATGGACACAGTGCCCCTTCGAGGGCACTGAATTAAAATTGGAATGAAAAGCAGTTCTTGCTTAATTCTTGTACACGTAAGCATAGCAGGCGTACAGCATTTCAGCGTACGGCAAAAGTCGCACGGCGCACGGGAGACAAGCCGAACGAAGGTCTTCCTCAATGATGCGCTACCAAACTAAAGTAAGTTGACTACATTCTGTAAAGACCCGGAAATACAGGTTGTGTAGCATATCAATACTAGAATACGAATAAATAAGTCCCAACGACTCCCAATTAGATCCGTTCTGATTATAGGCTCGCCAACGGTGCGGGACATTCTGCACAAGTTCCTCACCGATCCAGCACTTGAACGCGGACGCATGCCAAGTGGACAGTTTTCGGACACTGAACCGTGTGAGAAACCAAACTTTCCAACAGTAAACACAAGGTCAATCGACTTTAAAAAAAGCACTAAAATTTCTATCCAGACAGTCAATATGGCGGAGGAGAATGGAAATGGATCAATCACAGCGCCGAAACAGAGCTCTCCGGCTAAAGGCATCCAACGAACAAACCAAATGCAAGGAGAACATGCCGACCGCAACTCAGATTTCAAGCTGACCAACTTAATTGCGTTTAATCCACCTCGCACCTAGCCAATCTTGTTATAATTACTAGAAAATAGTAGTATTTCTCCCCAAATAGTGAGTGGCATACCGTGAGGCATGACCACACGATTACAGTCAGAATGAAGCACGACTCGAGGGGATAACCGGGTACTGGGATTGCGCGAAAAAGAGGGCAGTCATAAACAGTGGGCAATAGATTTGGTCACGCCTAAACCGGCATGGGAACTGGAACAAAATTACCAGGGGTTTATAATAATAATAGGGTTTTTTCCCAACCTGTAGGAAGCATGCCGGTTGAGGCACGATCGAGTCGTTACGACCTAAACTTTTCAGGCAAATGCACAACAGAGAGGAATTTACAACCATAGAGGCGTTTATTATATGAAGTGTCACCTCAGTTATGTGAACCGGAAAAAACCAGGAGAGTGGGCATGAGGCACGACTAGTTCAAAGCCGAAGCCAGCTGACATGAACTAAAACTGAACACCGTTGCTGGCCATGAGTGACCTTGAGTAGTCGGGTAAATGGCTTGGATCACGAAAAGCGAAAATGGAGATGGAGATTGAAGAATTCGATCTAGAGACAAATGACGAGTTTGGTCTCAGGGGTATGGCTTAAATTGAATTGGAGTACACTCACTGGTCTCACTGTTGTGAGGATGTCAGTTGTAAAGGATAGTTTTGATGAGGAGATAGCGCCAATGCGTAGGGCCAAACGAACACCGTAAAAGCAATTGAACTTGTGAAAGAGGAAACCCGAAATTACGACCGAGTCTTAGTTGGTTAATTCCGAACGATATGTTGGCGCGAGGCGGTTGGGATCAGGTGATAAAATTTGTTTCTACTTGCGATTACGGGTTCAAGTCGGCGAGAGGTTGCGGGCATGGTTCTGAGGAAAATAGTTGCGGGGGTGCCATCAGACTGGGCTGATAGAGTATACAAGCGTTGACAGCAGAGCGATTCATCCGTATAAAAAGGCAATGAAGTTATCAGCGTGATTGAGAACGAAAAATTTGTGATCCAATTTCCCATGACCGGCGAACAGACTAACAACCAAACAGCACCTCAGAATCTTCCTTATTCCGCAACCTTAGTGCAATAGAAGGGAACCCAACGTTTTCCACCCAACGTGGCTATCTTCTGTTTGCTAATTCATTAGGATTCTGGGAATGCATTATGCCTGGAAGACCACTGGGCATTTCACATCCTTGCAAAGTTAACAAACGAGCAATCAAGTCGTAGCAAGACTCAAAATCCCTGGAGGACATGATTTTTCGGCACCAAAATGCGTCGATCACTCCATCAACTCAAGAATGCAGCGGAATGCGAAGCCAGAGGATTAACTTTCGTGCACTGCTTCCTCACCCCGAATAACTCACGCGGCCTTCATCACCACCTCTCGGAAAATTAGTAGAAGCCGGGTGCGATAGGAACTAGAACGCGAGGTTGCCCTAATAGCTCACCGTAGAAAAAGGGATCGTTGCGATTTTCGAACGACGCAGGGCAACCTTTTTCCACTAGCGAGCAACTGACGCATGGAACGAGCTCGAAAAACGGAACTTGACATTCGAATCCCCACATCGTCCTTCTTAATTTTGGTGTGTGAGAAAAAAGCTCCGCGGAGAAACGTGAGTTCTTCATCATGGTGTTGAACCTAGGATGCTACGGCTGGCTCGTTGGACGCTGATTACGTACAATGGGCTGCAAAACACAAGGTCGGGCTTGCGGTAAGAAGGCATTATCCACATGGCTTGTGGCAAGGGTACTACGGTAAGAGAATAAAACAGGGTAGGGAAGTTAGGGCAAAATTACTGCAAACGATAAAGAGAGAAAGGAAAATAGGCCCATTTAAAGAAGAAAAATAAAAAAGCTTGGGAAGGAAAGTTATCAACGTAAACCGAACTTTACAAGAGAGGCTATCTGTGTTCAGTGGCATATATATATCGAATTCCTCTTTTGCCGTGACGGGTGAACTTTGGTTAGTTGGCGAGATTCTGGGAGAAACTATGTTAACTGCCACGACGTCTGCGGAATCTGTTTTTAATTACAGTGGTTGATATGTGGGTCGATATAAGGAAGGTGTACAGTACGTCCTGGAGCTGCGCAAGCAGTTGAGTTCAAAAGCAAACCAACACAAAAGTGGAACTGCCGTCCGAAAAAGATGGTAGCTCATCTATCTGAAATTAGCTCAGTATTTCGTGGCCTGGCAATTATTCCATCTTGTTTAAGCAAGTTAAACCTTCATGGCCTCTTTACCCGCGTTGTTGAAACTCAATTTGTTGGTTCACGCGCTTACTCAAACTCTTGAGTGGTTAAGTAATGTTCTTTTGTCTGGTGTATGTACCACAGGTGAAGAGTAGCTACAAATGTCACGACTGAGAACTTCAAACTAGCGAATTTAAGGATGTTATTTGGATCCAGGTGCAAGGTTGTCGGAAATGTAAATGTGAATCCATATTTTAACTTCCTCAGTTGATCCATGATGTCTGGTCACGGAACCAGTGATGCGACGTTTCTATGCGCCTGCTGAACGTCAGTCTTCAGAAATGGCTTACAGTGAAAACAGTTGCTTCTGTCGTTCAGATGATTTCCTTGATAACTGACTTTGCAGCGGTTGCGACTTAAGCGCCAAAAACTAAGGACTGGCAACATCTCCATCCTTGACTGCTTATTGCTAAGAGAAAAGCACGAAAAGCGCACTAAATTCAAGGCAAGGCGTGAAATATTCCAACATTTCCGAGTCCAGCACGCACATCTGTACCCTGATAAAGTCAAAGTGCACATATTAGTCGAACTCCAGATGCGATAGACGTCGGTGCACATTCGTTTGAAGGCCCTCAGGGCGGTTGGATTACTATCATTCTATCAGAACATTATTCGTGTAACCTATCTGTTGTTTTCTAAGCAGCCTTGTGAGCTAAATGGAATTGTGCTGGTCGGTGCACGTACACAATATCGCAGTTCATAGGCGGACCTGTCCACTGTTGTTGTTATGAAAAACCGGAAGGCAAATTCTGTATGCAGGACAGCATATGCCCAGAGGCCAGGAATTAAAACAATGAATTGTGAAGAGCGACCCACCGAAAAACATGCAATCCCGATAGCGCCTCTTGGTTTACACCTAAAAAAGGTTGTTATTGAAGTTGATCGTGACTACGTTATCCAGTCGCGGCTTTGTGATAGGAAGCAAAAAGGTGGACATACTTTTGTTTGCAAAGAGAAACATTCTCGTGTTTGACACAAGAAGCGCGAAATTGGAAGTCAACTTTCAGAGGAAGAATCTGTGGGGGATATAAGCTTCAACTTGTAAGGTGTTTCGGGCCAATCGGGATTTTTATGTACATCCAACATGTGCTTTGAAGTATCAAACCGAGGAAAATCACTCTATTTGCACCATTATCAGGGACGTTCGGAAGACAGGCAACATAGAAGCTATTGAAGAATAACCGAGAAACGCTTGGTCTTATTGATACTCTAAATGATTGGATTGATGACAGCATCACTACGTCTTCTGTTGGTAGATATCGGGTGACCAGGTTGGATATATAAACGTTTCAACTTAAAGGCGGATCAGTCTACGTTAGAGGCAACTGTCTCGATTGGCCATGTAACTATCACCACGGTATGGTTATCCTTAAAGAGTGGATCCACTACAGACCCATATAGCTCATTAACACGGAACTTGAAGTCGCAATGTTTCGCAGAACCAATACCGCTTGGTTGTTATTCATCGGGAACCTGGTGCGTACAGAAGTTCCCATGCCATTGGCCGGACCTCTCACACCTGTCGTATTGGCCCCTCTGCCACAGAGGATCTATTACTGAGCAGCAAGATGACCTTGGAATTCAAAAGCCCACGCCATCTGGCGACTAGATATGCATTTCATGCCTTGACTATCAGCTACTAGAACATCACGGTTAACGGGCCGTATAAATGTCTTATCTTCAGTCTGGGCCAGCGACCGAACAGTGCTTGAAATTGATCTGGTCAGCCTATGCAAGCCTGCACAATAATAAAGAAAACAGTGGAGGCCAAGTTTGATTCGATTTCATGTGTTGCAGACGCAACTCACAGATCACTGCAGTCAAACCTATCAGTACCAAACCAAAGCAGATGTCTTCCTCGGGAAACCACTGTCCTTACCTTGCAACGCACCGCTGATAAACAGAAGATTGCAACAGATTGTCAAAAAGCCGAATAATCTATGGTGAAAATTTCAGTCATGCGGATTGCCTGTTGCCTATATCACCAACTCGCTTGGCTAGAAACTAAGCTACATCCACAGAGAACACAAGGTTATCGTCTAAGACTTCCAATTAAACTCGCTGGGTGCATCTCTTGCCATATGCACCTATCCACTACTCGAAAGATATGACAAGACAATCGACTGAGTCTAACAAGTGCGACTGATAATGCATAGATTCGGTGGATATCTTTTGTACTAGATGGTTGACCTTTGGTCAATATCATACCAATCGCAGTATATTCATACTAGATGGTGTGTGTTTATGGTGTGAAGACTAGGAGGGAAGTTTTCCCTCTTGAAAACGTAGCTGTCCTCCGAAATGTCACCAACAGTATTTCTCGTTCAGTCAATAACAACAGACTCACAGTAAACCCGGAGATGCTTTCTACTTGTCTGGTAAAGCACAGGTCATAGAACTTCCGGTTTGGACCAACTACGCTGCGTAGCAATATGAGTACACTTGTAAGCTCTCTTCTAAAACCAAGAAACTTACAGTTTTGTTAATGGTCTCAGCTCTTTGCGTGCTCCGGGCGCTAAGACACCGCTCTCAGAAATGGTCTACTACGGATTTTGGAAAAAAAGCTTTTTCTGTTGAGAGCACAGAGATGACCAAAAGAGCAAAATGTTGGGAACTTAGAGCAAACGGTCCTGTGTCCTCAAAGAACACAAGCAGGATCAAGTCGCCTATATACTGCAACCTCAACCAGATGGAAGCCTTAAATTGCGGATCAAACAAAAATGTCATCGTTGAGGTTAATTCGGGTTATTTTGTGTACCACACTCAATGTACACCTAGAGTGCATTGGCTGACAGCATGCTTGCCACTAAGATCAGTTACATGCCGCGCCCTGTTGCCTTTTCCAGCACGTGTGCGGACACCAACTTGTCAAAAGCGCGAAGAGTTTACATCACTTAGCCACTTTCATCCTACCTCAACGTATCATAGCTTACATTCTCTCCGCCATCACAACCAGAAGACGGTGTTCTTTGGTATAGGGCGGTTGAACGTGCGTAGAACATGTCTAACCTACCTCATTCTGCTAGTCTTTAGAAATTGTTTGTCACCAGACATCTATCTACGCAGCATTTTACTTGAGCACGCCAGTGGTGCACCAGTGGTGCTGCCACGGCATTGATGGTCAACCGTTTGAAAACACCTGAGTTCTCGGAATTTTACGGTCAGTTTTCGTAACCACATAGATTGCTGGTGCAGTCTATGCTAAGGTTCATTGTGTACATGATTCTTCAGCCTCAATGTAATTACCTTCTGATGTTAAACTTGGAGGAAGTTTTCAAATGATCCTTATGCTTGTCTGGTTTAAGTCTCGGGTTATGGCACATTACGGCAAAGGCTCATACAGTTTGCCAGATGAATGACCTAGCGAACTTAAATTTACCTACCCAAGGAGTTCCAAAGAAGCGCGTAAAGAGTAAAAAGCTTGGTGAAGATATTAGGAGTCTACACGAAACGCCTACCAACAGAATAGAACGCCTCGGATATTCCGTGTAAAGTGGACGGTGTTGACTTACGATCTATAAATAAGACACCGTCTTCCACACAGTCCAGGTGTACCAGGCTATAGTTTCCCTGAAACGTTTTTTTCTGATAATTATTGATACAAAGGACCACAGACGGAGTGGTTCCACTAATGTGCCCTAGCTATCGTTTCGAGGATTGACCGAAACAGATTTCCTGTATTTGCTGATGCATTACTCCTCTTATTTTAAGGGCCCTATAGGCTCACTATGCTTGATGTCCATACAAGGGCTTTGTGCGATCCAGCGTTCAGCTGGATCATGGTCCTAAATGAATAGGACGTTTAAGATGCTGGCTAGCAGTGACCATTTTAAGATCCAGTAGTCAGCTTGCGTGGGGTTGGAATCACACTGAGTTTTCAGCATTATATTCCACAGTTGTCACCTGCCAGCTACAACTAACACCATTTGGAAAAACTGCGTTTAAAGTAACACGTAGTAAGGTTTCTGCAGGTCTGTTTAATTATTAGTAAAAAAGGCTTTTATTGCTTTGGGAGGGCTCGACCATTGGTTTCACCGGGGAAATTTAGTGAAAATCTACACCGGACCGGAGCATTGTCCTAGCCGTTATATGTAGTCCACACTGACCGGCAGTCGCTTAATAAGCGCCGCTATCGTTAGCCAATAGCAGTGGAATCGCTTGGCTTCATGATTGCCAAAAGTCAGAAAACGTTAAGTTAGCACAACGATGTCAGCCCCACCCAAACAGGGTGCCGTTGAGAAGCCACTGATGGTCATTGCAAGGACCCAAAATATACCCAGCTTGTGCTAACTAAAGATGTCACAAAGTCTCGCCTAATCTAGATTAAAGTGCTCTAATTTTGCGCTGGACTCTCCAGAGTTTAGGATGCGTATGTTATATGAGGATGTTTACTTCTTGCTTGAAAGTGTTTTCCCTGAATCAGAGCCATACATGTTTGGTGTCTAATTATAAACAAAGATCCTGTTTTTCCAAGCGGTGTGACAATTTGGAAGTGAGTAGACGACTGACGATTGCAGCAGAAAAACTTCATTTCAGTGGCTATAACCTATGTCAGCGCCAGCGTAACCAGATACAGAAGTTGAAGAAATACGTGAGGTTCGCAGTTGGCGGCTTCTAGATAACGAGAATAGTGTGGGCTCAATAACTCTGCTTAGGTCTTTTTTGGAGTTTCATAAATGGGGCAAACGGTGATTGATTAAGGGTCAAGAGTGTCTGTAAAGTGCCACTAGTTAGCCGGTTTGACCAGTGGGTGATTAATGATATGACTAGAAGAGTTCGATTTATTTGACGCAGTGTGGCGGCAATGGGTGTTGGCTTGCGGCTGGAACTTTCTTTGGCGCTTGATGGACGTGCTCACAGCCGGGATGTGTGGAAGTTAGGAATAATGGAGCAGAATAAGAGACTGAACTCTTCTGTTCATCCACCCCACTTATGCAGCGAATAACGTGACTCGGCTGTCACCACGCAACAGTCGATGTGGCACGAGTTGATTTGTACGTGTTGTACGTGAGATGGACGCTACGGGAGCACCTATGTTTAGAGTTCTTAACCAAAGTTCTTGGCTCAGAAGCCTAGCCAAAAGACAGCAATTTCTAGCATAAGTCCAACCATTGGTTTGTTCTGTCAGTTACAGTTTGCTGCACTTGTTTCAACCCCAATCACTGAAAGACAGAAGTCTGTGTTTTTAAAGCCTGCTTCTGGATTAAATTCGACCCCTGCCAGATTATTCGACACTTGCAGCCTTTCTACTTACCATCAGAACGTTATGTTCACCACATAACAAACAGAATGATAATTTCTCTGGGTATGCGTGGATACCTACGATGGTCTTCACATCTAGGACTTCTCATTGACTTACAGTGGAGTCCAAAGCGCCCGCATGATGCTACACCTGGATCCACACACATCGTTCGGATATCTGTTCAAGATAGCTAATCAAGCAGACATCTATGTGAAATGAACATCAACATTATTGGACAGAATTCCGTTTGTCAAGACGCGTCGTCAAAACGTAGAGTTTGCCCCAAGGCCGGGTCTCCTAAGCTACAAATCTGGCACGGGTCAACGTGCTGACGAACGCAAAGACCAAGTCTAGAAGCGTATATATTTACCCAGACATCCAATTCGAGGGCATTCCGTGAACAGAGTTAACGTTGACCCCATGTGCTTCAGTCAGAATCTTATAAGTGAGCCTGCGGAAGGTGATCTAGAATTCAAGTCTGCCTGAGGGGCGCCCAGCTGCATTCTTGTTCGGAACTCAGTGCTGTCTGCCTCACAAGACAGCAAGACCAGAGGTTCAGACACGCCATAAAATTACTTTTTCGGAGTGAATAAGAGAAGTTGCCAGATCTTTGTCGACTGAAGTGCACCTCCTGGTTGCATAGTCAACTTTCTCCATGGATACAACCAATTAAGGATCTTTTGGCCCTGGTAGTGGATTTTCTCATAGTCCCTTGCCTTCTCTTTTGGAGCGAGAAACAAGGAACCTCAGGAGATGTTGGTTGGTTCCACGATGTTTTGATTCTGCATAAACAGTCACTTGAGCGACTGGTCCCCCTTACTCACCGTTTGCTATTGACCTTAGGATGCGATGGTCGTTTGAATCCCATAAACTCACAGCTCCACTCCAAAGGAGAGTTCACGCCATTCGAAGTGCTATTGGTTTTCCCTGATCATAAGCCAGAAACATTCGATCTGCAAACTTGATTCAGGTCTCAACTGGCGCCCATAGCCTGCCCAGTTACTACGCGGTAGAAACTTGGAATACATCCTGATTGCCAGGGATGAGGTAGTGGAGTAAAATGTGTGTTAGAAACAACCAAGCTCTGAGAAGAACAAACAGTTCAATAAATTGTGAGGTGATTGACACTGTAAGCTTTCGCTCCATGTGTTTCTAGTGAGTACTGAAAGGCAAATTTAGAAACTGTGACTGCATTTGGTGCAACGAAGCAATGTAAATGACCTTCACTACTATACTCACGAGCCATACCTGTGTCCTTCTTACAGCTGTTGAAAATGTTTATTCATTACGGCTCAACCTATTACGGCTGTGAAACCTATTGGTAGTGTTGGTCACCAGGGTCTTCTGAAGAACATACTGTGTTCACTCAAATTTTGAACAGGGGATAAAACATTTATAACTGCTTCTTTAATCTCTGGAAACTCCTGATAAAGTAGGGCAGTGCATCTTTATGGCTTTCAGACCAACTAGATGGGATAGATAAGCCCCAGGAAGTTCACCACGGGTTCCTCACATGGTTTTGTGATAGAGCGATGTTTATGCGTCTCGGGTGGCAAGTCATTCCTGGTGCCTTTTTCTGGAAAACCGTCAGAAAGATTCCAACGGTTGGACGGCGTGAATGATTTTACGTGTGAGAAATTAGTAACTGGATAGTGTCGGACGGAAGGGGGTCCCTCGATCAGGTTACAACTCGTAACTTATCGGAGGAGGTGATCAAAAACACCTAGATTGAAGTATGTTGGTAACTTCGATCGTTATTTCTCCGTTTTTCGGTGGTACGTTAGGCCCGGACGGTACTCGGTCAATTTGAAATCGTGTGGGTAATATAACACGACCGAATAATACGGTAATCTCCCTGACCGGCCTTGAATGAGAGGTTACACTTCCTAACTGGGGAACCGAGTCACTCATGGCGAGTAACTTTGTGTGAGGGTCCTGTACTTCGTGTGTGAGGATGTGGGCCGGTGTGACTGTATCAGTAACCGGCTCCAAAACAATGGACACACTAGACTTCCGGACTGATATTACAAAACAAGGCATCCGGTTTATTCTCACCGTATTGCCACATTTAATCTGACCAGTTTAACCAGAAGAGTGTGACTAGCTCATCTATCGATGAGGAGTGAGCTCTCCCGAAAACCTGGCGTAGCTAAGCATCACTGATCTCATGTCCGCGCCGGACCCAAGAAATGCTCTGGCGGCACCGATGGTCTTCGAGGATCTTCCACAAACAGCATTCACGTCTCCAATCTGTAAGTTAGGACAAGTCGAACCGCAGCATTGTACACTCTACCCTTGACAGTCAAGTTGATGTTTAGTCAAGTTTGTCGGTCCTTCGATTAAAAATGTTCATGCCTGTTGAGGATATCTAAAACGTTTTGGAGTCACAAAACACACCCTAAAAATGACATTTTTCATTTACTTTGTCGTAACATGAATGCCTACTTTTTCCAGCTAGGAGTAGTAAGCAATATTTCGTGAATTTACGGGGGCTCTTTTCAAATTATGACATCTCGGTATCCTTGGGTTATTGTGGACGTGCCAAGACCCGTCTTCAGAGAAAAACTCTAGTGTACGAAAAACCGATTAACCGCTTACTGGCCTTGAGCATCAGCTGTGGAACAAGTGTTGTCCACTTGACAAAAAGATAGAAATACCGGCATACCGCAAACCACAATAAACTATAACCTGTTCTCTCCTGTGCATTCTCCTTCCGAATTTTCCTAAAGACTGTTAGGTCTGATCACTGTTCAGTACAAAAGGCCTCTGTTTACAAGACGTCTATTCATAAAGCTTCGGAGAAAACTACTCTTGTCCTCGGAGAAGATAGTTTTCATTGAAAAAAAAGCAAAATTTAAACAACTCACTGACTGCCAAGCGACACCTGTGGGTGACTGTTTTTTTTTATCCCAAACAACTGCCTCCGATTACGTACTTGTCTTCTAACAAAGCACAAAAGCTGACAAAATTTAACACCTACCGCTCTTCTAACTGTTTGTTTTTTCGGACGGATCCTTTTACAGCGGTTTGGCGGTTTCTGTGTGCCGCATCCCGCGCACATCCACTCGCTGCTACCGAAGCTGATAATCAGTTTCCCTCTCCTATCGCATACCCTCTGAAACGGTGGTAGCTTGATCCTAATGTTCAGTGTGCCGATTCCCTCGGTCATGTGACACGATAACCCAGTTCAATCCATTACTATGGACAACATAGTTTTGGACACGGAAACAGACCCACCGGCTTCGGTCGAGTCAGTAAACGATGATGAGGATGAAAACTATTCCGGCTATTCAAGGTAAGTTGTGTCCTCTGTTCGTTCTTCCGTCTTGGTGCCAGCGTTATCGTTCAGGAATGCTGTTCTAGCGTCCATCGGAAGGGTTATCGTGTACTACATCGGTATGTGAGTGCCAGTCTAGTTGAACTGTTGCTCCGCTTTGCAGAGATACAGTTAGGTTGTGTAAGTTGCCGGACCAGGGGTGGACATTTTTATCAAACTAAGTGCACTCTGGAAAGCCGAAAGTCATGGTGAATCTGTTCTTTTGTTCCGATTGAGGATCATCAGTGGCGTGTATCTCACGGATGTTAAAGAAATCTCTCGGGCGGGAGTGTGATTACACCATCATCCAGGTGTCAAACTGTGTGATAGACTTGAACGTCCGCAGAATACGGACCACTCATCTTAGAACCATACATCGTGCGTCAGTTGATCGATCGAGTACTCCACAGAAGAAAACCCCTGTCACTCGTGAAGTGCTCCTGTCTCTGGTATTTTGTACATGGCGAGGAAATCTGAGATAAATCTTTATCTGCAAAAGCATTGGTTTCAGTGTGATACACCTTGTGATTCTTTCGATGACAAGTAAGAAAATAGCCATTCAACTGTGACACCACTCTCGTACTTAGCTGCCCCGCCACCCGAAGGAAGCACGAAGGCTGAGGTATTGCCAACTTGCCAAAGCCTAAATAGGAGCATTTGAGGTCGAGTTCGAACCACGGACCTTCCGACCAGTGGATTCACGACTCAGCCACTGTGCTTTCCCGACTTCATAATGAAACTGAAGGAGATGGCGGCTAACTGATGTCATTTATTCGACTGACTGTTGGAGATATAAGCATCTCGGATGTCTGTGGCAGACTAGCATTAGGCCCCGCTCCATCTTCCAGTTTTCTGGTCTCTTTCATGTGACTTGACGAGATTGTACGGTAGTCATGTATCAGAGTCACACACTGGTGTTGCTGTCACTACTCATTTTTATTATTAGTAATATTACTATTAATACTATGGCGATGCTGGCGACCACGACATGACTGTTCTCCCGTCCATGTTCTGTTCGAAGATCCCAGGAAAATTGGCCGATATCTCCAGCATTTTGTGCTCTGGAACTTGACCTTTCAAATTCCAAACAAATTATCTGTTTCACACCGTGATCACGTGATTTAAAGCGAAATTATTCGCGTCTTGAGTACACTCACCGTTTAGAAATTTCTATGTCAGCTCGCCAAATCATTTGTTTCATTGGAATTTGTATAAAAGTGATCATCTCGTCTAACTTTCGAATTTGCGTCCTCCTCAATTAAATGCCTGGCAAAACTTCGTGTCCATGAGGTTTTTCCATCAGAACCACCGTTTTGGAATGAAATCCAGACACAAGCCACGCCCATGCACCTACCGTCAGTACTATTTACAAAAAGCCGATTGATTGTTCAGTCAGGCCCCGACGTTTGACCTTGAACCAGGGCCTATAACTGATCGATATTGTGACCAAAAAGCACCTACTCATTGGTTAGTATGGACGAACAGATTGGAAATCTGATAGTATGCTGTATCACAGCTTTGAAGCATCGTGATGTCCTTTTCGACTCCGAGTATATTTCACGAGACCACAATCTACTTCCACCAGGACGTGTGTGGGAATTATTTCGGACCTCCGGAAGGGCATCCCTTTGTGTTTCAATCTGTAAAGGAAGAAACTATGATATAACAAAATGAGTCCCCAAATCTTCGTTTGAAATAGATGGCGATGGGAAAATAGTGGGAAACATTTGCTATTGAAATATCAGCATATCCTTACTACTCACAAACTGGAAGTAACATTCACCAGGAGGGAATTGTTATACCAAATATGTACTCACGTTTTTCAAGGAAAGCTGAGGTACTTGCTAATGATTAGTATTATTGATGGACAAGTGGAACTGTATTCTTTGTGGTTTCTGGTTCATCACGCGGTCATCCACTGGTCCCCCGAGGAGTCCAGAGAAACATATTCACCAGTTTTTCCAGACAAAGCCTTTTAAATATTTGGCTATCTCTGTTGCGTTGTTTCACTGCCAGTCGTTGTACCTTGAGTCAGCAAATGAAAACGTCGTGCTCCTTCTTCCGCGGATTAACCACATAAATGGCCCACTATCCGGAAGTCTGTGTGGTCTTAGTCCTCTCGAGATCCACCACACATGCACCGTTTTCTACTCCCCTTTTTGGCAAGTGTCTCTTGAGGTAGGATTGGTCGGCTGCAGAAACTCTCCTTCTGCGATCTGCTGCCAGACCTGGACAAATCATGATCCAGTATCGACCTCGTATACCACATGGAGACAGAACTGCTCCCAATCGCTCTTAACCATACTGAGCTAGGGTTTCGATTTTCCTCCGTGGGTATCCGTTCCAGAACAGCCATTCGCTTCGTGTTTTGTCTTGATTGTTACTCACCAAATGAATGTGAGCTCCTGAGCTTCCGGTTCAAAGTTGAAACACCTTTTTTGAATACCAAGATCACCGACCTCTCGTGTTCCAATAGATGATGCCCGTGAATTTCGCTTGGTTCATCTGCCTATTCACAAGTAGTCAGATGTATTTTTTAAAGATTTGATGCATGCGTTCAATCGAGTAGGGCAAATAGAAAAGGGGAAAAATTTCCCAATGCTCTCCAGCCTTTCACTGGTCTTGCTGTGCGACATCAAATCCGTACGGAAATTTTGGAATTCTGGGGGTCCAGGTGGACCACCACTAGTATCGGTGAAAGGAAGAAGACCTTCGTTGCGGAGTTGTCTATTTGAGAACACCAACTTAACAGTTACAGACTATTGAACAGGGGAGGAAATCTCCCATATGCATCTCGTTTACAAAACTGAATATCCACCTTCTCCTTGAACGCGTCTTCCTGAACTTTTCTGGATATTCATTGACTGTTGCTCAAATGCAAGCAGATGCTACAAAGGGACTCCACCAATTCTGCAACAGGTCTCACTTTTCAAGAGACGCAAAGCGGATTTACGAGAAGACGTGCTACTCACATGCCTCATCAGTAGTATCCACCGTTACATCGGTATTTGTCTATACAACAACCCTTAACAAAGTAGCATGGCGAACCACGGCGTTCACAAGCCGGAAGAGCTTTGACGCACGACACATTTGATGGCAAACCGAAGCGCATCATTCGAAACGGTCGTACGATGGTGGTCACAACGACAGCCATCTGGATCTGCGCAACTTGACTACAGTACCCAGTCTAAACCAGCGTTAAAGTGTCATCGAAGCATCTGTATATCTTTCTCCCATTCCTAGACTACATTTGTCGAGGATAAGCCTGCCACGATTCCTAATCAATATCTGTCCAAATCCACTGTCATACTAGGGGATGACGGTGCCAGTTGTAATCCGACATATTTGCCGCCTGAGTAGCCACACACACACGGAATCGGGCATCCTTCGGAAACACTGTCAGGGCAATTTATCGAGGGGAGGGGGATCTCGCTGAAATTTGGAAGACTTGGTGGATGAGGCCAACTGGCGCTTATTGTCATGCCTCTGCGTGTTCGTCCGTTGATCTTATTCTTTTAGCACCGGTATCGGTGGCTTGGAAGGAGCACCACACTCAGCTCCAAGCAAACTGCTCGTGGTTTCGATAAATACACTCATTTGCAAATCAAGGCGAAACCATTCATGGGCTATTGAAGAGTTCTCAACAACCTTGTGAGTAGTATGCCACGTCTATACAATGTATTGCGATATCTCGAGTGCAGTACTGAGTGAAACAGGAAGCGGGGTGGTGCAGCACATTCGATTGAAGAAGAACATCATAAAGGCGAGAAAATCAGTTCGGTTTCAAGTGAGTCTCTCGTGAAAACCAGTAATAATGATCACTCAGCTGTAACACCTTTCCTGTGCCTAGCCCTACCACCTGAGGTGCACGTGGACCGAGATTATGTCGGGGTTGTCCAAGCCTGGGTAACAGCAATCGAGATGCCGGGGGTCGGGTTCGAATCACGGACCAACCGGTCAGTAAGTTCGCGCCCTAACCAGTGAGCCATCCCAAACTTGACTATTTTAATGCATATGATCAAACTAAGGCATCGCCTGAGGCTGTCATGCAGTGTTACATGTTTGTCCACTTTGTCGTCATTAATGGAGGTTAAATCGTCGGTGCGACGCTGTGTAGAGAAGCGGTTCGATACGCCAGTGGAAGTGTACGGCTTCGACACACCAAGGCTGATGTACCTAAGTGGATATGGTACATATTTATACAGTCACGTTAGAAGGTAAACTTCCAAAGAAACTACCTCTCAGGAGTGAAAGACGTAGGTTAGTTCCTTGAAGCTTCTTCAAACAGTTAAAGCCGTCTTAGAAGAAGTCATCTCCCCGAAGCAACTACCTTGTTGAATCCTTTCGGGGTTCCTCTCCAGAGCTGAGAGCTGTTCAAGATGGAACACCTATCCGTACCTTCGACAACTGTCGAACGGTAAAATGTTCAAACAACTAGTTGGGAGGTCGCGGATTTGAGGCTCCCTCAGAGACAGATTAGCTTCACATACAGGACGAAATCTCCGATAAATATTTTAGACTCTTCATGCACGACTAACTTGGTAAGTTGTAAATACATAATGGCAACAACCGCATACAATGGATCAATAATTTGTGGTTACAGCGTCCATGCATTTTGCTTGGGAGAAATTCCCCAATACATCCCAAATACTAGTATGTACTTTTGCTGGTTGCAGGATTGGAGGGACTCCGTTTCTGTTGGTGGTTTGTCTCTAAATTGAAGCTGCTACCCGACATTTTGACCCTTGGATGTTAGTTCTCATTGTGAGGAGAGTCCGAATGAACTTTCCCATCGTACTTGAAGCACATGCCTTTGTTTACCGTGTTTCACAAGCCTATGTCCAACCTTGTTGACACCGTGTTCTAAACCCGTCCACCGTCTCGTGCGTTCTCTCTCACAACTCAGAAGTGGGCCACTGGTGAAAGATTCCTTTCAAGGACATTCATTTGTGAAAAAGAACTTGCACAAACCTGCCACCTGTCATCATTGTTCCGACCTACTTTGGGGCATACTTGGGACGACCGGAATGGTATGCGAAGGTAAGCATAACTCATGTTATATGTACGTTTGTGGTACGCCTGAATCCCAGCCACAAGGTCTGATGACAGCACAACGGAATATGAGTCCATGAGCCTATTAAACGGTTGACCAATCACAAAAGGAGCTATATGTGTGGGCGTAAACTGCAAACGCCTACACAACCTAAGGCGCGGCGTGTTCTGATTGGTTGTTGAAATGGTTTGACAGCCCGGTCACTCGTTTTAGCCGGTTCGTTTAATTTAGGAAAGCGGTACCATTGGCCAACGGTACCAGCATAACAGTAAGAGCAATATCAGGACGTCCTCCAAGGCATCGAGGTTCTATGGCTGCTGTTCAAATTCCGAATGTTGCTACGCAAATAAACTGTACTGAGTGCTTTCAGAATAGCTTGGTAAATAGTCGGAATTTTTTTATTTGGGCAACGTTTCGCTTTTGATACAAAAGCTTCATCAGGCCAAGTGAGCAGGTTTTAAGGCAGACGGAGAACCAGTCAATAAGGCGTCATCTAAGCGCACTAGATCGGTGTTGAGTGTCAATGAACGGCTCTTGTCGGTTAGGGTAGTTGCGAACATCTTGTGTTGATGGTTGGGGGAGTTTCAAATTCGTTCCAATCGCGTTTGGTTCCTTAGTTTTCCACTTAGAGGTTCTTCAATCGGGGAGTTGATTTCGTTTGTCCTCACGGGCTTGTGAGTGTTGCGACAATTTAGTTGGTCGAAGGGAGGGTAAGTGTACTGAGTGCTGTCCGACTGTCTACCAAACAGGCTAACCCGAGCAATCGGCCAAAAGAATCAAAAGTTCGATTGTTGAGGAATTGAGGCACCAGTCCGAAAATTCGATTAGTTGGTTTCTTTCTCATCCGCCTAAGAATTCGATCTAGCATTTCTCTCAGTGGCTGTTTATTGCATGAAATAACTGATAATCGGTCGAATTTGGCTGTCTCTCTCTCAAAACCAACGGTGTCTTTTTGACAAAATGTTGCAACAAGATCTTTTTCCGTACTCGCCGATTCCTAGAACTAACCAAATCAACTGGATGGACACTAGGAACTCTTCAGCGTATTGATCTGCACATGCGGAGCTGGTCCGGGGACGAAGTATATGTGCCTCACAGCGGCGTAGCTCCGACGGCTCTATCTCACGGTGTTTTCGGAACAACGAACTAGTGGGATTTTCCGTTTCCGCAATAATTCAGCGTGCTATTTTTGGAATGCTATTTTTAGCCTCTATCCGAATCACGTGACTGAGTTCAGTTGGTAAGAGCATAAAACAAATACGTGATTAGGGGACACGTGTGGCGTGTACTTTTAGCGATTTAGTAGGCAACGTGTCAAGGTATGGACGGGAGTTGTTCAACTGGTTGGAAAGACGCCGTGTTGGACAACTTGAACAAGATACCCCGTTGAACCATTCCAGATGGCATCAGCTGCTCGTCAGACATTCGGAGTTGTTGTTCTATTTACACAAAAATAAACAAAATTGAACGACAAACTTGAGTTGTCCACGTTCATGTTTGCGCAAATCGGCCACTGACAGGCACCAGGCAACGGCGAGCGGAATGTTGGCTCCGTATTCCGCGTTGCGGTCTACCCTTCCGAAGCCACTCTCGTGATTCTGTTTGGCGGTGTGGTGACACGGCGATCGCGAGAGAACGAGTTAGGTCCAGCAGATGGGTAAATGGGTCAGCGACACACACATGCTAGTCTACTAGCGAGCAGTCGCTTAGGGCAAAGCGAATGACGGGTACGGAGGTACAGAACAGGTGTAGATCTAAAGTACACCGTCGAAGTGAGCAAGCGAATGGGGTAAGTATCATGATCTTACTTGGGTTCGTTGCGAAAGCGTAGCAGTTCCAAAGGGGTACATATGCTTTTCAAATTCGTGACCATGTTACACGGGGACTAGGAAATGTCCCGTGTGCAGGCTTGGGGTTTCAGATGAGGACAAGAAGGTAAGCGTACTTAGTAATGTGCAGAGATTAGGGAATTTTCACGAAGACCTCGTCCTGTGAGCAGTCTATACTGAAAAGCCGCAAAGCACCTATTGAGAACACTTATTGGGAGTCGTGAGCAGCGCATATCTCACGAAACTCCCGACAGTCTCGAACCCATGACATCCCTCCCGTCCAAGAAGTCGTCACTCGAGAAACCAGTCTACAGTAATGTGGATCCCGTGTTTGAAAGCGATGTTTCCTGCCCAGTTAGTCACAGTGGTGATCAGTCGCTCGTGGCCTAACGATCAAGGGTCCAAACTAGAAAACCGGAAGTTACGGGTTGGAGGCTACCTGGAGTTTCGTGAGATACACACTGATAATGCTTACCAGTAAGGATGAAAAAGATGTACACGGCTTGTGGATTTTTCCGCATAGACTGGCTCCATTCACACAGGAGGATAACTGGAGTGATTTAGTCTTCATAGATGAATTTACATGTGAACGGCACTGGCAGATGACAGGCGGACTAACGGAGATTCAGATGAATCCTGGATGAATCTCTCCTCTCGAAATGAGAGTGACGAACAGCTGGGGACTGCGCCTACCCGATGAGCTTTAGGGGGAAGACTGAAACAGGGGGGGGGCTGTTGAACGGTTTTATGAGTAGTTTCCTCTGTGGAAATATACTGCGATATCTCGCTTATCGTGCCAAATGAAACATGAGGAGGCTTTTGTGCAGCACATACAGTTGAAGAACAACATCACAAGCGAATGATTCAGCTGGGTCTCAGTCGAGTCTCCCGCTTTGAAGAAAGTGTTGGGCAAATGAATGTAGTCCGCGAATAGCGTACAATTTGGGTTCAAGTAGAACGTAAGATTGACGAAAACCCGGGGACCCCGCCCATCTGATAAAGGCCCAAGTGGAGGTGTAAAACGGGTCGTAAGCTGTTGAAAGGTCCTAAGGAAGCTTGTGGGCAGTTTCACTTAGGGAGTGGTTAGTTTTCCGAAAAATTACGTGGAGCTTGTAGAAAACAGCAGCGTTGGTAGGTGTGTTTGATCAAGATGGATCCCAGTCCTGGTTTTCTGCTGCACCGGATCGAGGAAACCCGAAATAACAAAAGGTGAGAGACGGACACTAGGAGGATCGTCGAGTGTACTGTTAGACACGCAAGCATGTTTGATTAAACTTGAGGTCAGTGCGTAGGTTTATGAATAAGTTTATCTGTAAGAATGCGATTCATGGTTGTAGAGGACGAGATGGCTCAAGTGATTATCTTGACTGACAGAACGAAATCTCCTCTAAAAATTTCCAAATCTCCTCACAATACTATCAGTGTGCAAGTAGTAGTTCAGGTGAAGAGTAGATGAGTGCAACTTTCATTTGAGAAGCCGTCACTCGAGGAACCGGTCTATGTGCGACCACGTGATGTGGTTTCTCTGGCTGAGGCATGATTGGCGCCATACCCTTTCCAAGTGACAGCTAATCCCACCGCTTTTCATCCGCCCGTGGCTGAACGGTTTAGTTCTCAGCCGGAAGATTTCGAGTTCGAAATTCTCTAAGTTTCTTGAGATGTGCACTGCTACTGATTCCAACCATGGATGAAGCAGTGCTTGTCGGCTTTTCAGCATAGATTGAGTTCTCTTGCATTCAGTCAAACATTGACAGAATTAATCGTAAATTCGCCGGCCGATTTGCACTCAGTCTTTTGACCAGGTCCAATGAAACGTGTGTCTGGATCTTGACTAATGCGACTGTAAACCCTAGCATCGGAAACTATAAAAAAAATGGTATTTTCTTAGGAGAATACGACTTATACGGTTTCTGAGTACTGTTCGACACCCTCCACCGGTTTCGTCCTTCTTGGGTCCCATCAGCTAGTCACAGTCCCCGAGAATCCGTCAACCTTATGTTCCACTTGAACCCCAATTGAACTGAGTTCGACAAATGTACTGAAAGATGTTTTAGTGTTTAGACGTAATGCAATACTCATAAGGTTGCTGAAAATTCCTCGACAGCCCACGACCGGTTTCGTCCCAGAGCGATATCCACTTTGAAGGCAGTCATACTGTCTAAATCAGAGCACCTTTATCGCTCAGATGGGCTTCACTGAACAAAGCCGTTATTTTTACGTCTGACATCCTGCTTTTGCAATGAGGACGGTTGTTACTGCTCAGCTCCACTCTAATGTATGAATACATTCAATTGATCTCAGAAACCTTTTAGCAACTGTTTTTTTTTCTTGGTCCTGTCACTTTCCCACAATTATCAGCTGGTCTCCTCCTAACCCTAACCCTCAAGAACCGGAAACCAAAGTTGCTCACGTTTTGCTCGTCATATTTGACCGAAATGCGCATTCTGAACCGTCTTGTACTCCTTTCCTTTATACTCCACAGTGTGCAACTTCCTGGCTCATGAGAAATGCATGCGATTGGTGGTCTCTGCCTGCACCTGCATTGTACCCTTCCTGATCCGCGTAAGTTATTTCAGTTGTAACTGACTCCAGTTCAACAAGAACAACAACAATTGATCTGGTCTTTGTATATCTATTGACAAGACTTCGGAGAGTACGATTGTTGATCGATGAGGCAAATCCCAAGGTGACCTAGAGGTCACGTGACCGCCTTGGCTGCCTCGCACGTGACACGCAGAGTGTGTGTGTGTTGCGAGGGCAAATAAATGGACGGATGGGAAAATCGTTGAAGATTATTTATCCGGGCATGCAAGAATAGATGAATGAAACCTCAGAGTATACTAACGATTTAGAAGCAAAATTCCAAGGTGACTTGGTTCCCGAACTCCGTTTAATCGACCGTGAAAACTAGGTGAAGCCAACTAAAGTTTTCTCTTTATTACTCTTTTTCGAGCTTAAGTGAGTCCTAATCATGAAAACATCTCTGAAAATCGATACAGTCTTTGAATAAATCCCAATCGGAATAAGGCTGTCTACAGGTCAGATTAAGGTGACTCAAGGGTTTACACAGCCGGAGTCCGCGGAAACCCACGCGATCCCTGTGCACTTCCTTCGAGTTTCCGGCTGTTCATACACCTTGCTGTCCATAAACCACTGGATACAAGCAACCAATTAGGTATGCGGATCAGAATAGGGGGGTGAGCACCAAAACCTGATTGAGGTTGCAAGAAAAGTGAGGGCAGATGTGGAAACCCATAGATCATCACTCCTAGCTTTCAACCAGCACTTATAGGTGAACCTCCGCGACCACCAGCTTATTCTCCGCCTAAGCAGAAAAAAGACAAGTACCAAGAACTTTGAAGTATACCTATATCGACGTAATGCACTACTCATAAGGTTGCTGAAAATTCTTCGACAGCCCACGACCGGTTTCGCCACTTTTGCGGCTCATCAGGTAAGCGCAGTCCCCGAGTTTCTGTCAACCTCATGTGCTCTACTTGAAACCAAATTGCACGGAATTAACGAAATACACTCAATTGTAAACAAACTTGGTTTTGCGAAAAACTTACCTGGAACCCAGCTGAATCTCTTGTTTTTTGTGATGTTTTCAGGCAACTATCGCGATCCATGTATAGACGTAATGCACTACTTATAAGGTTGTTGAAAATTCTTTGAAGTATACATATATCGTTTCATGGTTCGCTGGGCTTGACTAGGACAACTTGGGTACACGTGTAGGACAACACTATTTTCAAGAGGTGGATTCCCATATCCATGCCAGGTGCGAAACATTGGTAACCACGTGATGAGTTGCTACCAAGAGATGGCGACACGTAGTTTGGCAGTAATATGGGGAGATTTGGGGATATTTAATCCGGGTTTCGTCCTACAATTGAAGTCAATTTATGCTGAAAGGCCGAGATGAATTATACAGCTGTTGCATCCTTAGTTGCAATCATCCGCAGTGCACATCTCACGAAACCGCAGTAAGGGTTCTCGAACCCGTGACCTCCTAGCTCGTAGTCCAAACAGCAAGCCATTCTGGCCATTAGCGCTTGATCAGCCGTGTGATTCACTCGCAGTTAAGACCAGGTTCACTTACACGACGACATCGCAAATGAAAATCACCAAGTCTCCTCATACTACCGACAATTTGTAAGCAGCTCAAGTTGAAAACAATTCCACAAGATGATTGAATCTTCCGTCTGAAAAGTCGTCACTCGAGTAGGCAGTCAACCACGTGATGTGGTTTCTGTGATCGAAGGGTGAGCGGCACTATATCTTGCCCACGTACTAGCTCCTCATACAGCTGATCAGGTGCTCGTGGCCGGACGGTTATGTCACGGGTTCGGAAGCTTCGCGAGAGGTACACTTCTGCTGATTTCAGAGCGATCGATTACTTAAGGTTCGCAAGTCCAGGAATCGATGGATGGTTGTTTGCACTTGCGCAGCCAACTGCCGTTTCCTCACCTCTGACCATACTGTCGCTCAATGTAGCCCATAAGCGTTCGAGAACACGAAGTGTTTGTTTTAAACTGGCGGGTCGTTGGCCTGAGAATCCTAGCTACTGCCAGGTGGTCATCGGTTTTCACTGGGTGGGACAGCAACGAAGACTGCGTGAAGTCGACGGGGTGATAGATGTTTCAGTAGCAGCCATCTTGTCCGGTGCCTATCACATAGCCAAAGGTCCTCCGTGCTCTGGTTGGTTCACTAAGGAGCGACGCTTTTTCAGTGAATGCTACGGTCGTATGGCATTCATGCGTGTCAGTCGCTGTTGGTCACTTTAGTGATCCTGAGTAGACGACAGTTTCACGAAAACACTCCTGGATCTCTTCTCTTAAACTATTCTAGGCGAGTTGGCGTTGCTTGCATTTTGAGCGGGAGTCGACCATCAGGGTTCAATGCGGATTGTGAACTTCAGGTCCGAAATAAACTGGGTGGTGGCTGAATTCTCCTCGACAGTTGACAACCTGTTTTATCCTTCTTCAGCAGGTAGCAGATGTCTGCGACTTTCCGTCAGCTTTATGTTCTATTTGAGGCGGCTTTTGAGAAACACATTCAGATGAGGTGTATCATAAGCAAGGAATTCAATTGAGATTCGGCCGGTCCTGCCGTGACAACCAAAATGGTATGCAAATGAGTGCATTTCACGAAAACTAGAGAAACTCCGAGGACGGCCTACCTGGTGAACCTCAACTAGGGCAAAACCGGCCGTTTTTATCGATTTTTGGCTGTTCTCATGTAAACCTGCTGTACTTTAGTATCAGACTGGAGCATGCTAGAGTGGCGTAACCCTAGCACCACACAAGACGTGTGAATACTACTCACCGGAGTAAACACCGATGTGCCGTAGCACACAAGTGGACGAATGACCGATTGGCTGTCATGATTAACGCAAGTACAAGTGTTCCCGATGCATCCTGACTGGACCAGAAGAGTGCATGTGAACAACACATCTAACTCTTGAGTTGAAACCGTGAACATTTGGCAACTCGGTTACCATCAGTGGTCTTCACAGACGCGGAGATATCACAACTCCCCACATCAGTTCCCGCTTAACGTACTCCTGGACTCTACTCCAACTTTGCAGCTGAGCTGTCGCCGTCATCTGCGCAAACCGCGTCGCTGAACAATGTCTAGATACCAAACAGCAGTGTGACAAACAGCTTTGTGTTATTCTGGAAATCCGGGTGTGGAGGATACCAGTGAACAGAGGCTAGTAGCTGTAGAGTGCTACTGCAAGTCTGGGTGGGCCAGAATCCTAGCCTCATGCTTGCGGGTTAACCAATTGAGGTAGTAGACAAATTCGCTTACCTAGGCAGCTGTATCAGTCCCGGTGGTCTCGCGAAAGACGATATTTCCATCCGAATTGGGAAGGCAAGAGCAGCTTTTGTGAAACTGCGTCACCTGTGGCGTAGGCGTGACATCAGCTTATCCGTCAAGGGTCGAGTTTACAATGCTGCGGATCAGAAACCTGGCAAATGCGCACCGAAGACGTCAAAAGACTTTCAGTGTTTGACCATCGATGTCTTCGAAGCATTGCCCGAATCTGGTGGGAACACCGAATCAGCAATGCTGAAGTACGTCGAATGGTATTCGGGAGAAATAACTCACCCTCGAGTGATGAACTCATCACACTGCATAGGTTACACTGGCTTGGCCACGTGCTACGCATGCCAGTCGACCGACTTCCTCGAATCTTTTCGCACAACCACGTGAAGGGTGGAAACAAGCCAGAGGAGGTCAAACAATGACTTGGCAGCGAAGTATATAAGTCATTACCAGCAAACTCAGCTGCGCTGGTCATTGCCGTCTTCCTGGATAGGGACAGGCGGGACGGGCCGCATCAATGGTTAGAGACATTGTCAGACATGGCCCAGTTGCGCCCTCCTCATGCATCCAAGCTATTGCCTTCAATGCATAGCGCATAGCTCCCAACCTCCACTTAGCAGTCCATTGACAGTGGTGTATTTACGCACCAATTGTATTTACGCAGCAATTTGTCGGCTCCCGCCTCCAATGCGCAGCTACCTACCTCACCTCCCCAAATCATCGGCGAACGAAACTGCGGCAGCTGCAAACACTGTACGGCAAGTACACAGTTCTTACAGCTGACGATGATGATGATGATTCTGTGACAAAGGGTGCAACGTTGGCCTTCATCCTTCTGGACAAAATGGCTTCGTTCTGCCACCAACCCATCGCTACGCTCCCTAACAACGCACTGATGATGCTATCTCGATTGGTGCCCAGCTCATCCAACAAGGCAACGACCTTAGTTGAAACAAGATAAATGATACCGTTGAGCGAGGATTGCATTGTATTCTAACTTAGAACGTGAAATTGCGAAATCAATCAAAATATCTATTTATTGTTCTAAGAAATTTCTCCCTAAAACAAGTTACTTTCTGAGCGTTTATTTTGCGCGGGAACATGGGAGGACATATTGCATTGGAGTTGGTGAACTGACGTCTATTTCGGTTGCATCTCAAAAGGCCCCAAGTTCGCGTCCCAGTTCTATTCACCATGTTCGAACTCACGAACGTACATGATGTGGATTCGTTCTCTTTGGCATTTGACGGACAATTTAAACTTCAAATTGATTGCGTATTTTTGGAACTACTGCAGTTCAGGTGAAACTGTCGCGTTAACCCTCTTACGTGAGTGCTCATGTTTGGTTCCATAGTGTGTTCAAATCAAGCCCCATGGTTGGTGACATTTAGATACTGTGTACATTGCTCTGCGTGTTATGTAAGTAGGGGAGTCAGTCCATGATGGAGAGCCGAAGAGCGTTGTAAACTCTGGGAATTACGGACACTGCGCATTTCAGAAATCTCTAGGGAACTCAGACCCACAACCTTCCGGATGGTAGTTGGTTGGTAGTTGACCAAACAGATACGGATGGTCGCATTTGGAAAGGCTCTGACGATATCCACCGTGAGTAGCAAAGCTGAAATCACGTGATATAAAGCTGAATGGCCCTTCAAATTACAAGCACTCAGGGGACAGCTGGTGGGAGCTGGTAGGTGCTTTCCTCTACGGGGAGATTAGCTGTGATATGTGCATGCTGGAACGATTTCACCATGCTCTCCAGGTACTTGACTAATTTATTTACCGGTAACTAGTTGACACGTACGAGAACCATGTGTTTTTTGTGAAGCTGAATGGATGTGTAGAACCGCGTATGTGATTCTAATAACCCACTTTACGACCCTGTATACCCTGATACCTCGTCTCCCTCTCCTGTTATGACCTTCAAGCGATGGCTCCATAACAGGTTCCTGTGCGTTTTGTTTTCCGGTTCATATCGCAACTATACATAACACCAACCACGTGTAGTTGAAACTTTGCCCACGCACACTTCATCGTCCGAGCAACGGAGTGCCCTGAAATGGATGGCAAGAAACACCGCTTCAGTCCGATGGGTGTCAAGTGAATGGACTCACTACAGTCATCCCCATCTCGAAATGATCGCTTTCAAATTAGGTCGTTTTCTGCCTGAAATCACATGAAACCGGCTTCTACAAGGATCATGACTCACTGGTCCCCATGTAGTTAGCAGTCGTATCCACATCGAGGTTGCACCGTGTGAACAATACAACTCTGAAACCTGTTATCAATTAATTCGTGACCAGCATCACCGGGCAGTTCAGGACCAGATTTATGACTGTATACATACAGCCGTCTGTGAGGACAAACATCGGCCCGGTCGGTGTCTTTAAAGCAAAGATGACTCGTGGATGTGAATACGAAATCACGGTTGCAGACCGAACTTGACCAAAAGCTCGGAGCGTCTACGGTGAAACTGTTCCGTCTATCGACCTACAGCGCTGTTTCTGCCCTCCTTTCGGATGACCGAGTAGATAATACCATGGACGACCACTTCCACACGCCAGTTCGAAACCCACATAGTCGCCTTTGAATTGGCTACCAGTCCCGTCTCACTGACAACATACAAATGCTGTTTAAGGGATAAAGATGTAGGACAACTAAGCAACAGGTGAGGATTTTCGTAGAACATAAAAAAATCAATAAACTTCGCTTGATCCCCCAAAATATCAGGCTCAGCGTGGGTTTCTTGTCTGGAATAGACAAGTGGTAAGCTCTACAGCACAGATTGGCTTCACTTACAGGACGAACTCTCCACTGGAAATTACCAAGTCTCCTTATACTACCAACAATTTGTAAGTAGCCCAGATTGAAAGCAATTCCACAAGATTTCGATAAGTACACTTATTTGCAAACAAATTTGGTTTTGCGAGAGATTTACCTGGAACCCAGCTGAATCTCCCGCTTGTGATGTTCCCAGGCAACTGAATGTACTGCACCAGGCCACCTCATGTTTCAATTGCTACGATATTCGATATATCGAGATACATGTATAGACGTAATGCACTACTAATAAGGTTGCTGAAAAACCAATGCAACCAATGCATATCAGAGGCATCTGGATTTTCACGTGCTCATGCTTGAGCGATGTGATTGGTTTGCCCGACGCCTGGTTGAGTAGTGACAAGACGCTCGCCTCTCGTTCGGAGTTCAAACCCCTGCACAGCCTAGGACATGCATTGAGCTCTAATAAGAGCGAAACTGCAGTCCGGTGCTTCCACCCGTTTGGTGTGGACTCATCAGAATACTTGCACCAAGACACCAGGGAGGACGACTGTTTAGACGAGAGTGCAAAGCCACTTGCTTTGTCACGCGAGCTCCTAAATGATGACACCTGTCTAGTTTATCTCACCTGCTCTTCATGTTTTTTATTAATAGTGTTCAGTATCTCTACAAACCATTCTGATTTCTTTCAAATCCATGGAACGTCTTTCTTGTAAGCTAGCTTATTTCCTTGCCAATCTACGGTTGGTTTGAGTAGAAGACTAGCGAAATACACTCATTTGCAAACAACTTTGGTTTTGTGAGAGATTCAGCTGAGTTCTAGGTGAGATTTTCGCCAAACCAAATTGGTATGCAAATGAGTGTATTTCGCTAATTCCGTGCAATTTGGTTTCAAGTAGAACACACACAAGAGCACAAGAGGTTGACGGAAACCCGGGGACTGCGCCTACCAGCTGATGAGCCCCAAGAAGGGCAAAACCGGTCGAAGGATTTCAGCAACCTCATGAGTAGTGCATTGCGAATGATCACAACACTGTTCAACCACCAGCTCAGCTTCTAAGCTGAGGTTTGCATGCTCAAATCTAGCTATGAGCTAGAGGGATATGTACCGCTGATGAGTCTCAACAAGGATGAAATAACTGTATCGCACCTTTGGGCCCGTTCAAGATTGCTTGAATTCGTCAACTGGATGAAATCTTCAGTCCTGATCTAGATTTTTCCGGTATTGCCAGGCTATCGATTTCTTTCGAACAGACGTTATGAATACCCGAATTCATGACAGCTGTTTCTAAAGATCTCAGTGACAAGAGAACTACACACGTTTGCCTACCAATTTGATTTTGATGGGAGACTAGCTTGGAACCCAGCTGAATCTCTCGTTTAGGATGTTCTTAAGCAATTGGCATATCGTACTAATCGGAATATGAGGTGGCCTGGTGCCGCACATTCACTTAGAGAAAAATATCATAAAGGAAAGATTCAGGTGAGTTCCAGGCCAGTCTCCCGTCAAAACCAAATAAATGTATTCGAGAAATACACTCATTTGCATATAAATTTGGTTTTTGCGAGAGACTCACCTGGAACCCAGCTGAATCTCCCGTTTGTGATGTTTTCAGGCAACTGAATGTGCTGCACCAGGCCGCCTCATGTTCCAGTTGCTACGAAAGTTTTCAGCAACGTCGTGAGTAAGGCACTGCATCTCAGTGACTAGTTCTTACTCTGGGGACTTCTGAGGTGGTGGACAGCTGGACACAAAGAATGTCACACGAAGGGTTTGTGTACGGTTTTTGCAGAGTTTTTGTGTCAAGGCACCGCAGTTGAGATAGTTCATTGGTCAAGATGCCAGCATACGGACTGAAAGGTCCGTGGTTCGAACCCGACCTCCACCCCTCGACTTCCTCTGACTAGGCTTCGACAACCTGGCAGTATCCCAGTCCTCGTGCTTCCTTTGGGTGGCATGGCAGCTAGGCACCGAAAGGGTGCTACAGGTGAACGATTTTTCCTACCACTGTTGACGTGTGTTGGTTTCTTTACAAAATCTCAACACATCATCATCAACATCGACAGCATGACATCAGTGTTCAACACCGATGCTTCGCTGCGTACAACCATGATTTATTTGAAAGCCTTATTGTGAAGAAAAAGAATAAAGATGGATGGGGAGGGGACTTAGCGCTACCTTACTACAATCAATCCGAGGTGCCTACACCTCCAGACAGTCATTAAGGCAATCTGGATAGAAACTGACAACAAGACCGCCACTGACATCGGTTGGCAGCCATATCTTGTGGTGTTCCCAGCCGGGCGCAGTGGGAACCACGCGGTCCCCATCCTGGAAGGCGAGTAGCACCGACAGCACCCAAGTGTTTCGCTCTTTCGTATCCCTCTGCCAGGTCAAGGGTTGGCCACCTCTTGCTTACGCCACTCTGAATTGGGCACGGAAGGCAACACTCTCTTCAGCAAACGATGGTTAGGCATACGCAACACATATCCCAACCAACGCAGCTTCTGTTGCTGGACACATTCTTCAATGGAAGTACGCATTGCACAACCAAAAACTCGCTTCCTAACTGCCTCGTTACGGATTCGCCGACACCAACCCACACGAGCTATGGTTCTGAGACAACGATTGTCGAACACCTGAAGACGTCTCAGTTCCGCTGCTCGAACAGGCCAAGTCTCACAGCCATACAACAAAACGGCCACACAATAGCTTGATGCACACGTCCATTGAGATTCAGGGATACACCATTCTAACGCCATAGGTGTCTCAAATTGGCAAACGTGACCCGAGTCTTGCAGATTCGTGCATTGACCTCATCTGTCACACTACAATCAGAACTAATACAACTTCCAAGATATGTAAAACACTCCACAACTTCCAGTGCCTCTCCCTGGATTGTAAGTGGCGTGTTCAGTCAGTGCATGTCCAGGAGCATGACCTTACACTTTTGGGTGCAAAGTGCATACCAAAAACGGGATGACTTTGGTCAGTGCATCCAAAAACACCTGCGCCTTCTCCTCCTCATCGAAGATGAGAACGATGTCATCTGCATATTCCAGATCGACAAGGTTTTCATCACAGGCTTTTGAACACCGGGGTTTTGTATGATCATGTCCATCCGACCGACGATCGGTAGACCAGTTTTTGATGAAGATCAATGACGGCAACAATATCTTGAACAGGCTGCAAAAGCTATAGGAATAAGCGCGGTTTGAACACAACCCCACTTCCGGTAGGATATTCTGCTAGCCGCTGATAATTGCTACCTCGGCTGGTAGTTCTTCTCGCTTTGTTTTTCGCTTGCTGCTCGCATGTAGGAGGCGATGCGTTTGTGTCGAACTGCCTAATCAAATTTGGAAAGTCTAGGAGGCTGGTTTATTTGTCGAGCGTTAATTTCTGTGCGCACGCCAGGATGGAACATAAAATCCGGCGACGAGGCGACGAGAAAAGTCACCCGACCGCCAACCACCAACCTTGTAATTATCAAGGTCGCGCGTGGGTTGCAAAACGTCTGTGGTATGAAAAATAATGGACCAGGTTTGGAATTAACCTGATACTCATAAAGCTGTTGAGAACTTTTCCAGTTTATGAGTAGTATGTTACGCCTAGACAACCTAATGCTAATCTAATGTTTCGGATATCGTCCCACTGGAAACATGGGACCACCGTTTTGCAGTTTATGCAGTTGAACAGACATAATAAACGGGAAATTCGGCTGGATTCATTTGAATCTCCTCTCATAACCGAATTCGTGTGCAAATGATGGCGTTTGGCGAATACACAATGTTGATCCAAGTCTACCGATTTCGGCAAACATCATTTTGACCTCGGTATGTTTATGCATCGGCGCCAACTCATTCAGCCAGTTTGATTCAAAGGCTGGTTTCTTCTGGCTGGTTTCTCACGAACAACGCGAATCGAGGTAATGTTACTTTGGAAATCAGTGACCTACGATGGACCAGAAAGGTCGCATGGGCTTTGGACAAGAAAACGTTAAGATACTACTGTGGTCGGTTTGGAAGTAGTTGTTCTCGTTCCCTGGTCTCTGGCAAACCTTATGGGAACAGTGGTTCGTCTTGGAAAACAGCTTGTACTTCAGGCTGCGGGAATTGTAGCGTGGAAAACCTCCCGTTGTAAGCCCCACTCACTAGCAATAACGTAGGCACCATCCCTTCACACGGACGCTGTCGTCAACTGAATGTTTGGAGATGTTTCAACTTCACGGGTCAACCACTTCTCGATTAGTGAAATTTGCTTCTATCTTCAAGGTTGACGTATCCTGATGAATGGTACTCACATGTCTGTCATTCACAGACGCCAGTGACTGCGTTCATTCCGTGATGGAATGCACGATGTGAGTGAGAGGACATTCCACCGGAGACCACACACCTATTCGGTCAATCCTGCTTAGCCCAGAGTCGTTCCAATCGAGATTTCAAGTTACGTTCTTCCGGCACTTTTGTCTAGCATGGGCAGAAAAGATGCTGATGACGTCACGTGACTCCACTAAGAACTCATTGTTTTATGGTGAAAGGCACGCTAGGGATACATGCAGAGTACCGGTTTATGAACGAGTTACTACTGAGTGGAGGTGATTGAAATGTCGTCACTTCGTAGAGTCCGACGGTGGACTCAGGACTGCGCTCACCTGATGAGCCCAAAATGGAAGGGCGAAAATGGTCGTGACGGTCGAAGAGTTTTCAGCAACCTTATGGGTAGTGTGTTACGTCTAGATAACAAGAGATATGTATTGTTCTCTGGCAACTTTTGTCTGAAGTCGTCCCGTAAAATGTCTATCGACGTCTAACAAAACTACGATCCAAGAACGGTTTTGTAGACTGAAAAAATAGACCAGAGAATTGTAGAACGGACCTGCTTGGGCCAAGCTGTTTTTAAACATACCCGAGTACGGTAGGCGGATAAAATTCTTTAACCGTTTAAACTGAGTGAAAAGTAAAAAAACTACGCTAATTTTTTGTTATTTTCTCGCGAAATGCGGTATCAATTTCTCCATGTTTGAAATCTAGATGTTCACGCTCATTTAAAATTCCCGCTTAGATGGCAATTTTGATAAAACATTCAACGGCATATTTGAAAAACCCACCAACTTTTTCACCCTTGCTCTGCAAATTCGACCCGAGTTACCGTGCGGGCAAGGAAACCCACGGAGCAATTGGTAACCATTGGTGTTTATGCTTTCTCGAACGTGTTTTACTCCGCAACGTCTCTATCAAAAATCATTTTGGTGCAAAAGGGGTGGGAAATAACAGTAAACCAGCAAAAGGCAATTTCTGTGGATTCGCGTGATAATTGTCCGTAACCAGTGATCGTTACTGAACGATTACCCGTGCTTTAAAGGAAGGTCCCATGAACTGAGGGGACCTCACGATCATAAGCGGGACCAGTCAGGAATTGTAAACGTGGAACCCATGTAGCCTGAGATTGTCGTACTTTGAAGCAATAAACGACTTTGTTTAGTGAAGTTCTCTTTGAATAGTATAACTACCACCTATATTTTTTCGCCTAAATTCTCCCTTCTCCCCCCCCCTACACAGGATCCCGTACCCCACTGCTGGTCCGAGATCGGTCATTTCAAACGCAAGTTTTGTAACGTTTGTCGCAAGCGGGTGGATGACCTCCTAGCTCTGCGGTGTGAAAGTGAGTTGTTCTTGAATACACTCATTTACAAATCAATTTGGTTTTTACGAGAGACTCATCTGGAACCCAGCTGAATCTCCCGTTTTTTATGTTTCCAGGCAACTGAATGTGCTGCACATGACCGCCTCATGTTTCAGTTGCTACGATATTCGAGATATCGCGATACATGCATATTCGTAATGTACTACTCATAAGGTTGCTGAAAATTCTTCGACAGCCCACGACCAGTTTCACTCGTCTTGGGGCTCATCAGGTAGGCGCAGTCCCCGAGTTTCCGTCAACCTTATGTTCTACTTGAACCCGAATTGGACTGGTTTCGATAAATACAGTCATCTGCAAATCAACTTGGTCCGTCTGTCGGATGTCCTACAGGCTTGACAAGTGTCACTTAACAAGGAGGTCGGGTAGACAACTGTGGTCTGTTCAAACAACCAAGCTTCATAGCCGCGTATGGGCTGGTGACGCGACTGATTCTTATGTGTGCTCGTGTGAGATAGCTCGCTGATTAAACCGCGTAGTTACTGACCGGAAGGTCCGTGGTTCGAACCCGATCCCAGCGTCTCAGCTGCTCTTGTCTAACCTTGGGAAACCTGGCAGGATCTCAGTCTTCCTTCGGGTGGCATGGCAGATAGGCACCGGTGTTACAGCTAAACGATTATCTCATTGTTGCAGTTATTATTCGTCCGCTGGTTCCAAATGCTAGTTACGTAAGGGGCTTTCCTCATCGGCCAACCGCGAACACATCTCCGCGCGTTTCTACACAAGAGCTCATCGGATTGTTGTGAGCACCTACGGTTCGGCTGTTTGGAAACTCCAGTTGGGTTGTTCAAACCAGAAATTTCAGCCGCGCTTGACCACCGATCATTGTAAAATTGGGTTCTCCCTTTTGGGGAACAACAAATCCTGACTTTGCCTCCAAAAAGACCCGATGTTTAAGTCGCGCAGAAGCCATAACCACTGTATCACATGCAAGATTACCTCACTTGAGATAATATCCCGAGCTTGAGCGAAAGTGTGAGTTTACTAGTCGGAAGGTCCGTGGTTCGAACCCAACCTCGGCATCCCCACTGCCCTTGTCTAGACCTGGGTAACCTTATGCTTCCTGCAAGAAGCGTGGCAGCTGGGTACGAAGGAATGTAACAGCTGAATGATTACTAATTCTATAAGGATAGTTTCTCAAACGTGAATTCTCTCGCGCGTGTAATCTCTTGGCCATCCTCTGCACCTCTGTACACTATCGTCATCTCATAAAGCAATGTAACCAAGGCAACAAACCCTGCCGTTTAACCGTGAAAACTTTTAACTATATTTGCAATATGACCAGCTGTCAAATTTCGGAGACCTCCATAAAAGAATGTAAAGGTTGGATGTGGATACCGGGTGGAAAGTATAACATGGAATATACTGAGCCCAGTTCTGTGCTGGTCATCTTGCACTGTTACGCGAGTTCGAACCCAATAGTTACTAAATTCGGCTCCGAATTTCCTATCCTACTTTTTTTCCGTCGATATGGTTAGGCCTTTGGCGCCACTCCCGAACGCACTAGAAAATTTTTGGCGCTCTCATACGAGTTTCCTTCTGAGTGGCACTGTCTTCGGGATCTACGACTTTCACATTTGGTCCTGTCTAATTCAGTTGTTCTAACTGACCGGATTAGTTTTCGAGATCGGCTAAGTACTCCAAATATGTTCACAACTTTCTTTATCTAAGTTCGGTCCAACTGTTCACGTGACAATTCTGGTGTACTAATTTGTCCCCGAGAGGCTGACGTTGATTTGTACTCGCAAACTAATTCACAGAGCAATGCCAACAACCACGCAAGTCTGTCTCGGAACAGAATCGTATGCTTGAATTACCCACCTAAAAGTGCACGAATTTACTTCATTGGTGTTCTACGCCCTTTACACAAGACCAATGCGGGTCGTCAACGTCGTCGGACAAAAGCTAACTCTCGCAGTCACGAACGTCCTGAGTTGTTTGACAGCTTATCGCTCGCCAACCACAGCACGACAGAAGAGGACGCCGTGAGCAGGGGATGAAGTTTATGTAACATACTTCCTCTCCGACGACCCTCTGCTCGACAAAGTTCCCTCTAATACGATCGCAAGTTTCGTTTTGACCAAGTCCCCGGGGGAGAACTCTCAACGATCAGGAACTGCGACCTGGTACTGAATGAGACTTCCGCATTTGCAGTGACTACACAGCTCAAACAACATTCGTTTGAGTGCTCTGTTAATTGACAAGCAAGTGCATAACTTCGCCAACGTAAAATTTAGTGTATGATCGATAAGAATTTGGGGAAAAGATTTACCTAATCAGCCCAAACGAAACGTAAACGACTGTGTAGTCAAGACGCAAACAGTGCTCATGAGTGTGCGCACAGAGTTTGCCATGATTGCGGCCTCGCCGCCCTTGTGGATACCGTCACGTGGTGCTTGTTTGTCCAGCTACCACACTAGGACGATCATCTGGATGTCTTCACAGACTAGATGTAGTGAGGGGGAATCATCACGGCACAGATTCCCCGAATTCAGGGGTTTCACAACCAAATGGTCGTATTAGCAAACGGACTCTCTTTTAACGAGCAAGTACCTTACTTTTTACACAGCTTTTGTCCCGGCTTCTAATTCAAGACAATGTGGACCTTCATCCGAGGCATTGCCTTGTTTTCCAACTGGTCCACTTGCGCCTCGCTTGTCCCCCTCGCGACATTTTTATTCATGAATAACAATTGTCCAGCAAGGATCATTAGCCATTATTATAGCGATCGATATAGCATAGAATAGCATTATCTTATCGTGGTTGCAACTGATAAATGATACTCAAGCAAAGTGTGGTTTGTCCTAGTCAGTCATTTGAATCTCACCGCCAAAGGTGTCCATAATTTCTCATCTGATTACGGAGGAAAAGCACCACTCGTCTTCAATGATGGGCGAGGCAAAACAAAGCTGGAATTTTCTCCAGATCTAACAACGAATAAGCCGGAATGACACTTTGGGTAGGCGGGAAAATGTTGTCTGTTCGGAGACAAAAATGTTGATAAAGGTGGAAATATGAGAAGCGACTCTCGAATGGCAACATACAGAAATGGAATTTCACGGTTCGGGTATCTAGATTAAGTCAGAAAGACAAAGCAATTTTTTCCGTAGTTAGAATATAATGTTACATCATCTTCGCAAACTGGGATTTCACTCGTCCAACTGTGAGCACCACTCAGGAAGATCTTTCCTGATATGGTTTTACATAATTGTAACATGGAATGTCAGCACTCACATCTGTGTCCTTGATGATGGCGGTGGTGACAATGAGGCATTAGTTTAGCCTTCAGTGTGCCAAATTCGAGCCACGGTTACCCACTTTAACATATTTAAAACAGTTCTAGAAACTGTCATTACTAAAGCAGTCTTTCATCTACAGGCAGACTTGCTGATATAACCGAACACCATTGTGATTGGACGGATTCATGGCGGGCGAGCCACGGAGCAGGAGGCCCACGTTGATTGGTCAGTACGTCGACCAATCAAAATCGAATATGCGAAAACCTCAGCGTGACCTTGCACAGAAGTGCGTGATTGCTTCATAAAGAGACTTGTGTGACTTGGTTCCCTTAGAGACTGTCTCAAGCCGCCTTGTCCTGTGACGTCACAGTCTGTAGTTCAGTAAACAAATACTGAATGGAGGAGTTACTCGAGAGCAACATCCGCCAATAGACGGTGAAAAGTTCCGCATAGGCTCTTCCAGTCTCGCTCTAGCTAGGGCGTGTCAAATGGGTCAATCCTATTCGCGTGTTTAGCTTCTGTCGAAGTGGAATGATGTATTTATGTGATGTACTTGCTTGCATAGACTGGCTTCAATGAAATCTATGGGGTATTACGGAACCTTCGCACATTACCATGGGCTATAAGCAGCTCAGAAGAGGGATAATTTTACTGGGAACTCCTCAGTCGACGAGTCAGTCAATAGATGACCACTGATGTGAAGGATGGGAAATTGCTGTGTGAGCTCATCACACTGCTGATCAGCCACTTGTGGCCAAACGGTTAAGTATTCAACCCCTGGACCGAAGGTCGGAACTCTGCGAGTTTCATGAGGTGCACTGCTGATGATTCTCAAGAAAGATGAATCCTTACAGTGCTTCTCGGCTTTTCAACATAGATTGGCTTTACTGATAGGATGGAATCTTCATTGAAACTGGCTGCTAGCATACAATAACTCAAACAGTCATGGAAAGCACATTTGGCCAGAGAAAACCCCAAATGGATAACTAATGAGCTGCTCCTCCGAGGTTCATCCTATTGAAGATTCTTGGCAAACTCTGCCAACCCCGTGCCTCTCTTTTGTACATTGTTGAATATGTGGTCTCGATGACGTGGTCAAAACACGCGAGAAGAACAAAGCTCATCCTGGCCGCGTGACTCGAACTCGGGTTATATCGTAATATCCAATTCGTCGGGGTTTTCTCATTGGGCTATGTAGTGATGACAGGTTAGGGCTACACAAAGAAAGTTGGGAATTACTCGGGGGTCAGGTCATTTGCAGGACTAGGTGTGAACTGACCATGCCGGTGTAACGGTGGATACTACTGATGAGGCATGTGAGTAGCACGTCTTCTCGTAAATGCTTCGCGTCTCTTGAAAAGTTAGATCTGTTACGGAATTGGTGGAGTCTCTTTGTAGCATTTGCCTGCATTTGAGTAACCAGTCAATGAATATCCAGAAAAGTTCAGGAAGACGCGTTCAAGGAGAAGGTGAATATTCAATTTTGTAAACGAGATGCATATGAGAGTTTTGCCCTCCTGTTCAATAGTCTGTAACTGTTAAGTTGGTGTTCTCAAATAGACAACTCCGCAGCGAAGGACTTCTTCCTTTCACCGGTACCAGTGAATTCACCGCTTCTTTTTTAAGCAGCTTCCAACTGGGGTTTAGGGATTACCTAAGGTTTCAAAGAGACTTGGGGCCCCAAGAAGAATGAACTGCTCAAAGGTTGTCGACGCGTTTCCAGCAACTCTGTGAGTGGTTTCAGCCGTCTAATTGCCACGGTGTGTGCTCAGGGTAGCAATGAGCTAGTATTCGGGGAACAGACTGCTGGTCACTTCAACAATGCGTATTTAAAAAGGCCTTGGAGTTGCTTATCTCGCAGTCTTATCAGCTGCTCTGGAAGGTTATTGTGGAAGATGCTGTTCCGAGTGAATGGATAGCTGACAGTGTTTGTCACATCTGCATGTGCTTCTATTCACTATGTCTTGTTTGTGCCAAAACATGAAGTTGACTGAGTTGAGATGCGATATTTGACGGCGTTGATCAATACACCAGGTCAGCTCTACCATACTCCGTCGACAATGTTGGATTCGATTTGTGACATGATGCTGGTTGACTCAACCAGTCTCCCAGCTGTGACACCTTGCCAGCGTATTCCTGTCATGCAACGCAGGGGGGACACACGACGACTGAGCTACTTTTGGACTTCCGAAGCCTTGCTCCTATTCAAGTTGGGCAAATCTGGCAGGTTGTCGTGCTTTCTTTGAGTTGTATGGCAACGACTCACTGAATGTACCATGAGGACGGACGGCAGCTGAACAGAGCGTCATGTCCTTCTTTCTGCCAGCGTTGGAAATCACGTGTTGGTCAATCTTTTCACTCCGTGTCGTTACCTGCCCAGACCGAGAAACTCTACTCTGCATGTAGTCGGTCCCCGTGATTGCATCAGTGGTTTCTTTATCGGCCACTGGGAGACAAGCGACAGTTTGTCCTGGAAGATGTTTAATTCAAATGTCCTTTGTTGGTCACATACTGACTATACTGTTTCGCTAACTCCCTGTCATTTTGTGATTCGTATCAGTATGACGTTGCCTCGCCACTCATCTATCAGTTAAGGAAGCCACGTCACGTGATGTCCATCGCAGCGATTCATTTTATTTCAGATTCGAACCCGACTTTCCACAAAATGCCTCCGAAACGAATTTGTTTGAGTAAGGGTTGAGTGCCAGTCAACAATCGACCCCGTTTCGACAAACACTCTTGACAGAAAACCTGATTGAATCCGGCTGAAACCCCGTTTATGGTGGTCCGCTTCAACGAAATGTGTTGCACAAGGCCACTTCATGTTTCATTTGGTACTATATACTCGAGATATCGTGGACCATAAACGTAGGATTCGGCTCATGTCAAAACCAAGTTCGTGTCCAAATTAGAGTATTTGTAAAACTCTGTCCAATTTGGGTTCAGTGAGAACCTAAATTTAAGGGGATCTCGGGGACTTCGCCAACCTGTTGAGCCCAGAGTGGACAGGAGAAGCCGATCATGGGCTGTCGAGAGCTTCTCAGCAACCTTTAGTAGTGTGTTACGTTTAGCCAACCGACTGCGTTGTTTATTATGTTGGACTTCCGTTGTTTTTGTCTGAGCGAATATGATCGTGGAGAAAACACATCACAAACGAGAGATTCATCTGGGTTCCAGGTGAGTCTCTCGCGAAACCAAATTTGTTTGTAAATCAGTGTACTTCGCTAATTTTGTGCAATTTGATCTCAAGTAGAGCATAAGGTTGACGGAAACTCAAGGACTGCGCCTACGTGATGAGCCCCAAAAAGGGCGAAACCGGTTGTGGGCTGTCGAAGAACTTTCAGCAACCTCATGAGTAGTGCATTACGTATATACGTGTATCATGAGGCGGCCTGGTGCAGCACATTCAGTTGCCCGAAAACATTACAAACGAGAGATTCAGCTGGGTTCCAGGTGAATCTCTCGCAAAACCAAATTTGTTTGCAAATGAGTGTATTTCGCTAGAAACCTAATGTAATTTGTTCGTGTCCTGACACAACACAGCGCAACCGGTAAGTGTGACGATTATGCGTTCGAAGTGTTCCCCTCAATCCGAAGGGAAGACACTTCTGAAGCGAGAACATTGCAGTGCAACGTTTGTGGGGTAAGAAGCACGCATCAGTGAACTTGAATGACGCACACGAAACCCTCCGAAAACTCCGGAAACCTCTAGAAAACGGCTCGAGAATGGTTCTGTTTGTTCCGATTAGAAAACCATGGTGTGCTGCTTGCGCAGTTTGCAGTTACACGTACAAAAGGATGATTCCGTTGCCCCTAACCTCCGGGATTGATCCCAACGTGAGACAGAGTAAAGATCGTGGGCTGGATGACCATCGCGATGGTCGTGGGACGGAAAGTGTCAACTGTCTCTTAGGGACCATAGTGGACAGGCCTAGCACCAGATTGGTAGCTCGGGTGATTCTAGTGGGGGTGGTTGGTCACATGACTCGCAAACGTGCAAACGCAAGCTCTGCGACTAATAGTCGCCCGGTCATCAACATCCGTAGACAAGGTCTTGTTGCGGAAAACATCCCAGCACGAACTGGAAGACTTCGTGTCAATGGGACAACAGTAAATTGGACTTCTTATCTGAGGAATTCGAAGCTGAGTTGACTTGTGTCGCAGTGTTCAATAAATTTCGATTATCCTGCTTCGGGCGTGAACCACTTATGCTAGTCAACTTTTAGAACAAAGGGGATCCACTTCGCGAATTACCTTGTAGTTTGGTGTCCAAGTTGAACATAAAGTTGACAGGAACTCAGAGACTGCGTCCAACTTACGAGCCCCCAGGAGGGGCAAAACCATCTGTGGATCGTGGAATAGGTTTCAGCTACGTCATCCGCAGTGTGTTTCGTCAAGAAAATCTACTCCTGACCTAGTATTCATCCAGTTACTCACGTAGCACTCAAGCTTTTTGACTTTACCCGCGATTCCACTGGGTTCTCCTCCTCAGACAACGTATTACCTCTATCTTATATCCGTCTACAGTTGTCTGCAATATTTTCTGTTTGTTCAGACAGTCGGCTTCAACCAGGCGCAGTACACCATTGGGCAACATAGGTCGTTCAGCGCTGGTTCACACGTGAATGTACACTGCAGTTTCCGAACACAGGTTTCGCGGTCTGTTCTGGGTGACTAATTTATCGAAGTTTTTCCGAGACCACGAGGCCTTAGAACACATCAAAACAATTGTTTATTCCACGATTCGGTTTACTGTGCACTTGGTTACGTCTGAATCACTGTGTTCTTTGTTGCCGCACCACCAATCTGTACTTTACCAGTCAAGGTCATATCACTCCATGACAGCTGACGGAACCAGAATCGCTCAACTGGGTTGCCAAGCTTGAAAGCCGTACTCACTGACTCGTGAGTTGAGATCAGCTATCTGGACATCCTGTCTATTTCCGCCAGTGAAATGAGTCGATTGGACGCTCTAATGATCTCTTTCTAGCGTTGTCATTTCATTCTTAGTGAACAATGAAGCGTGTAAATAAATAAACAATAATCGTTTAGCTGGAACTCCCGTTTGGCTCCCAGCCGCCACACTACCCGAAGGAAACACGAGGACTGTGATACTGTCAGGTTGACCAAGCTCAGACAGGAATACTCGAGATTTCGGGGTGGGGTTCGAACCATGGACATCCCTTTCAATAAGTTAGCGCCTTAACCACTGAGCTATGTCGTTGGAACACGCGTAGCTATTGAGTTGATTTCTTACCATGCCAGTGCACTCAATGTCTGTCGGCTCTTCCCGAAAACAGGTCGAAAACGCAAGACGGTTCAATTAATTTGATTTTCATGCTGTCACCTCGTTTTTCTGTATGTTACATCTACTTTTGGTGTGACCTGGAGTGTTTGAGGAAAATGTCCCAGCTCAGTTAGCGTAGACGCACCTTGGTTTGTCCGTTGTACTGGGTAGCGGGATTGGAAACGTTCCATCGTCAATCGAAGTGACATCATCCGTGCGTTTATTTCGGGAAGCGCAGTGGGGTGGTGTCGGTGGGTCAGTGTTTGTGCGTTGAGCGGTGGTCCGTGTGCGCTGATGTGCCTGCTTCTAGCCAGGCTGACTTCCCATAACGATTGGCTGTTCAGTAAGACGGCTTGATTGTTTGGACTGTCACCCTCCATACTGATTGGTCGGTCATCACATGACCTTGGAGTTTGGCCCAGTCCTGCTCTCGTCCTATAGTGGCAATAGCAGCAGTTCGGTGACACTAAAAAGAACGCGTCATTATCTGGGTTGGGACAGCTGATGGACCCCTAATCAGAACTGCAATTTTCCGTTCTAACGAGGACTTCATGGAAGTAAAGCTTAGGATCAGATCTTCGCAGAACCGTGAGCCCACTTTCCTAGACATAGCAATGGTGAAAAGCGCACGTGCGTTTCTTGGCGGATAGAGTTGTTTTGCGTTGTGAACTTCCGAGGGGCGAAACTCTTTGGGACCAAAACTTCTACATTCTCCGTAGATAGAACTACTAATTTGTAACTAGTCGTTCAGCTCAAGCACCCTTGCGGTGCCTAACTGGCATGCCACCCGAGGGTTGCACGAGGGCTAGGATACTGCCAAGTTGCCCAAGCCTAGACAGGAGAAGCCGAGAGGCAAAGGTCGGATTCGAACCCCGGACATTCCGGTCAGTAAATTCGCGCTCCAACCAGCGCTCTAACTTCCGATGATTCAATTTTAGAATCGCGTCTTCTGTACAGTACTGCGTCGGAATGAAATATCTTGAGCAGTCAGCAATTCTGACCCCTTGAACGAACTTGCTGATTCTGTCTGGTTCCGAGCTCAGGACGCAAGAAATACCGGCTAACTCAGCTGCTTTCCAGAAGGTCTGACCATGCGTTGAAACGTGTAGGCATCTCAGAGTCCTTGCGGTAGGCAAGCGACAGGTCCCTTCCCCATCCGGTCTTTCGTTTTATTCAGTTTAGGACTGAAGCGAGATGGCTCAAGTGGTTAGAACGTGAATTTACTGACCATCTGTGGAAAGGAGTGATGGTCACGCGATGATCGCGGTGATTATTTGCTGAAGCACTCTAAAAGCGGGGGCATTTTTAGCTTGAAGTTGGGCACCTTCCGCGGCGCATTTTTACCCGTAAACAGTCGGAATGTCTGGAAGCTCTCTTGTTCTCTTGTGACTCTTCACATGGTCAAAATTTTGAAGAACACCGTTTGGCTCCTCCCACCCCCTTATTTGTCCGGCTTCTTCAAGGGAACGTACTTCCGAAACTCGGTTAAAAACTGCAGCTAAATTAACTGCATCAGAAGACCTTTGTATCTGCAAGCAATAATGACAACAAAAGTGGTAATAGACGAAAAATATTCTAGGAGACTGAATACCAGGAAACACTTTGATGGCCCTCATGGAGGACTTGAGGAGCACAGGACTAGTTGTGGAACGGTTGGGTCGGCCGTTTTCCCATTTGCAACGGACACTAAACTGCTTTCCTTTCGGGAAAGTCTACCAAAATTTTTTGAAGCGATGACCTGGCGATCGACTCCAAAGTTCCCCGAGCTGACTGAGGTGATTTGTTGCTTCTGTCCAGGCGAGGAACTTGTTAAGAAGGCCATCTACTTAACGGAGGTAAATGAATACAACCTCTGCATCTGTCATGGGCGCAAGTGTCGTTTGCGGTTGCGTAGCGCTGCGGCAAACGGTGGTACGTGTCAGCCAAAGCGACGCGCAACGGGTCCGGCCACATTCATCTAATGAGTTTTAATCACCGGGTACTGATCAGGTTGCCGTTTGTTGAAAATGAAGACGTCGAAGTAACCAACAACCCATAAGAATGAAAAAGCCCACGTCGAATAGGAAAGTTAAGCCGGCCAATCAAACTCAAGACGGTCGGACTACGACTCAGACTGAAAACTGACAGCTCGCAGATGAGATCGGGGAACGAAAGCTATGAAAAAAAGTCTGAATAACCAAGCAAATGCCACAACGTAACACAACTCGCAATTGAACCAATCAGAATAGGGTCTGAAATAAATAGCTGATGAACCAATCAAATGCGAGGAATACAGACTATAGCGCAGTACAGTTGGCAAACGGACCAATTAACTTACCAGACGGCTACCTTTCCGTCTAGCCAGTTTCACTGAGAGCAGGCAATCAAGAAAGAAGTACCCGCTCAATGGCGTGCTCTTGATGTCTCCATCAATTGATGACGAAACGTTTGCTAAGAGAACAACAACCTCTTGATTGACAACCGGTGGACCGGTGACCTAATCACAATCAGGGTGAAACGCGTGGTCGATTGATTTTCATGACGAAACATATTTAACATTTCACATTGTAATGTTGATTATAATAATGGGAGACATTGTTCCGAAAACAGGTGATCTTACCTTAACTTGCTAGTTAGTCACATAACGTGGACAAACCAGGCTGTCTTAAATTTGCTAACACTGATAAACTAAGGTTTATGCAACCCGAGTAAGACTCACCCAATACATTATCATTGATCTGTAGTTTGTCAGTTCTGCCACTCTACTGACCGTTTCAGTATGCATATCATCCTCAATCAATCAGTCTGGTTGGATGTGGTGACCATTTTCAGTCGACTTCCCCAACCAGTCGCTCCAGATTGGGGAATAAAATCTGCGATTTGGTGTAGTCTACTCCGGATATTCAGTCTCCTGGGAGTGATGTTGTCGCGCACATCATCATCATCATCATCGTCGACCGCATGACAGCAGTGTTCAACACCGATGCGTCACTGCCGTACAGCCATGATTTATTTGAAAGCCTTATTGTGAAGAAAAGAATATAGATGGACGGGGAGGGGACCTACTGCTGCCTTACTACAATCATTCCGAGGTGCCTACACCTCCAAACATTCACTCAGGCAATCTGGATAGAAACTGACAACAAGGAAGCCACTGACATCAATTAGCAGCCATATCTCGCAGCGTCTCCAACAAGGCGCGTGGAGATCACGGAAGACGAGTAGCACCGACAGCACCCAAAATATTTGGTGATTTTTTCATACCCCTCTGCCAGGTCAAGGGTTGGCCACCTCTCTCCTTACGCCACTCTGAGTTGGGCATGGAAAGCAGCACTCTCTTCGGCAACCGATGGTTAGGCATACGCAACACATGTCCCAACCAACTCAGCTTCTGCTGCTGGACACATTCTTCAATCGAAGTATCCGTTAAACAACCGAAAACTCGCGTTCTAATTGCCTCGTTACGGATACGCCGGCACCAACCCACACGAGCTATGGTTCTGAGACAACGGTTGTCGAACACCTGAAGACGTCTCAGTTCCGCTGCTCGAACAGGCCAAGTCTCACAGCCATACAACAAAACGGCCCACGCAATAGCTTGATACACACGTCCCTTGAGATTCAGGGATACACCATTCTGACGCCATAGGTGTCTCAAATTACAAACGTGACCCGAGTCTTACAGATTCGTGCATTGACCTCATCTGTCACACTACAATCAGAACTAATACAACTTCCAAGATATGTAAAACACTCCACAACTTCCAGTGCCTCTCCCTGGATTGTAAGTGGCTTGTTCAGTCAGTGCATGTCCAGGAGCCATGACCTTACACTTTTTGGGTGCAAAGTGCATACCAAAGGTCGCGCACAACATTTCCCATCCATGTTGTTGCCGAATTTGACTGACATGTTTCTCACCACCCCTGCTTGGAATCCATAAAACCTCCCTTGTGTAGTCTTCAGTTTTTGTTCACAATGTCACCAAGCGCAACGTCCCTCATCTCCTAGAAATTCGTGGATTCGCACCAAACTACGCGAAGTCATACACAAAATCACATACCTAAAATAAATAATCCTAAGAATTTGAATTTTTCAGGATTTTGCAAACTTCCACATGGTTCGTAGTCAATTCCATTTGGACTAGGATCGTTGACGAACTAGCTTCAATAAGCTCTGTTCCGAGAAGTTCATCCAGGCTCCACCTCGCCTAGTATCGTCGTTCCTTTCAGCGACTTCTTAGTAGTTACTTTCGACACAGTTGATAGCAACCGCCCAGGCACTTTAGAACTGTGAAATCGATGCATCCTTGTTCATTTCCCAAATCCGCGTTTTCGGAAAGTCTACAAAAGAACTATTCAGATTCTTCCACCTACTCTGGCGTAATGCAATCGTTTTCCTTTCTTTTAGAATGTCATTCATTCTCCAAGGTTTGCTGATTAGCAGCTGGTTTGTGAAGTCCTATCTGCACCGCTTGTTAAACATAGAGAGCAAGGAACCGTTTCCGCTTCGATCGTGGTCGCTTGTGAGATTATTCTTACGAATATGGTCGCTGTTCCCTAATTCAGTAGTGTGTGTACGTTGGATGATTCAATCACACTATGAATACTCCAATAAATAGGCCTGCGAACCTCGGGTCTCCATTTTGTAGTTCTGAGTTGAGGAAGCAAGCTGGCACGTCTCCACCGGCAGATGTCACCGGCGAGACTTAGCAAACTAGTTCTGGCCTCTAGACAAACGCAGAAGTAGTAGCCGGTCCAACCGATAATAGGGCACGACACCACTTTCCTATAGGAGCATCCGATAACGACGGTCTTATATCTAGTGAATCGGCTTGATGTATGACTTTACGATTCATCACACCGACGTGTTATCGTGTTCAACTCATTCACTTGCATGTTCATGTCCACAGTGGATAACAGGAAGATACTCGGTAAACAGAATTTGTCGCAGTTTTCTTCTGAAGTGTTTCCTTCCTCACGTGGGGTACTGATTGATCTCTTCTTGGTCAAGTTTGGTGAGGTGTTTTTTCGCAATGGGTCTATGATGAACTCGAAAGTGTCCCTGAATCAAGGACTACTTTTTACCGGGTAACATAACAGCAGGGCCCAAGGATAGCGGTCCGATGTTGCTGTAGGCAGTCATGTCTTTAGAATAGCCATCATCCAAGGAGAATGCGTGCATTTAGCCTCTGCCTAGGGTTGTACTTCTTCGAAGGAATCGCGCAGTAAAACTGCTCTATGCTGGCCTTTCTTGTGGTGAATCTTTTTCAGAGTTACCCTTTTTCATTGTGCACCTTCAGTGCGTGAACTACGAAAGCCCGTGTCCTTCCACTAACCCAAGAAGTCCCCAAGTTTGTATTACTACTGATTTGCTCCGTGTTAACTTTCCGACAGGACTCGGCACGGCATAGTGTGCAGACCAACCGGTGCCCATATTTTTCTACTGCTTGTATTGTCTTACTAAGTCTGTTTGAACCTGATTACCATGACAACAAAAGTACCAATCGCCTCACAACACGATCGTATGTTTACAATCCTATCCGTTACCATGACAACAAAAGTACCAATCGCTTCGCAACACGATCGTATGTTTACAATCCTATCCGTTTGCTCTCCATTCTCTTCAGTTTGTGAGTACTACTCGCACTATGAGTGTCTGGACTTTGCGTCAACTGATTGTAAACAATGTGCTGTATCCACAATGACCACTGCACTGAAAGTAAGTTTCCGCATGCCATCCCTCGGTTGGTCATTTCGTTTTTCTATTGAATACTTATACAATGCTCACCTCCCCCCTTCTTTCAAATCCTCTCAGCCAAAAAGTCCCACACAACTGGTCCCTGTTAGTTCGCCGTCGACACAAGCCCGACCATCCAAATCACCCACAGATGACTTGCTTGGACAGAGTACGGACTCCGGAGATAATTCTCAACCGGCTAGTGCATTCCAATCTCCCAAATCTGCCTTTGGCCCCTTAAACCCTTCTCTCCCGTTCCGCGGTCCCTGCTCCTCCGCACAACCGTCGTCCTTATCCGCCAGCGGACCGATTAGCAATGAGTCCAATTTCCTCGGCACCGATGCGACAGATCGTCACCTTCTAGCACTAACCAATCAACTGGCAACAACATGTTTGACGGACGATGGCTCTTCGGCAAGCACAGGACCAGAAAAAACGCAGCAACAGTTCCACCACTGGAGGGAGGGAAATCTACCGATGACTTCCAAATGTGCTGCGTGTAAAAAAACCTGCTGGTCCACAGAGTGTCTAACGGGAGTCAGATGTGAATGGTGTGGAATTACAGTGAGTCTCCGCTGTCAACGTTTGCGACCCTGTAAAACCGCCTATTTATTTATACCTCTAGAGAGAACAAAATGTTGAAAAATCCGTATTTCGGATCGGACGGCTGTCGATCTGTTCGCCATGCTTGGAAATCGGCGTGCAAACGCTTTGCATCACCAATTGAAGAGGCAACTGTGCACGGATGATGTTTCCTTGATTGGTGACGCAAAAAGTTTGCAAGTCGATTGTCAAGCTCGGAGAAAGGGCTTCCAGGTCTTCATCGATCGTTTGAATACTATTCACTGATCATTGTGCCGTGGAATCTTGCTTGTTTATTCGACGGGCCTACATCAGCGGTGAAACCAAGAGGAACTCTTAGTCTGCAACGAATAGAATCATTTAGCGGTCACACCCTGTCGGTGCGTAACCTCGATGCCACCCGAAGGAATCACGAGGGCTCAGAGATACTGCCAGGTTGTCTAACCCCAGACAGGAGCAGTCGAGATGCAGAGGTTGGGTTTGAACCCCGGACCTTCCGGTGAGTCACTATACGCTTCAACCACTGAACTGTGCTGAGCTCAATGAACAGAAAAAGAGATCGCGAAAATACTAACGTTCGTCCACTTGTGTTCTGAATTGTCACTGGGATTCTCACACGTGACTCATCTTCTTATCCGAAGTCAAGGAAATGTCTAGCAGTTCCGTTTTTGTGACCTTCAGTCCCAACTGATCCGTATGGGAATCATCTTAGTAAGAGATTCAATCAAACAGTATTCTGTGCTCTAGAGTGCCACGTTTTCTTGATTCCGTTACGAAGAGATGATTTTTCGTATTTTCCCTGTACGATTCGTCGTGAAAAACGGCTGACAAAAGCCGGAGGTACCGTCCTTTCTGAGGGAAATCAGCGGACCTCGATTAGCGGGAAACTGGTTATAATAATCTGTGCAAAGTGATCCTTCCTGGATAACACAGTCACGTGTGAAGGTCATCACGCAGGAAAGATAAAGTACTAACTACATTTCACCTTGGTCTTCTGCGCGTGACTGATTGATGCTCAATCCGAAGTTGCGTTCTTTGACTACACATTCCGGTGCGATGTTGATTCGTATTCTGCCGGTCTTGAGCAGAAATTACGACTAATCAATTACGGTGTCGCTCGGTGAATAGCCCACAGTCAACCATCATGGTCAACCACATGCACGAAGGGCCCACCAGCCGCGCCGATGACTACAGTGATCAACTCAACGACTAACCCTACAGTTTCTCGCCTATGGAAAACCACCAGGACACCTCTCCGATCAAGTGTGATGTGACGATATGCACCAGTCGTGAATTTCGTCCTCACTACTTGCAACATATAAGTAGCCTGTTCTCAAAGGAAGCAGTCCGTTGTACCGCTTTCGCAGACCGTCAATTAAATAGCCAATGAATACTAAACTGCATGAACCAAGTGATATGAACTGCGCTATTGCAAGCTGAGGAGGGCGAATTCATCACACGTATTATCAGTTGCCAGCAACTAGATAGTGGGACACCTGACAGTCAGAAGACTGCGAGACCCGTGCGTTGCCAGTGAGGAACTTTTACCGCGTTTCTAGACTTTCCAACATAGACTGATGATGCATGGCAACACCTCACTATTTTGGTATCCCCAATTGGTCTTTAAGAACAAACGTGTCCAATTGGCTTTGTTCTGTATATCACCTTTGCAGACCGTTGGGGGGTCCCTGACAATTAGAGCTTCTTAAAACAGATTCGAACGACTTCTGTCAATGACTCCTTTTCAGTGAAAGCACAGCTTGTCGCTGGTTAACTTGGCCACTCTAAAACCATTCTTTTCGGCGCCCGCTAGTTCCATGGCTTGTGTTGTTTTTCACACAGCGGGGCCATCAGTCACCTCAAGACTTCCGAATGTCCCAAGTCCATTTTGTACTCAGTAAGAAATGAATGCGTCTTCGCGGCTATTGCCTGATAGTGGAAAGAATCCGTTGCGCGTTAGAGATCGTCACGGTTTGTGCACACTTTGCACACACAGTCCCCTATCAGCTGGAAAGAGGCGATTCTTCGACTGCCTAAATTGCTCACCACGGTTAGCTGACTTGTTACCTTTGTAAAAACTTCAGATGCGCCTGCTTGATATCGAATGACCGCTATCCCAATCCGCTTGTTGTTGAATGGGGATAATTGGTGCCTTCATTGTTGCCGCGTTTTTCGAATCTCTCGTTTCGACCTAAGTTTGCGCTGCTCTTAGACTGTTCTACTTCGTGCCTAGTTTTTTTTAATCAGTTGTTTCGGCTACCGCTCGACGTTATCCCGATTTACCCGCACTCTAAATAACATGTGGACCTAGGCAAGAGAACGTACAAATTGGAACACGGCGTCGAGTGTATCGCGGGCATGATACTTCCTCACAGCCGGATTTTTCACTTGCCTTAAACGCGTAGGAAGAAGGAGGTGACTTATTGAATAGGCCCCTTTTCTCGGCATCTGGTGTTAACAGGCTGTCACTTTCAACTTTTGAATTTGTCAAAACCGACTTTCGTTGTTCCAGAAGCGTTCTTTCCTAGGAGCTGTTTGTATCAGTGTACAGAAAATTGTTTTCGCCCCTGCGTGTTTATCCAGATCGATTATTTTTCATTTCTCAGAACTTTAAGCATCCGCAAAGGTTTGAACGCAACACACAGCTATGACTGCAATAGTTTTCTTTTGGATGCTTCTAGTTCTGCCGTCTTTTCCTCGCACAGGCGCACTTCTCCTGTCAGAAGAATCTGCCCATCGAATGTGATTTCGGCGTACTGCGTGAAATCATGTTGCCACCTGCTTGTGTCTCTCTCCCGCGAACAAGTCTCCTTGTGGAACAAATTATCGGAATGACGAGGCCACCTCCGGAAACCCTGATGGGAGGTCAGTTTTTTCGACAAGTTGATCTTCATTCTTGAATAGCGCACAGTTCATGTATCCCACGTTCATAACACTCCAAAAAAACGAAACTTCATGACCCCATGCTATGTGTGCTTGAGTAGCCTCTTTGAAAAAGCGGTAATCCAAGTTATGGATCCAACTCGACGCTCTTCCCCTAGGTCACCATGAGGTGAAATTGCTTGCCCTAGCTACAGTTTAGCTTTCACAAGGACTTCCAGACTGCCACCGACACCTTCCTTAGTTTCGGTATGAAGGCATTCAACAATTTCTTGCGTATAGGCAAGCAGTTTTCTGCACACATTCTTCCCTCTCCGGAGGGCTCTCTTTAAACGACCGGCTAAAATTGCTTCTTCCGTGAGGCAATCACTTCCTGAAGAGAGCTCACAACACGGCAGTGTGTGCCTTCTCCAAGAAGCTTTCCTGACGTCTTTGGAGAGGCCATTTCGTACCACTCTACTGACCTGTTCTCAAATCCTACTTTTTGAGTAGCATTTATCATAGGCTGGTTACTCATCTCAGCATGTTCATGTGCCAGTTAGATTGGCCGACAGGGGGCATGAGCAAGTGATCTTGGGTGAAATCCTCGTGCACGCTACCTAGGATGCCTCTTTCGGGAAAAGTATGACCTTGGAGGTTTTGAGTTCATGGATGTTTAGCATTTACCAGGTGTCAGCTGGCAACCCTCATCTCAGTTTACGACGTTGCTCGTACCCAGAGAAATTTGTAGCTACACAGAGATTCTTGTAGACATTCGGCTTTGAACATGAGATGCAAACAAGCACGCCCACAAAGTATGTAGACAGTGGCTACTCAGTCTATTTAAGTAGTTCGTTCCATCCACAACTTTGGGTGAAAATATGAGAAAACGCGGGCAAAATGTGTGCTATATCAGCGAGGAAGCTCAGTGAAACTGACCAGTTGGTCGAGGAAGCCTACACGTAGGAATTCACGAATATAGCACAACCTTAAGGCACTTAGTGCACAGATATCTAGCTGAGGACACGTCCTTCCCTCTCAAGAAAGCTTTCTCTTTGCTTGGAATATCCTACACGTCAAGGCACAAGTGGTCTCACTCGAGAATGTTCTGTCTTGAGAGAGACAACCGTACTACCAAGCAAGCTCTGTTCAGAGTTAAATTAGGGAGCTCCCTTTTTGAGGTATGCTATCTTGGAGCTGATGATCAGCGGTCTCAATTAGGGAGCCCCCTTCTTGAGGTGTGCTATCTTGGAGCTGATGATCAGCGGTCTATTGGCCTTGCCGATCACTTTGGAACCAAGTAATTTTGAACTTGTCCACTGCACTGATGTTTGGCACATGTTCACAAGCGAACAGACTGTATGCCCTCCTTTCTGACAGGAGTAACGTTCGGGGCGTCGAAATCGATGACTTTTGGAGAGTTCCTTGTAGCGTAGTTCATTGATCGATACCCTCCAGGGAGACATGAATGAGGCGGATCCCATGAGGTCTCTTCGGGATAACTATACCGAACTAAACTTTCTGTCACAGTGTTCGGTACTTCTTGCCATGAGTTGACGGAAAACGCAATGGGTTGATCGAAACCGATTTTATGGTCAGTATATCAAGCGGATGATCCGTACACTTTGTGACGATGACGGGCTTCAGCCGATCGTGCACCCAGTTACCTACCTGTGTCCTTAAGTCACCTGAGATGAGTGGAACTATTCCGGTTAGATTACACCAAAGGTCCGTGGAGCTGGATCCGGTCCAATTAGAGCTTAACAGTGATCAACGGTCACTCCGGACATCCGACTTGCAAGATGAGCACACGCTGAATGCGGCCGATCTGCCCAATCAGGCAGTTGTATCTACACGTCAGGCTGTGAGATTTATTTACCGCGTACCTTCATCGATGATCGAGCTTGGGTTTGCGACACCGTACGCGAACGGTCATTGTGAAGACGAGTCGGGTCGATGACTGCCGCCTCCCTGGAGAGGGAACCCCGGGACTCAAATGACAAATGGTTAGTGACACTGGCAGGAATGGCGCGATCTCGCAGTCAGTGGCGCTCGTGCATCAAAGCTATCGTCTTCAATGCGTAGCTACCCAGTTCCGGAACTAACTGAAAATACCATCGTTTCTAAAGCTTGGCCCTAGATTCCGCGCTCTACCACTTTCCGGTGATCGAAACTGTATCCGCCGGAACCAATGTGCCTATGGTACACGGTTTATAGCTGATAAATTGATCTGATTAATTGTGCAGGTGAGCGCCTTCCGTCGACCAGCATGGTGATCTAGCTAAAGCTGCTCTAACCCACACCGTGATTGATTACACCGGTAAACTGTAAATGACCCTCTTGGATCACTTGGACACCGCTTGAACACAAAGAAGTAACGCTTTTTGCATGCGAGGCTCCGCTTGTGTCTGTTCTTCGACCAATTGCGAGTCAGATGATAGCCCAGAATTCTTTTGGCTCTGTGTTGACTCAAGTTCTTGGGAACATGGATGTTTTCCTCCATGATCTCCCTATGAATTCATCTTATTGTTCCATCCACCTGTTGAGCTCTTGCAAGTTTCCTCTAGGTTCTCGCGTGAACAACAGAATGTATCGGAGATTAACAGCCAGATTTGCGTGTTTATTTTGATGGGAATCGAGTCTTCTAAGCAAACATCCGGTTCTCCTGTGTGGTGTTTTGTTGTGTTTCCGGAACTGTTCCTCCCCTTCCCTCCCTCTTAGTGTCATTGGTCCATTCGGTACGTTCACTCACTGTCACCATATGGTCAGCAAAAACAGCTATTCGAGAATCGGTCACGTGACGGACTGTTTGTTGTGTACTGTCCATGTCTAATTATAAATCTCTGTGAATCAACCACCTGTCTACTTGTGGATAGTACACGATACTACTGATATACTGATAATTGGAATAATACTTGTTTATTCATTGTCTTTGACAGTCCAATCGTTGACTGATGAGTTTTCCAGCAGTGGAGATAGTCCAGAGGAGTCGGGGATGGACAGGCGATCAATTAAAGAACGATCAGATTTCGATGGTGAGTACCTTCGCCTTGTCCTAATCTGTTTTTTTTATCGCGTGCCACTGTCCATTTTTGGTTGTCATCAGGGCTTTGCTATGGCGGAACAACATCACTTGATAGGTACAACGTTCTCTCTGAACCTCATCCTAATCATTCCTACCTTATTGTCAAAAAGCGGACTTAATCTGGTCATAAACATCGTTCGGTAAGGTCACGAAAATAAAATGGGGCTGACCTGAAACTCGGCTTGATGATGAGCCCCAAGAAGGGCTAAACCGGTCGTGGACTGTCGAAGAGTTCTCAGCAACCTTGCGAGTAGTTTTCTTTCATGAAACTATACTGCAATATCTCGAATATCGTAGCAACTGAGGTGGCCTTTGTGCAGCACATTCAGTTGAAGAATATCATAAACGGGAGATTCTCTCGTGAGTCTCTCGTGGAAGCCCAGTTGACATGCAAATGAGTGTATTTGTTCAGAAAGTGAGGGTGTGTCCTGTTGCCTGCTGTTCTGTTCGCTGAACTGGTTAGACGCTTCGTCACCAACCTAGGTGAGGCCAACAGGGCGTTAAGCATTGGTGTACTTGTGCTCATGTGTTTCTTTTGACACGTGAGCGGTGGCCTCTGTTTCTGATCGATTGTTGGGGTGGTCGGCCGTACCAAACGCGGTAAATCTGCACCAGAAAGTCGGTTAGAACGTGGACGCGTCCTAGCAAGGCAAGAGTTGAGCCATTACTGAGTATGCCTGTTCTAGTCCATGGATCTCCTGGTAGCACTACGAATTGAAGGCGGGTTTACCTAAACCCTGACCGGTTGCGTGGATAAACGGGGCTGATCAGTGCACAGTCATTCCCGTTGACTGCACCGCCGAACTAACTGTCTTTACACGCCGTTTGGTCCAACATCTTGACACTAAGTGGCGTGGCAAACCGAGAAAATGAAAACTGACAGAAGAAGCCACCGGGATGTGGGAAACGAGGACGTTTTGTATATTTACAGATGACGGATCTGTTAGGAAGGCGATGTCTACACAGATGGCTACGCGTATAATCATTTAAACGAGATTACTGGAAATTAAGCACGTAGAAACGGTAACAAGCACATAATTCGCAACGGAAAAAAACGTTTCTTTTTTTGCAGAATAACTCGAGTCTATGCAATTTTTATGTCTTATTCTACCAGTGTCACACCATTGACTACAAAATGAACACTGGAAACAACTAAGTAGTACAGGACTGGATGTAAAAAAAGGTATGGAAAATCGATATTCGGCGCGCAGCAGGTCGAGTTAGATTGAAGCTGTGGTTAGTAGACAGACTAAATGACAGAACATGAACGGATTTACAAGATTTTGAAAAGGTCAAATATTCACGCGTTCATGCTTCAACAAGGCTCGCAGCAATCTCCTTCCGGAGGTTGATGACAATGTGAAAAGATTCGGTAATTTTCACTGCAGGTTCCATCCTGTCAGTGAAGCCATTCGATGCTTAAATAGCCGAGGAGTACGTGGAATCATCTGCGGTGCATATTTCACGAACGTTCCGGGAATTTTCAACCGGTGACCTTTAGGCGACCTAACCATTCGGCCAAGAGCTCCTGGCTGATCATCACTATGATTAACTCATCTTTCAGCCACAAACTACGTCACGTGTTCAAAGGCTCATCGAGTGACGACTTGGGTGGAATTTTCGCTCGTCTTGTGAAATTATTCTTCCACTGAACTACTTATAGGTTGGTAGTAGTTTGAGGAGAATTGATAATTTTCGAATGAGATGTCCTGTATTTATGAAGATTCGACTGCAGATGCCGGATAGTCACGGCGTCCGTTCGGCACCAAAGATGATCCTCCGATCCGCCTACGAACGATCTGCAAAGAGTCTTGTGTGCCGGTACAGTTTGACCTATCAATAATGTGTTTCTCAACAGAGGTCTTGGAAACTTTGTGAAGCGGTTTGGGCGAGTGTCCTCCGATAGATTTCTTTCCGATCTACCTATATACTTGCTTCTACGAGTAGTATATCCATTTCTGTAAACAAGGTTCTGAGTGAAATGCACTCATTTGCGAACAGACTTGGTTTTGCGAGAGACTCACCTGGAACCCAGCTAAATCTCTCGTTTGTGATGTTTCCAGGCAACTGAATGTGCTGCACCAGGTCGCCTCAAGTTTCAGTTGCTACGATATTCGAGATAGCGCGATACATGTATGTTCGTAATGCACTACTACTGATCATGAATGACAGCGACACTCTTGTGTTTTTAACCTACCGGTTAAACCTCCGTAGTAGTGTTGAAGCCAACCGAGTTCGATATCTTAACTCACTTTCTACTGCCGATTGGACGACCAAGACAAGCCTCGGTAGTGCGAGTTTCTCCAAAAGCTGCGTCAGTTCACTATCTTGCCGGTGTCGTATGAAAAACAGCATTTTTCTGGCGCGACAAACAAGGCACAGGCCATCGAGGCTCGTAAGTTGTTACTACGCCCCAGGCGAAACAAGACAACCAAACAGCTTCAAGCATAGCGATCCTACAAAATGCACACCGTGAAGGCGATTCATATCACCGCACACATGCTTGAAGCGCCTGTTTATTGGTGTAAGGCTTAGGTATGTCAGATCGACAGGGATTTACGCAGATGCAAGCAAGGCAGCTGAGCGCATACTTTGTGGAAGGACGTCTGGCAAAAGTTGATATTGTCTCGTCTGTGACATCTGGCCAACAATCACACTACTGACAAAACCACGTTGGAGTAGAAACACTGCATCTGGAAGATTTTGTAACAAAGAGTAGTCCATTACACCTCGACCCCTCTTTTTGTAGGGCGATCGGAAACCTGGGGATAGGAAAGCCTGATAAGGATAAATAATAAATGTCCAGCGGTAACATTTTTTTCACTGGCCATCTTCCATGCCGCCTGAAGGAAGCACAAGGGTTGAACTCCTGCCAGATTGTCCAAGTCTAGACAGGAGTTGTCCAGATGCCATGATTGGGTTCGAACCAAGGACCATCATGCCAATAAGTTCGCCACCGGGCCATCTGGAAAAATCTGCTGGCACGTAAAAAAAATCAAACGAAGAGCCTCCAGTCGGCAACAGTTTTGGGTTTCTTGAACCACCGTCTTCTCACCGCTCGTACTGAACAGCCACTGAAAAGAACGCAGCCAGAGTTTAGGAAGTGTAGGGTACAGGGAAACTGGCGACGCGGTTGAAATTCACCCAAGTTCATTAGTGCAGGCTAACTGTGCTGGTCTTCTGCAGATAATGTATTCATTGGTTCCTTAACTGCTATAAAATATCCGTCCCTCAGAGTAGCCAGTAGGCAAAATCATCATCACGGTATCTTCCATACCTATCTTTCCCGACTTTGGTGGCCACATTTTATCTCTTGTCTCTGTGAGTAGTGTGAGGCGATTTGGCAATTTTCAAGTCAACTTTTGTCCCGTCAGCGAAGCCAGTCTGTGCTGAACAGTTGGAAGGCACTGTACACCCGATTCATCCTTTTTGGAGTCATCAGCAGTGTGCATTTCACGAAACTCCGGAGAGCTTCGAGCCCGTAATTTCTCAACAAATGGTTGAACACTGGCAGAACGAAATCTCCTTTGAAAATCCCAAATTCGCCTCACAATACTACCAATCTGTAAGTAGTAGCTCAAGTGAGGAGTAGATGAGTGAAACTTCCATCTGAGAAGCCGTCACTCGAGGAACCAGTCCATGTGCGACCACGTGATGTGGTTTCTCTGGCTGAAGCACGATTGGCGCCATGTCCTCTCCAAGTCACAGCTAATCCCACCGGTTTTCATCGTCCAATGGCCGAACGGTTTAGTTCTCAGCCGGAAGGTTTCGGGTTCGAACTCCCCTAGGTTTCGTGAGATGTGCACTGTCAGTGATTTCAACCATGGATTAAACAGTGCTTGTCGGCTTTTCAGCATAGATTTGCTTCAATGACTGAACGAAATCTCCATTAACATTCTTATTTCCGTTACAATCAGAGCAGCATCAAGCATGTCGTTTGTCACAGTGAATGGAAACGGTCCGATCAATGCTAAAAACCGTTTCAGCAAATCCAGTTTCATCCAATTGCTGTGAATCCAATATGCGATTGGGTGATGCGCTTATCAGAACCTCCCTGTGGCATCGTCAAGTGTGTTATTGTCAGGAAGGTCAGATTCCAGAAAATTATTCCAGAATACCCGAAACCTACTGAGACCCTCAAACTTCACCAAATGCCGATCAGGCGGCCTTGGATCAAGGTCACGTAGTGCCCTTAAGAATATAGCGTCGAGATCAAATAGCACTCTTAAAAAGACGGCGCGAGACCGTTGTACCTTCACGCGCTTGCTTGTTGCACTAAAGCTTTTGTGTTCCTTGTTGCCATAGGCACTGGACCGGGGACAGCAGTCAGATATAACAGTTATCGACCGACTTGTACCTATACAGAACGCACTCCACATCACCGCACCCAACACCTCCCCTTACGGTTCAAGTCACAAGTCGTGCTTTGTGAATTAGGGTTCACATTTAGCTGAGTTTTTTTCGGCAGTCCTGGAGTGCGCACCCCTTCATCCGCTTACAGTACGTGCCTCTACAAAACTGGAACGCATGGCGAAGATGTCGATGTGGACATAACCCCCCACCCAGGTGAACGTGGTTTTGCATGAGTAGAGACTGTTTTGAGCTGTGACATCAGTCAGCTCATCAGTCGGACGTGATACGAAATCATCGAATCGCCTTCAAACTACCCGAAAAACGCTGAATCGCATGGATTGCTCGTCGCGTTGGGACACTTTTTTCCAAATTGGTCTTGAGCATCTGAACACCAACGTGGTTTTTGAACACTTCTGTATTAAAAGTGGCCATTCAATACACACAAATGGCATAGAACTCGCTTCACCTCAGGATCTCGAGTTTTCACTAGACTTTTTTGCCAAGCTGTGTTTCTCATCTCAGTCACTGTTTATCGACAAAATTCCACTAAAAATGTTCACTGAAATTTGTGAGTAATAAATAATTAATGTCAAGTATATCAACTGTGACTCCCTTGCTCTTCACCCCGTCGCCAGATTACGTTCGCGTTTACGACGGAATGGCTCGATATCGAAAACGACAGTGTCGATACCTGAGCCTGGGACGCAGTGTCTCCGTTCACAAGGTGATTGAACTCTCACTGAAGGCCTTTCAACTCCCACCGGATGAGGCGAAATCCTACTGTCTTGTCGAACTGAATGAACGAGGTGAGTGGATTAAGTCGAAGTGCTGATACGTCATCGATAAATCAGTGGTGCCAATTGGGCGACATTCTTGGACTGACCGCTTGTCAGAGGACAACAGATCGTTTTTTTAAAATCGAGCTGCGCCCGACACCTTGATGGCTGTCCCGTTCGCACAATACTCCTCCATTGCTGAAGGTCATTTAAGCAGAGACTACCAAGGAACGGGCACTTTGAATGGTGCCAAAGTACTTTCCTATGGAAACGGCTTACCTACTAAGACTGTATCAAAAGTCTTAAATTGTGTGGATCGATACTGCATATTCTAATAACATCTAGTTAGTAATGTGAACTTAATGGCCGTGTGCCACTTTTATATGAGCAACATGGTGTTAAGTTACTTTGTATCTATCGTTCAGCTGTAGCACCCTTTCGGTGTCTAACTGCCATGTCACCCGAAGGAGGCACGAGGGCTGGGATACTGCCAGGTTTCCCAAGCCTAGACAGGGGAAGTCGAGAGGCAGAGGTGGGGTACGAACCACGGACCTTCCGGTCAGTAGATTCGCGCTCTAACCACTTGAGCCATTTCGCCCCCGCTTTGTATCTATACGAATATACGAATATATATACATGAATATATGAATATACATATGAATCTTACGTAAACCAGCATCTACCATATCTCCTTTAAGGTATGAAGGTACAGACGAACCAAAACTGTAAGGCACCGCATTTAGTACCGATTGAGGAGTAATTCAGTGGTCACGTTCCTACAAACAAAACGACCATCTCATGAAACTGGCTACGTTCTATTTGTTCCTTGAGGTGGTCTCTTCAAGGAAAGAGTTGCAGTTATTCCATGGACTATCACAGCTACACTTAAATGCAGTGTTAATCGGCCCAAGTGGAGGCGATATTGTTGCTCAACTTTTCGCTGGTTACGGCTGGGCGAAAAATTTTGAAATAGTACGTTGCAATGAAGCAAGTTGATAGAAGCTTTGGGTTATCCGATCCACTCACGAGTGGTGAGAGGGAACAGTTTGCAAGGTCATTTGGCTTTTGACATGTCCTGGGCGATGCATTTTCCCCACATGAATGTACCTCGCCCTATTTGGTGGTGTTTGCTTCCAAATGCAGCCATCAACTCGTGTTTCCACGGCTGTGAAAACCTTTTGATTTACTGGGTTTGCTAACCTGACGGTTCAAACAACTGGTTCGATGGGTCAATTTCAGGCCCATTTGCCTGGGGAGTGTAGTCTTTACATAATCTTAGTCAGTGAGCGAATCCAAAGGGACATTTTCTACCCATTCCGTATGTACTCCAGGACTGATTGGAAGCCAGCGTTTCCCAAATTTGCGAGTCTTCTAACACTAGGTTCCACGTTTTCAGTTGAGTGTTGCTCATTGGTTCGGCACCGTTTTTTAGCGCATGCCTAATCAAATCAAGAATGGATTCACATATCTCAGTTGTTCCTCTCAACTCACCTAAGAGGCATTGTTTTTTTAACCGGTAACTACCAAAATCACCTTTGTCAACCAAGTTGACTTCATGACTCCGATACCATCTATCGTCTTGTGAGGAATCACACCAAACTGCATCTTGATGTCTCGATCGCCGCTTGTTGTTCAATCCTCATTTCAGACGGCGCAGAGCACGTGTTGGTCAACACTTCGTCTTTCAAGTCGCAGTTGCAATTCGAAACACGACGGCCACAAATCATTCTTCGAGTTCGTGAACGCTCAGTCGACAGAGAATATATTCAAGTCTATCCTGGTGCAATGGGGTAAGTTGTTCCCTAAGAATACACCTGCGCGCAGACTTATAAGTGTATAGAAGCTGTTCTGCAGTGCCCAGAACGATAGGCCCGGTGAAAGCGCTTGGGAAGGTGTTGTGACTCATTGTCCAGTATTTATAAACCAAGTAGCAAGCGCAAAATATATCTTTCTTGGGCAGCCATTAGCGAACCAACCAATAGCCAACAGGCGAACTGGTCAATACCTACATTTGATTGGTCAGTCCCCTGGGCTGTTCGGTGCAGTCGTGAGCGCTGCTGCGCATGTCTGTGCGTGGACGCAGGCCTGTCCGATGTCGCCAGACGCCCTTGGTACTTCTCAGCCAGTAACAATCGTTCAACTCTACCGCGTATTCCTGATACATCCAACTGGGGTGCAATAGCATCCTTCACTGCGCAATCGCGGGGGCTGTTTGAAGCACTGAGTTATGATGAGTCATGCGATGCATGCTGTTTACCTTCCCCGTAAGGGATCACTGTTGTCGTGAGATGATTTTCGCCTAGCCCCTCAAATGCGTCCCTGAGTGGAGGGGATTGTATACAAATGGTTGCATGCCATGACGTGAACTGAGTAGATCGCGCGTCTGTTGAATACAATCCGTCACTGACTCAAGCAATCGCGGACTCTATGCGGCTGAGCACTTGTGGGCAGATCGGAATGCAGTGGGCCTCAAGTGAATTCCTCGTTTACAGTAGTGTTCAATATACCGTTGTATCTTCCTTTGATGTGGACTGCACTTGCTCTGCTCTGCTCTGCTCTGCTCTGCTCTGCTCTGCTCTGCTCTGCTCTGCTCTGCTCTGCTCTGCTCTGCTCTGCTCTGCTCTGCTCTGCTCTGCTCTGCTCTGCTCTGCTCTGCTCTGCTCTGCTCTGCTCTGCTCTGCTCTGCTCTGCTCTGCTCTGCTCTGCTCTGCTCTGCTCTGCTCTGCTCTGCTCTGCTCTGCTCTGCTCTGCTCTGCTCTGCTCTGCTCTGCTCTGCTCTGCTCTGCTCTGCTCTGCTCTGCTCTGCTCTGCTCTGCTCTGCTCTGCTCTGCTCTGCTCTGCTCTGCTCTGCTCTGCTCTGCTCTGCTCTGCTCTGCTCTGCTCTGCTCTGCTCTGCTCTGCTCTGCTCTGCTCTGCTCTGCTCTGCTCTGCTCTGCTCTGCTCTGCTCTGCTCTGCTCTGCTCTGCTCTGCTCTGCTCTGCTCTGCTCTGCTCTGCTCTGCTCTGCTCTGCTCTGCTCTGCTCTGCTCTGCTCTGCTCTGCTCTGCTCTGCTCTGCTCTGCTCTGCTCTGCTCTGCTCTGCTCTGCTCTGCTCTGCTCTGCTCTGCTCTGCTCTGCTCTGCTCTGCTCTGCTCTGCTCTGCTCTGCTTAACGCTCACCAGTTTTTGTGTTGAACTTATGAGTAGTATCTTGCCAAGCAGGTGAAATTTGGTAAGTTCATCTACCAAGGGATATTTTGCCGAAATTTTCACGGGAAGAGATACATCCACGAAATGTTGACGGTGCGGCTGAAACTATTGAAAACTCACCTGAAAAGCTCAAACAAATTTTCCAGGTGTTTTTTCACAATTTCTTACACCTCCGCCATAAGTCTCATCGATTTGTGGCCACCAAGACACAATATCAACACCGTACGTTGGTTACATATTGCCCACAACTTGAAGTATTTCCGGTGAACTCACTGTAACGACTCTTTTCTCGCGGAAGAACACCTCACCCCTGAACACACTTTTGGCACTCCACTTCAATGTCATGTCATGCAAGAAAATGTCGTAGAGAGACCTTGTGTAGGATAGGACTTCATTGATATCGTTTGTTTCGAGTCGCTGGGAAACAAGCACATTTTCACTACCCCCCCCCCATGTATTCGCGCTTCAGGTACGTCGTTTTCGGTGCTAACAAGATACCTTATCAACTCTGGGGCTAAAAGAGGTTGAACTTAAGCAATGCTGAAGTACGTCGAATGGTATTCGGAAGAAACAAGCTGCTCACAATAGATGAACTGGTCAGAATGCATAGGTTGCGCCGGCTTGGCCACCTGCTCCGTATGCCAGTCGACCGACTTCCTCGAAGGGTTCTTTTTGCAGAACCACGCGAAGGCTGGAAACGAGACAGGGGAGGCCAAAAATAACCTTGCAGCGAAGTGTGAAAACCATTGCCAGCAAACTTAGCTGCGCTGGTCACTGCCGTCTTCCTGGATGGGAACCCCGAGACGGGTCACATCAATGGCTGGAGACATTGTCAGACATGGCCCAGTCGCGCCCTCAATGGCGCTCGTGCATCCAAGCTATTGTCTTCAATGCATAGCTCCCTTCCCAATCCCCACACCTAACAGTCCACTGACGGTGCTGTTTATTTATGCACCAATTTATCAGCTCCCGTCTCTAATGCGCAGCTACCTACCTCACCTCTCCAAATCATCGGTGAACGAAACCGTGGCAGCTACAAGCACTGTACGACAAGTAGACGGTTCTTACAGCTGATGATGATTATGAGGATGATTGAATATGTTGAGCCGATGTTGACTGTGTTTGACCAACCCCCTTCCTACTCTGCCTAGCCCGATCCTCCGACTTTTTCGACGGAGTGGGGGTTGCCACCGATGCACCTATAAGCTGTACTGTCATATATATATATATATATATATATATATATATATATTAGCTGTAATCGTGTCACTACAATCATCTGTCTGCAGCTGTCTGTATGAAACGTCGGTGTGTATCAGGTTGTACTTCGTGTAGTGATGCGCCTGCCGCTTTCCGAAGCTGACCTTTGATTGTGGTTGATCTTTTGGTCTACTACTGGTTGACCTGCGATCACGTGATATTTGAGCTAGGTATAGAGTGTGACCTTTAGTGATATTACCCGAGGGTGTTTTGTATCTTCGTTGTGTCCTCCAACATTCGGTACCATTTGAGTAGTCCGGTTAAATCACATTTCTCTAGATTTTGTCCAAGCGCAGCCGACAGTGGTCGACCTACTGAATGTAGCTGAGCCACATGCGGTTTTCACGCATGCTATCTATAAGCTGCTGCTGCTGCTGAGGTTACACGTCAAACGTAATTATGCATATTGATTAATGTGAACAACTGGCCCAGTTTTCTAATAAGTACCTGCCTGGCATCGTTAATCGCCTGGGATACCGGTGTGATGTGCATGGCCGCTCTGGTTGTACCCAGGTGGGCGAATCCTAGGAACACTTTTAGGTTGTTATACTGTGGGGGTGAGTACTACTCAGGGGCTGACGGGTGACGACCGTACCTCGTTGCTAATCAGCTTACTCACTTGTATTTCATCATATTTAGACCAACCGTGGCTTGGAACATGTTCCCCTCTGATCTTCCCGCTGGCTGAGCCGCAATTCGGATATATACACCTATATATGATGAAGCCTACCTTTGTAGTTTGTGTCTGCATACAGTCGGCGTGTAGTTCTCTTGTTAGACGCTGAGTATTCTTTTTTTTCAGAGAAATGACTGGTTCTGGATGCCTGTAAGCTTAGGTTTCGTGTCCTACAGGGAACAGTTCCGAGCCGCGCGCAGGTACATGATCGCAGCAAAACAAAAGAATGTCACAACTGCATCTTGGTTGAGTACACCAGACTAAAAAAGCCACTTCCGCAAGCCGGTGACGTGGTTACTGATTCAGTCAAGTCTGCAAAGACTTTTATTTAGTGTCCACTAAACTATGTGGTCAATGGTCACTCCATCCCCCCTCTGTGTGAGAGAGATCATGTCCACAAACTTTAACGGGGTGTACAGCGTTGCTGTATGTTCTGTTCAGGTCCATCGCCCTAGAAATGTATGTACACAGCCTAGCCGTTCCACATAACAGTGGAGTTCCAAGTATTGCATACTCAAGCTAGACCATATTGCTTGGCTTTTTGAAAAATGCTGAAGGAACGCTGCTCAAGTACACTGTCCACGGTTTTCAGAAGACAGTATTCGTTTCAGATATACCCCACAGATGAACTCCATTCAGAGCAAAACTTGTCTTGTCCATTGTTCACTTGAAACAGGTCCGATTAGATGCCTGTACTCTTGGTATAAGACTAATAGTGTTTACGTTCCTCGGTTTGACCCCGTCATTTCTCAGATTCCTCAGGACTGCCCTCATTCTTGGAGTCCGTGTCATACAAACGACTGCAGACTCAGTGTTTATGATCTCGACTAATGTTTGTTTTCATGGTATAGCATTTAAAACCATGCTTTTATTCCACAGAGAACAATGTGATACCGACCTAGCTCCTGTTTCCGTACCCGTAACCCGAGAGACTACGTCACATGATGCTATTGTGCTGGCCCTGAGGAGATTCAACTTGGAAGTAAGTCACGTTTTACTTTTGCGTAACAATGTAGCGTGCGTGCAATGAAATTAATAGTTAACAGCTATATCGATCTGTGCCTTCTAGCTGCTCATTGGTGCAAATTTACAACTACCGATTGGTCAATAAACTGTGCAACAAATTAGTTGCGTGGTTGCTGCGATTAGTGCATTCCAATGCAGTTTGATATAACAGCCATCAACAGAACACGCTTGTGTTTGAGTCCATCCAGAACTCCTCTACCAGTAACGACCGTCCAGATCAACAAGCAAAATGCCATCTCAAAAATTCAGAAATTTTACGTCGGTCATTTGCCTGGTTAAAAGTACTATGTTTCTCCTAATCAGATATTTACGAGAAAAATTGATGCTCACTCCCGAAACGTTTGTATTTTTTCAACAACCACCTTTCGTTTTCGCTGATAATCGAGTTTCATCCATCCAGCATTTGGACGCACGCAAATTTCACTTGGTCGAGACCATTTTGGACCGCGGACTCACTGAACGCGCCATGCCCGCGGGCGAACGCATCTGGGCTCTTTTGGAACGTGTCCGGCGGGAATCGGTACGGGCCTGCAGACTCACACGCTTCTACGTGCAACCAGTGGAAGATCTGACAGGTCCCGGTGTGGCTCTGTTTGTCGGCAACCTGAAAAAAGGTTTGAGTCAACGACTGTACGAGCGCATTCTATTGGAAAGACTCGGAGTGGAAAATAGATGGGATTCAATTGGTAAGTTATGCCTCTTTGATGCTGTTTACGCAATTCGAATCCTGGTGTTCCCAACCTGGGACAGAAACCTTACTCATAACACTGTGTGTGTGGATGTCCTAGAATTACACAGTCGTCTCTCTAAGGAGAGAGCACCCAAAAGGCCAGAGTCCTCAGGAAATACCTGTCCTTTACGACACAAGGCACATATCCAGGACAGAACGATCGGAGTTACTGCCTACGGGACCCTCAGCTCGGGTAACATGTTGGGGATGTTGGTGTCCTGTGATGATGCGTACCTAGTACTCCCAGGCGCTTACAGGAAAACGGGACAAAACACTGCCAGGGCCACAGCAAACACAAATAGGATTTTTATCGTGTTGAACCAACTAGATTTGGTTCCTTATTTTCACACACACACTTTCTGCTTTTGTAGAAGTCATCTACTATGACTTTGGCAGTCTCGTCCTTGTATACTCCAACCCGGAACGAGCCGACGAAGCGTACCACATACTGAAGCAAAGCACGTTTGAAGATCGTCCCATCTTGGCCATGATTCTCCCCCGGCTGATTGCCGCCAACTTACCAAACGATGTGCAACCACTGTTGGTGCTGGTCAACGTTAAATCCGGAGGATGTCAGGTAAACCGGATTCAGTAAGACTGTCTGTGTCTTGGCAACAGACGCCTTTCAGAGTATTCAATGGTCACCTTGTATCTCTGGTCAGTTTGGTAGGGGCTTCAGACCGTGACAGCGGGATTTTTGGGTACACATGACGCGATAAAAGCATACAAGACTAGTCAACTACGGAGAAACTTAACTGTCTGCTTCACAGAGCTCTTTTTCCAAGCCCCGGGCTGAATGGAAACGACCGAGAGGTGGCAAGAAAGTACGAAAGCACTAACCAGGAAAAATAGTCAAGTGAACAACTGCCGCCTTCCTGGATGGGGACCCCGGGACTCCAATCACCAATGGTTAATGACATTGACAAAAATGGCCCAATCGCGCAGTCAGTGGCGCTCAAAGCTATCGCCTTCAATGCGTAGCTACCCAATTTCCGGACAAACGGAACATGCCTTCGCCTCAAAGGCTTCGTTGTATGTCCACGCTCCCGTTTTCCGGTGGTCGAAACTGTAGCAGCTGGAACCAATGTGCCCAGGCCGCACGGTTTATAGCTGATAAACTGAATTGAATAGAATTCAGTGATATTTTCTGTTCGAATTATGTATTCAAGAAGATGCTAGTCATCATCCGTCAGTGCGTGTACTTTTGAGTACCACTCATATCATATCTTCCGTCCTGCCCTTAATTCACGTAGGGTATCGAATTGATTACCTCGTTCCGGAAGCTTCTTAATCCACACCAAGTTTTCAATCTGGACTGTGGGGGTCCATTGCCCGGGCTACATTGCTTCCGGCACCTCAAGCGATTCAAAATTCTCGTTTGTGGAGGTGACGGTACTGTAGGCTGGGCTTTGTCCTGCCTGGACAATGTTGGTCAGGATGCCGCCTGTCCGACTCCACCCATGGCAATCCTTCCGATTGGAACGGGAAACGATTTGGCGCGCGTTCTTCGCTGGGGTCCCGGTTATACTGGTGGAGAGGAGCCACTGACAATTTTGCGGTAGGTGCTAGGTTTTTTTCCAAAAAGCACTCTCGACCATTGTAGTGTGCTCAAGGTCAGAAAAACCATCATGGCATATGCATGTTTCCGTTTTCTGTACGGTACTCACTCTCAACAATGGAATATTTACAATTAGTCGAACTGTCAGGTTGTTTTTGGTTTTTCGAAGCAGCGATAAATCTCGAATTTCACTTGCGGAGGCCACAGGAAGTAAACCGCCTTTCGGTGGCTATTAGACAGGATCATAAACACTGTTAAGAGTTTTTATCAGCTTTGTGAGTAGTATCATGTCAGTACTTTATTCTTTTTTTCACAGAGTACAAGGTCCACTGAATGAAACGTGATCGACTTGGGCATAGAACCAGCTAAGAGTGAGGTTGTGGTCGATACTAAAAAGGACCATTACCGGTTCGTCACAATAGATGGTGTAGACTGACGGTAAACTGACCAGTGGACCAGAATATAAGATGGTTGATCTTGGGTTCTCCGTATTGATTGTCGTTGTGTGTGTGCATCAAGTACCACGGAATCAAGACTGTCAAGTGACCATTGGATCAGAGCACACACCTTTTACCCGCTTCGGGGTCGTGAACACTTCCCCGGCACAATGGGAAGAGACATGGATCTGAAATTTTATGGGGAGGTGCTTCAAAAAGTGAAACATTTTGGCATTACGTTGAATTGTGGAGAAAGTAACTGCGAAGTGGCTTGCTTTCTGGCTGAAAGAGGGCTAGAAGTTGCGAAAAGAGACGTCATCAAGCACACACGACCGGGTGGTGGACCGGAGACAGCGGTGGATTCAGAAAGAAACGTGTCTGTTCTGAGAAAGGATGATGGGCCGAATATAGACTATCTGCAACATCATGGTTCCTTGTTTTCCGTTCATTTGGCCTTTGTTGAAGGGCATTCTGACTGTGAGCCCGATTTCATCGTCCGATTTTCGGCCTGATGGCTTTTCAGACGATCACGAATGCGGATAAGGGTCATCCATTCCGTTTCTTCTCCCAACCGATGGGCTGTTTTATCATACAAGTCAGTTGTGACTGAATTAGAAAATGACAATCCCAGCTCGCTTATGAAAATGCTCCGGTGGCTTGATCATCATCCGGTGTTCTGTGAATTCCTCTTGCGGCTTTGCTGGTTGCAAATGAGTGTATTCCGCTAAGTTCGTACAATTTCGGTTCAAGTAGAACATAAGGTTGATGGGGAACTCGGAAACTGCGCCTACCTGATGAGCCCTAACAAAGGCGAAACCGGTTGTGGGCTACCGAAGAATTTTCAGCAACCTTATGAGTAGTGTATTACGTCCTCTTGCTGCTCCTTTATCGTAGCGTAGGTCAAACAATCTCTAGCTCAATTGTATTAATCAGGACTGATCACGTGAACCTGCGAGAACCATTTGACTTTCGGCCAGCTTGCAAGTGACAGCGTGAACAAAGTTCACTCTCGACTGAGTGAGTGAACATCAAAGACGGTCTGAACTAATCAATAAAATAACTAAACCAATAGCATCACGACTGACAGAAGCAATCGGTGCGCACGCGCGCGCACTCAACTTTTTTATGTACGACGTTAACCAGTACAACAGACGTGATCTGCCAGGAAGATGGGAACTCATGATACGATCATCACAACAGCAGAGTAACCGAACAAGCAGAAGTTTTTCCTCAGAGAGCTTGGTCGCCATAGGACGGACAAGCCACGTGACCTGAGTAACTGGGCTTTAATAAAATAGTTCGTCCGTCTTGAAGTACCCTAAGCTCGGAATTTGCTTACAGCGTTCTCATTTATCAGAACACTGTTGACCTGTTCATTGCACAAGCATGTGGTACCCAAACGAAGCAGCTCTGCTCGTGTTTTACTCGACATCGCCCACTCATCGTTCAAAGGACCAATAGTCTAGGCCACGCTGATTAATCAGCAGCAGCTGACGTGACTGCTTTGCTGGTCCATACTTCTTCTATCAGAGTCACCCCTTAATTTGAACACGTCAGAATTGGTGACCTCACGTGATGCATAAACGTTTCTTTTGACCACTAGAGTACAGTACTACAATTCCTAGTTTTTTTTCGACTCGGTATTTGTACTACTAAGACCCCTTAGGTGAATAAACTTGGTTACATGAGAGGTATAAGCTCATGTTGGCCCCCTTTTGTTCTGCGTTTGCTCCTACCCTTACTCTTATACAAGACTCACGACATAATATAACGGTTTTCTCATTAGTGGCGACGGGGATGGGGTTGAAACAAACTCGCCTGGCTGACAGATTTTTGTGTTTATCATTCTTGTTTAGTTTCAGTGTTTTGTTTACTTTGAGATGAACGTCATTTGTGCTCGAGCATATTAGGAGGTAACATGTGCTGTTGTTTCTTTTGCTGGTAATTTCAAGGTCGCTCTACTTCGGTGGAAGAGGGATCTTCCAATGTGGGGGAATTTAATACTATCGGGTTTTCCACATATTCACCAACCTCACTAGGATTGTCCTCCATCAGATGAGAACGATGTACACAGATTTTGGGCTACCTCAATTTCATCTTCGTATTTTCGTCTTTCTACAAAATGTTCTCCCCCCTACCTCCGTGTTTCTATGACACAGTGACGTTGTGGAAGCCGAGAAAATTCGTCTTGATCGTTGGACAGTGGTCATCAAACCGGACGAGGCGGAGAAAGATGCCCAAAAGAAACAATTGCAAATTCAAGCGAATGCCGCCAATACGAACGAGGACTCGAGTAGGATATTTGTAATGAATAACTACTTTGGGTTGGGCATCGACGCAGACCTGAACTTAGACTTCCATATGGCGCGAGAGGAAAACCCAGCTAAGTTCAATAGCCGGTAAGTCGGGGTTTGCCGTGGTTGCAAAGAACTGCGTTCATCGGTTGGCAATTGACTTTCAAGCGTCTCGCTACCAAACGAAGAGACATTGTCATCAACCGCGCACCGGTAATGTCTCCTCGTTTGAAGACGGAACGTTTGCAAGTTGATTCCCAACTCTGGTATATTGCCAGCTGCGTTCAATGTTTTTTTTTGCGTCTACGCTCTCAGATGACAATCTAATGTATCCTACTGGATTATCAGGCAACAAAGATCCTCAGGTAACCCCAGTGCTTTTCCCCCCTAGTTTTTCACTAATGAACTTCGATTTTTCTGAATTAAGTCAGCTCCGATTTCCGGAAACACAAAATACACCTTCACGAACGACTCTGGCGAAGAGATGATACTTGGATAGTTCACAATAGCGGTCCCCAATAGCCACAGTCCACTGATTCTATCTCCGAGGATTTCTGTTTCTCACTGTGAAGTGTACTTTTATGCTACCTCATTACGTTCATCTCCGAGGAGAGTTCAGCATCCTAAGCGTTAGTCGTTGTCCTTGTGAGTTCGACGTTCCGGTTAACCATCTGTCTTAGTCAAAATTTATAATGAGAAAGGAGAAACATTTATGCGAAGTCAAACTCCACGGTGGCCATTAGGTTGCGCGTTACTATTTGGGACAGTCACGCCTCAGATGTTTTCCGCCCACAGTTAATCCCATATCCTGGGTGCAAATGAGATAATGATCTGTCGATCATGTTCGGATTGAACTCAGCCCGACGACAGAATTCTGTGAATAAGCCTTCCCATGACATCGAGGTTTTGTTAGTCGCACACTAGACGGTCTGACACCCCGCGTCGACTTCTACGTCCGGAAAGCCAACAAGGCGAACTGCATCCTGACCTAGTCAGTCACGCTGGTCTCATGTGACATTTTGTGGCCAATCCACAGAGGCGATTCCACTCGCACGAGGTAACCAGCGAGGTAACGCAGTGAGTCACAGTTCTGCGACGATCGTGGAACAACGACCCAATCTGATTGCCGTAGCAAGATGGTTGAAAAATTACGACTGCCGTGTAACCGTGACCTCCCAGAAACGCTGGACTAAAGGTCTCGATGGTTGTAGCAACTGCACCGACCCAAATTAGAGCGAATCGGGAAGTAAGCATGCAGAGTTGGTTCACGTTTGACATCTTAGGTTGTTTTTGTTGGTTCTCTCAGTCAGCGGACCGAAACAGCCGACGTGCAACTTCCAATAACCCCTTAAAAATCATCAACGTCCTGCAAACCTTCAGCGCCGAGGTTGATGTCCTTGACACTATGGTACAAGTAAGGAGGAGTTTCTCTTCTGTTTCCACTGGCACACTGTAAAGGAATGACGGAATCAACGCCCATCCTGAGAGAAAATCTTGACGCCAAAAGTTCTATTTTTATATTACGTAAGCTTCTGAGAATTGACAGACGTCCCTCTGCGTACTACGCCCATCCTGAGAAAAAATCTTGACGCCAAAGTCCTGTTTTTATATTGCGTAGGTTTCTGAGAATTGACAGACGTCCCTCTGCGTCCCCGTACTGTTCCATCTTGAGAGGTACCAAAAAAAATGCTGCATACGGGGAGGATACTAAGTATTTGTACTCATGGCTTCCCATAAAAAACGCTCTTCAAAGAACAACATGTCACTGTTTTGGGAGACAGCTGGCAGCATATGGTTGGATGTACGACGCCATCATCAGTGGTGTTTTTCCTCATATTGTCTGAAAGATGTTTTCCTCCACAAAGCTCACAGATCGTATGTACAAGGACTGAGTTTGAAATGGATTAGGGGCTACGGTTTGAATTCATCTCCAAGCTTTGGTTGCCATAGCGAAATCTCGAGATAGCCAGGTGGACAGGTGATGCTGGTTGAACAAGACTAAATGGCAGGTGCCGCAGAAGTTACCTGTCCAGTAAAATACATTTTGCGCAGAATTCCTGTTCCAGTTGGGTATTCCATGCCAGCACCGATGCGATCATAACATGTGAAGACCTTCCAGGTCTAACACTTCAGACTGAAGGAGCTACGAACCAATCATAAAAACATCGGGATGTGTGCGAAACAACGCAGTTTGTGTTCATTTGGAAAGAGTCTAACCAAATGCTGGTTTGTGAACACGTGTTGTTTAGTCCGTGGTTAAGCAGCACTAGGTGTGACGAAGAAACTCCGTCGCGGTGCGGTTTACGCTGTCGTTTTAGGGATGGAAACGCAACCGAACAACGATATGATCCCCAGCAACGGTTTATCCATTCGTTCAGCACTCCCTACGTATTATTGGGAAGATGGTTAGTACACGAGAGGGGAATCAACTACTGGACAAAAGTGCTTATTTATCGAAGGCTGGCAAACTTCAGTTCAGTTCAGTTTATCAGCTATAAACCGTGTACCATAGGCACATTGATTCCAACTGCTACAGTTTCGATCACCGGAAAACGGGAACGTGGAACGTACAACCAAGCCTTGGAGGCGAAGGCATGTTCAGTTTGTTCGGAACTTGGGTAGCTACGCATTGAAGGCGACAGCTTTGATGCACGAACGCCACTGACTGCGCGATTGGGCCATTTTCGCCAATGTCATCAACCACTTGTGATGGAAGTCCCGAGGTCCCCATTCAGGGAGGCGGTAGTTGCCCGCCCGACTAAGTTTACTGGTTAGTGTTTTCGTACTTCGTTTCCAGGTCATACATTGTCCACCTCTCGGTCGCTTCCACTCAGACTGGCAGACTGACTCACTCTTAGAAAGATACCTAAATTCCCTTAGTTTTGTTGTATATGGAACTTTCGGAAATGCATGTTGCAGTCAAATAACTGTGCCATCGGTTTATCGCCACAAATGGCACGATTTTGACGAAGAAAGTTTTCCTCCAAAGAATGATTCTGAACCTCAGGAAGGATGGTAACGTTCCACCTGGCTTGAACTTACTGTCCAAAAGGTCCATGATTCGAACTGAACCCCAATATCTCGAGTGATCCTGTCTAGACTTGGGCAACCTGGCCGTATCTCAACCGTGGTGTTTCATTAGGAAACCATGGCAGCTAGGCGCCGAAAGGGCGCTACGACTGAACGTTACCGTTCCACCGGGATTGGTGGCACTAAGAAGGTGGTAGCATTCAGCTGCACTCAGTTTTGGGGTCATTGAAGAATGAAGAACAGTGTGCCTTAATTTTTGTTTCCTCGGAACATCCATACTGACAACTGGTGTCCCAATAGCGTAAGTCAGACAAGAGTGATGATCATATGGTTTGAACGAACCCCGAAGCTGTTCGTTTCATGACCTCTGTGGTCTCTCACACGTCCAATCACGTACATAGCGATTTAAACGCATCACAACTCACATGAAGGGAATAGTATTTATTGAAAAACGGTCAGGTGGCTGTTGATCTGTTCCCCGGGGTCGGAAATTGCCTTGCACACCTTTCGTTATCGTACGGTGCGGACATCGAAAGGAGCTGTGTGTACTGGAAGAGGCTTGTCGAGTACGTTTAAAGCAACGCGGATTCGTGTAGCGATGGCGGCTCACTCAAGTACCAGTCCTCTATTCCTGGTTATGAGCCAGGATACGGCTGCTAATGTTTGCCCCTACATCAATCTATGTTGCGGAATTCGGTGAATACACAACAGTCGGGTGGTGAAAGCATCGTCTTGACATAGCTTTCGTTTGGTCCAAAATTGAGAACCTTACTTCTAGGTGGTCGCAGGATTTTTAGAATTCATTTCAATCGGTTTACTAGTGAGTCCACTCCAAAGTAGGGGAGCATTTGACTCGAGTTTCATTCCTATCAGAGTGGGTCACTCGATCGACAAAACCAGGACCATTGCTGAGTCATTGTTCGAGACCTATCACATCGCTAAAGCTTGGATGGATTCAACTGTCCACCCGGGAAAATTCAGGTCCGTCCAGTGCATGTTGTTCGTCTGGTGGCATACCGCTCGTTTCGGATGTCAGCTGTCCTGGGTTCGAACCCCGGCATGGGCCAGGGATGTGCACTGCTGATGAGCTCTAAGAATAAGGAAAATCGAGTCCCTTGTTTCCCCCCTCCCCTTGGTTTGAACTCAGCTGAACAGGGCAGGTGAGGGACTGTTCAATCAAGATTGATGTGGAAATGAATCAGAAACTTTGCAATAGGTGCACTGTTATCACCAAACACTGTGGCATCGAGTAACAACACAGATGGGTAATGGCTTTGAAACTGTTTGATTGAGCTGTGAGAACTACTGCATATTTTGTGAGGCTGATACTGGAGATGCAGGCCGAACGAAGCGTCTGCGATGGGTGAGAACCTGCTGAAGACCCCAATTTATGCACCCTCCCCAGAAGTCGATATTTTGAAAAGTTCTACCGTCTCTCCTTCCTGGTCACGCGCATGAATCGATTGTTTCGTACATCACCAGTGCTTCGGCAACAGCTTTCCTGTCCTCATGAAGGAAACTACTCAAAAGGTTGCTGAAAACTCTTCGACAGCCCACGACCAGCTTCGCCCTTCTTGGGGCTCATCAGGTAGGCGCAGTTCCGAGTTTTTCCTGCAGGCTTATGTTCTACTTGAACCTGTCCGCTTACTCTCCATGGAGTTGCTTTCCGTTTGAAAAGTTGCTTCGAGACACAAGCGACGGGGACACACTATTATACCTGTCGAGAGAATTTTAGTAATCTAGCTCTCTAAAGGTGCTCCCCGTCAGTCTAAGTAGCTTTACTGTGAGAGGGTTCGTCCTAGTGTGCCGTACATTCAAATGAATTGAAGTCATCCGAATAGTGCACGCAGAAATTCTGTCAACTACAGATTGTACTATTTCCAACTTCCGAGTGCACCCCCCCCGTTCGATTTCCTCCGCAGCATACACAATAAAAGTGTATATCTGAAAATGGGCCTCCGAAAGATGGTCAATCGAACCAAATGCAGAGATTTGCACCAGAATATCTGCGTTGAAGTCGATGGACGTCAACTGGATCTGCCCCCGCTCGAAGGCATCATCATCCTGAACATCCTCTCCTGGGGTGCTGGCGCGAACCCATGGGGTGTGGAAAAGGACGATGCATTCTCCGTTCCAACTCACTATGATGGTCAGCTCGAGGTGGTGGGTGTCACTGGGGTTGTGCACCTGGGACAAATATTTTCCGGCCTGCGAACTGGAACTCGACTGGCTCAAGGAAGGCATGTAAGTCCTTTGTGTGTGTGTGTTTTGTTTTTGAGGGCACAAGTTTCCGCAGGTTGTAGTCTCATATTCGCGCTGTTGTACTGGCTGGACGGCAGTTTCCGTTTTATCTTCAAAATGCTTGGAGGCTTACCCAGTTTTGTCTGATTTCTGTTTTCGTGACTTCCAACCCAGATTCGTATTACGATCAAGACGGAAATTCCGGTCCAAGTGGATGGAGAACCGTGGATTCAGCCGCCCGGACAGATTATCGTGCTACGATCGGCGCTGAAGGTGAGCTGCACACATGCACCGATTACTTTTGGACTCAGTTAACTTTCAGATCCTCATTTTTCGACCTTTCCGGAAAAAATCTAGGTTAACGAGTCGCGAAGCGTCGCAACGATACTAATTGACCATGTCTACCCTAATCCAACTTCTTACTCGGTAGAAGCTGAAATGTCCGATTATCAGTCGTTTTGAAGTTCAAATCACATTTTGCTTTTTTTCTATACAAATAATAGGACGCACTCAGTGATTCGCTGGCTCATTTTTCAACCAAAACTACTCAAGGTTGCTGAAAACTCTTCGAAAGCACATGGCCGGTCTTGTCCTTCTGTGGGTTCTTCAGGTAGGCGCGGTCCCGCAGTGTCTGTCACTCTTGTGTTCCAAATTGTGCGAACTTCTGGAGATACACTCATTGGCACACGAATTCGGTTTTAACCGGGATTCAGCTGGAATTCAGCCCCACTTAGAACCGAATTACCGTCCAGGTGTTTGTAGGTTGGCTTTTTTTTACCTAACTCACAACACCACGAAGCTTCTAGTATGTTGCCAGCAAGAATGGTATTCCACCGCGCTCACTGAAAAACACCAAGTCACTTTTTGTCCCACGAGACAAGAAAAATTGGAGCCAAACTGTAGAAAGCACAAGTTGAAGGAACCGTCTTGGTGAGACTGATGCGCATGAATTTTGATCCGAGGTAGGCCATGCGTTTGAACTTTGAGACAGCAAGTAGGACATCCGAAACATCCCGTTTAGATCTGTATATTAGAAGTGCGCTTACCTTGGTTACCCTGTGTTCAAATCCTCTCTCCCGCCTACTCAGACTCACGGTCCTCCAGGAGGTAATCTTATTGAGAATCGATTAGGGTCGCCGTTGAACAAACGGAGTTATCGTCAGTTTAGTTTAGTACGTTGCCGAAAACGCAATGAAAGCATTACCTACTACTCCAAAATTGTCGCCGATAGCCGGTGTTTATCGTTCAAGAGCTTGAAGACGATGATCTATTAAGTCATGTTTCGTTTGCCAACGCTCGCCTAACGGTGGCAGGCTGCTCCCCAAGGTAAACTAACTAACCCTCCGACGTAGTCAATCCTGTGAACTGTCCAACACTTACCTCTAGCGGACGTCCTGAACTGATTCCAGGGCCGCCCAGTCCACACCGTTTTATTGAGGCGATTTTCCTCCGAAAGCAGTGTTGGCAACGGAATGTCAATTGTATGCGTTGGACGAGTAAACGTACAATGTGCCTGGCCTTGAAGTAAATCTTGGCAGACTATTATGTCAAGCTGTTCTTTTATCGATTTCGCAACATTTTTTTCCAAATAACGATGCCGTTTGCTGCCTGTTTACGCAGCCTGTCTCCCTTAGTAGAGGAGGCTGTGGGTCGGATCACTTGGTGTACTTCTTTGATGGTTTCCGGATGGTTACACGTCAGTTGCACGTGTTCGCTCGAAGGGTTGTCGCTGGACTCGACTAGATACACACAATGATTTATTTTAGCTACTTTTTTGGCTTACGAGCGATGTTCGCCAACATAGTCTTTCTCTTCCCCCTGGAAATTAAGATATCTGTCCACTGGTTCAGCGTATCTAACGTATTTCCACGCATCTGCGATCCCTAGTCAATCGAGGCCAACGGATGAAAGCCCCGTGAACCCATGGAAATATAACTTTTATACTACTGCTCTGAATCGAGTAGTCATAACTAACCAGTCAAATGGACAACAAGCCAGCGTGTTCTGCACTGTCAAAGTAGGGTTTGTGCCCTTATTGCTCAACTGAAAACCAGAGACCGGATGACAGTCACAAGGAGCTCATACAGGAATATGATCCACGACGTGCTTCAACAAGCTATCATGTAAGCGAAACTCGGGTTCAGTGTTTTTCCTCTTTATAACGGACTAACTGGAATGATCGCACCAGGACAAGAGAAGGACTGTTTGAACGAGATTGAGGTGGATAAGAGTTGTACGCGTCATTTAATAGTCTACAAGCAATCGGTAAACATCTCCTTGGTAAAATAACTGTTTTGTGGTGGTTCAGTCTGAAAACTCGACCGTCTCCATAGATACCGCGTTGAAAGCGGAGCGTTCCGCCGAAATCTCCTCGCGGCTCATTTGGCAACAAACACCCTCCGGCAGAGAATGATGGGCTATTCAGTCCCTCAAGTTAAGTGGTGTACAGTGAGCTGTCAGCAACAATTTGTGACTACTTACTTCAATTTGTCAGTAGTTCATGTGCGTGCGGTTTTGTGTGTCAGGCTACATTTGGGAATCGCCTCAAAACTCGAGAATGGTATGGAAAGCTCTCGATCACATGCGTTGTGGACTAAGTAGTCCGTGTTCCCCTCCTTCAAGACTAGCCAATCACTGTGATAGTTCATTTAGAGCACAACCTTTTGGCAAATTATTTTGCTCGTCTAACTGTGCCGAATACTCCCTTGATTCGTCTTTTTCTGTTTGATGTTAGTGTGCTCATCACGTGTTCGTTTACTCCGGCTGATTCGGATGTATGTCACTAACTTCCACACGCCGCCTGACGTCTGACAATAGTTTTACCGAGTATGGTAGGTCCACGAGCATTTCCGAATAAACAGTAAGGTCAGAATGAATTCGGTTTTCCAGCATCATTCGGACTAGGCTCCTTGTTTATGTGGAGCGTTCAGTAACCCGAGTACGGCGGCAAAAGCGGGGAACTCTCATTCCGTTGGGCCAAGTTTTAACTCTAAACACCCCCTCATAGCTTCCATGCTCGTCCTCCGAGCAGAAAAGTTTTCATGATTTTTTGGCTGTTTTCTAGCTGTTTCGAAGACCCATTCTGTTCGACGACGCGGTTTTATATTGCTGTCGAAATCACTGAAAAGCCTTATACAAAGGCGTTTCGCGATCTTGCCACATAAACTCCTTGTGACCATCCGATTGGTGACAATTTTTCACACTGGTCTTATTCACAATGAAGACAAAATTCGGTAATCCTTTTCATGTGTGTACTGTAAAAATGACATTTTACGGGGTACATGGCACCTCTGTGTTTTTTATTCCGCTACCGCGTTACGACAAGCATCTTTCCCTGGTCACACACATCCCGACGAAGATTTTTAGTGAGATCTCTCCTCTTTGTCTCTAAAAACTGATCGATGTTTCGGATAGTCTGCCACCCATATTTATCAACTATTTTTCTATTGTTCACACTCCTTTCATAGGCCACAATGCTGAAAAAACGAAAACGCCGAAAGGTGAATCGCCGACATACAGAACCCGGACTCGGAGGCCCCGGAAGTCCAAATTCTGAAGGACGAGGTAGTACGCTGGACGACCAAGATCCCATGGAACTTCCTATTAGCAGCATTTTCGGAGCTAGCGGTCCGCCGAAACAAGAGTTTTCATCCTCTTCCGGTACCACTGTCGGTATTCTGAAAGCGTCCAGCGCCCTCCCCGTTTTTGCGCCGGAGGCAGCCCAAAGCATGGAATCGTCCAGTGCTCAAACCAAGAGGAGGGATTTAATCCCTGATCCGCTGGTCATCGCTCACCCAACAAAACCTCCCCTAGTTCCTATGCCCTCCGATCCGTTCGCAGGCACATCCAACTTATTTGCTGAGAGTCAATCTCATCTTATATCGGCAGTGACCTACACTAGTGAACCGTTTATTGACCAGACAGCCTCGCGGGATCTGAAACTACGCGGTACACGTGTGGCACACTCCGAGTTGCGGCACGATCAGGGACATATCGCAGCAAGTCAAGCCGACTCGTTTTGTAGCTCCAGTGAGCCTGAATCTCCTCTAGACAAAGAACCTAAAGTCGATTGATCAATGTGAGTGAGTGTGCGCAACTATCCTTGCATTTCAGGTGTAACTGCCTTTTTTTCAAAGCACCGCAGTTTAGTTAATTAGCTGTTGCAAACAATCATTGAGTTTTGTTCGACATTTAGTGATTTCCTGAAAAGGTGTAACGACGAAATTTAGTTTCGTGCGAGTGATGCTACAAGACATTGAATTTTTATGTCTTAAGAGCATCTTTGACCACCATCCGCTCGAAGTTCATTCCATGAGGTTCCAACTCAACCTGATTCTCCCGTCCTGGCGCAATTATCCTGGCTAGTCCAGGTCAAACAGGTGGGGAGCAGTGAACTCGAGTTTCGCTCATATTAGAGCCCATCAGCAGCACCTGAGACATCACGTCTGAACAGGCGATGGTGTTCATGTATAAACGATGTGACTGATTTGCCCGACGCCCTCCATGTTCCGAATGTAGTCGTTCTTGACTGCCACTTGTCGTTTTCATGAGTTGCTTCGATACTTTAGAGTTTCTAGGCTCACTGGCTTCTTTCTACTCCGCATCGCATTTTCAATGGAGGCCAGTCCTTACTGAAAAGCCGAGAGGTACGTGATTTGAATTCCGTGTTTGGAGTGCGACCTAACCACACAGGCACTTTTGGTCGAATGGTTGAGTGTTTGAACTACTAGCCGGAAGGTTGTGGGTTCGAGAGCCTTGGAGTTTCGTGAGATGCGCACTGCCAATGATTTCACCTGTTCAGCTTAGGTCGGTCTCACTTACAAGATGAAACATTCAGTAGAGGACTAGCATGATTGATCGAACGCCCTTTACTTGATCACGTGTTTACTAAATTCTGGTCATCTCTTTGGGCAGCTGGTGTCCCTGTTGCACAATTTTTCATTCGATTAGTAACTGTCACAATAAGCGGAAAACAAAACCGTCAACTAGCTGTAACGTACTACTTATAAGTTGTTGAAAACCCGTCGACAGTCCACGACTGGTTTCCCCTTCTTGGGGTGTAGTTCCCGAGTTTCTGTCAAACTTATGTTCTACTTGAACCCAAATTGGAGATAAGGTTGACGGAAACTCGGGGAACTGCGCCTACCCGATGAGCCCCAAATAGGGCGAAACCGGTGGGGGGCTGTCGAAGAATTTTCAGCAACCTTATGAGTATTGTATTACGTATATACGTGTATCGCGATATCTCGAATATCGTACCGACTGGAACATGAGGCGGCCTGGTGCAGCACATTCAGTTGCCTGGAAACTTCACAAACGAGAGATCCAGCTGGGTTCCAGGTGAGTCTCTCGCGAAACCAAATTGCTTTGCAAATGAGTGTATTTATCGAAATCAGTCCAATTTGGGTTCAAGCAGAACATAAGGTTGACGGAAACTCGGGGACTGCCTTGTGACTACCTGATGAGCCACAAGAAGAGCGAAACCGGTCGTGGGCTATCAAAGAGTTCTAAGGAAACCCCTGAATAGTGCGTTACGTCTAGACAACAACCTTACTGGTAGTAACTGAAACAGCTGAGGGAGCGTGTTGAAGTGGACCATCGTGAGCGAGAAATTCAGCTGGATTCCGTTAAGTCTCCTGTCAAAACTAAATTCGTGTGCAAATGAGGGTATATGTTGAAAACCGTTACCTGTTCGGCGATGGATTGACGTTAAACCGATATCGGCGATACCCACACCAGGAAGGGAGACCTCGTACCAGCTTATTAAAAGCAAACACCAGAGATGCCTTCATCTCCCAGTATCCAAATGAACTGCCCAGCTGTGGAGGTAGATACAACCTCATCAGCGTTCACTACCTTCATGTCCCGCCCAAACGATTAGGTTACACACCTCACTATTTGAAATGGTAACCGGACGTGATTCGCTGATAAACCCTCAGTTTCTGATTAGCGTATCCGCCTTGTCTCCGACTGACTTCCATTTTAGCACGTCTACTTCGTGTCCTTTCTTAGAGAGCAAATGATGAAAATACAACATTCCGCGACCTACTGTCGGGTTCGTGACAGCCTTCACTTGGACTGCCGTGGCGTCCACAAAAGCTCACATCGCCACTCGCTGCATAGGCTCATTTCCCTTCAAACCCCGGCTCCGTCTATATCCGCCGACTGGACGAACCTTGGCTTATCAATGTAGGCATTTGTCCTTTCGCTGTTGTCCTTGTTTGTTTATTGCTTTTGGTTTTTCTTCTCCGATCATGACGAATAATTCAGCTTCCCGGAACAACAATGATGAGTACAATATCCCGCGCGACATCAACGAATTTCGAAAGGAACTGTACTGCTTTTTAGCGGGCATCCAGTTGATGTATGTCTGTGTGTGCTTGTGACGTCATCAGCTGTCTCATCACCTTTTCTGTATCTTCTAGAGTCCTTCCTCACCCTCGCTCTACTCATGACCAACCATGACATGAATCTAGCCAAATGGGGGCTTAGCTCTTTTGATTTCTACGACCCCTTCTCCAATCATATATTATTTTTGTACAGTTACAATCATTTTCGCCTGCCACAAAGCTGTACCGCAGTTTTCCCTACCTCCCAATTCTGACTTGATTTGATTTCAAATGCCTCATGTTGCCTCATTGTTCGTTCATGGGAATCAGCTGTTGTGCTAACGAATACACCACCGCCACCACCACCACCGATTCAGCTTACCAAGTCAATTTTCCGAGGAAAAAACACCCTGTGTGCAGGCTAGATTCACGCCTTCCATGACGTTTGTATTTTTGGCACTGTGTCGTGCCGCCTACCCGTTGGGTTTCCTTGTTGAGACCGGCAAAATGAGGAACCCAACATGAGCATGTGTTGACCACTTTTTCCGTCATTTCACAACAAACCACCCCGACAACCACCAGAAATTGCTGAGCTGTGTGCCAGACAAAATAAAACAAAGTTACTGATAGTATGTTTTTCTCTGTGTGTGTATCTTGGGCAAGCGCTGGGGGGGTCGATAGGTGTAATCGCGACCGTTTTGGGAACAGGATTTTACGAGTTATCCCGAAAGAGATAACACTGAATTGTGTTTAATTCAATTCCTGAATAGCTGAAGTTCTTTTTACCACAAGTTAGTCAAACGTCAAACCAGACGGATACGCGTTTATCTCATGGAAGGCAACAGACCGGGGGTGTGGTCATATTGCCTGGGGTACCATCGAAACACGAAATACCAATATGCCGCCTCACGTTAGATCCGACAGAAACTGATTTCCCCGTCGACAATACAGAAAACGTGATATACAAACGGGTGATACTCACTGTATAAACAACATATGACTGATCGATTTCCAAAGCAGCCCATGAGTGATGTTCCTTTGTGCTAGTGAATTCATCGCTATTCAGTCGTGCCTGACTGACGGCAAATACGGGTCTATATCAAGAAGAGGCTGGAAAAACGGGGGATGACAAAAGCCGAATTCGCGTGTCTGTTTTATGTGGCAGTTTTTAATAACCTACCTCAAGAAGATGGCGTTGCGTAGGCAGAAAAAACCTCTAACGCAGACACAAGACAGACCATAGGCCAGATCCATTTCGGTGTCAAATGCGCACAAATTAGAGCAGTTACTAACCCGTCAAGCCGAAACTAACTTTCATCGGAATTATTTCCGGTTCGCATCACTTGCTTCCCCATCTCCTGCGTCATTTTGGACTACCAAAAATCAGTTTGTCAGGACAAGAAAGGAGGACCTTTCAAATTCGAGTGACGTGAGTACAAAGTCTTCACCGGTTTTGGGGAATTTATTCCACAAATGAGAACGAGGAGAACATATTTTGTACGACAAACTGATTTGTGTGAGAGTGATCTGTAGATGGGGTTCAGTCCGGATAAAAGGATACGCAACAGACTTCGCATTTTCAGGACCTCGTCATAAGTTGGTCAACAACAGTTGCTGGCCTGAGCAACTGGTCAGCAATCCTGGTCGGGTGCTGGATCAGTTTGAACGGAACTTCTAATACGTGCATGGCGATGAGCCCAATTTGAGGGGTTTCGCACGCAATCTGTGTGTCCGGCCCGTCACGAAGAGACTGGACCTTACCGTGATGTGACGGTTCGCGAACCTCACCGACCCATTAATCTATACTGAGGGTGTCCCCGCGACACTCACAGGGTCTCTCATACAAAGTTGGTCAATGCTTAGAAGCCTGACAAACACAGTCTCCTGGTCTTCCGGGTTGGAACATGTGGCGACTTGTACAACCATATACGGCAGCAGTGTATCGATGCTGAACAGTGATGTCATACTGTCGATGATGATGTCTGTTTGGCATTTGCGATTTAAGGACACTTCCGCGCAGTGGGAATACTTACTTACCTAATTGCGAAGTAACTGTGAGCGCACCTGAAACACCCAGTTGCAATGAAGTCGACACATGTATGTAGAAAAACTTTTGGAAACACGAAATTGTCTTTTTTGCACGGGTGAGCTTCCTCGTTTAGACAACGGGCTTGCGAAAACCGCATATCTCGCCTGGGTAATTGAAAATTTCACTGATATCTGCGGTTTGGAATCAGTGTTGTGACTTTGTGTGGAAACCTGATTCATTTTTAGGGAATGCTCCAACTAAGCGGTAGTACAGATCTGCAAGTCTGATAAACAAAAGGTTGAAGGATGATGATTGTCATTCCTGTATCTAGTTACTTGTATGTGGACTGATGTTGTGTAAACGAGCTAAATATAATGCGACCGATGAAATAGGGGTTTGTTCTCTTCTGCAAGCGTAACACACTGTAACTGAAATCTCTTACAAAGCTCACAACCGATTTCGCCTTCCTGGAGCTCAGCAGCTAGGCGCAGTTATTGAGCTCCCCCTCAACTCTTTGTTATAGCAGGCCAGCAACGCTTATAGCGTCAAACGTTTGAGGAGACTGGTAGATGGTGCCTCAACGCGCATGTTCTTCGGTTCCTGAGGGGCGTTTTATTCAAGAGCAAGAGCCAAGGGAAAAACTACCTGCCGCAAAATAAGTCTGTTGTTGAGCTGGTCCCTTCATAAGGAAATAGTTCATAGCTTCTCTTCGTTTGAATGCAATATGAGGAGGTTTGGGGATTTTCAACAGAGATTTTGTCCTCTCAATGAGGCCAATCTAGGCTGGAAAGCAGAGAAGCGCTGTACAGCTGTTTCATCGCTAGTATGATTCGTCAGCAGTATGCATCTCAAGCGACCCCAAGCCTTGAACGCGTGACCTCCCGTCCAATGGTTGAATACCTAACCGCTCGGCCAGGGGCGGCTGCAGCACAGTGTGATTAGCTTGCGCTTAGGATACAGCAACCTTCATCCTTCAGTCACGGAATTCACATCACGTGGCCAACTAATGACTGGCTCCTGGAGTGACAATTTCTCGCATGGAAGTTCTACACATCTTGTAAACTTATTCTTCCTCTAAGTCAATTATAGGCTGACGGTAGTTTGTTTAAACGTTGCTCACAGTAGCCTGTGCGCATATCGTTCAGTCCTGGATTAGGTTCACAGAACGATAACTTACCACAATTCCGTACGATCCGATCGGACCGCATTTATTAATCATTGGCATTGTGCGAGTCAATATAGCTACCAGAATTTGAGTTTTGCTAGTGAGTGAAAACGATAACACCAGGAGGCCAAAAGATTCATAGAAGAGTGACAGACAATCCAGGACTCAGATGAGGTCTCATACAGTTACGGGTTGGGACCTATCAGGCTTACGAGCCTAATAATTTCAGTAACCATAATAACGCAACCGTGTTTCGTCAGTCTGGTGAACATTTAAACTGCGAATCTGGAATGTCGCAACAAAGTATGCAATCCAAATGCTGTTACCATATAACCATAGGTAGTTGTGAGCTTCACAAACAGTCAATTTATGGACGGTAGTTCATCAAGTTTTCATCCCCGCCACCGATAACTGTTTGCAACTTCTACCATCTCAGATCTCTATTATATACGGTCATCGTCTTTCTCCACCGCTCTTTGGAGATTCACATGACCTCTGTCTTTGAGCAGCTGTACAGCTCAATAAATAAGTGTATTTTAACTATTTGTAGAGTATCCTCTAACACCTCCCGGTTTTGCCGCAATTCTTTCATTGCACGTGACTTATAACGGCGAAAAAATTCTACGTTTTGCTACTTATGATTTCCTTGTTTTAAAATGTCTTATTGGCCTTAACAAATTCGGGAGAGCTTGGATGGCTGAACCAAAAGATATACAAAATGATGTAAATCTAATAGAAGTTTCTGTTTGACGCTGTGATATAGTTTGACCGCAACTGTGGCAGCAAAGTAGGGCTATTCTGCTTGTATCAATGTCGCTCTACTCAGCCATCAGTGACCTAGGACGATTCCCTGAATAATCGTTTCTGATGGTGTACACCTTGGAGTGTAGAGGATCCATAAACTTGGATTTCGAAGACCATAATGAAGCTTAGGGCAAGTGCTCTTGATTTGATGGAGCGTTAGACAGAATTGCGCGCCTAAACCGCTTTACCGTTTGCAGCTGGGTGCTGCTATGATCAAGAAGCACAAGGCGCAATCGATCAGCTAGAAGATTGAGTCGCTCGCCAGTCCATCATCACTGCGTTCTCCGCTGGCCGAAAAGGTGGACCCAACGGCTAATCGTGATTTAGTATCCGCTGAGTGCAGGTTGCCAATGGCGCCTTTAGAAGACCTCGCAATTTCCAGAATGCTGATTTTTATACACTTTAAATAGCCTACCAGCCGAATTTAATTTTGCCCCAACCATGGAGTTTCCGAAGTTGACATTGTGCAGGTTTAGTCTATTCCGGCTGCATATTTTAGCGCTGTGTTGCTCATAATATTTTGTTCAAGTAAACAGACATTCAAGGTCACGGACCATCGCCAGTTTATATGTATTATCCAATTGGCGAGATAAAGCATGAACTCAAATCACGGCATGTTTTAGCGATCCAGGGTGTTCTTCAACTAGAAGCTTACAATGACCAAATTTCCAATGCAAGCTCCACCATGGTGAGCGCCTGAATTACATTTCAATGCATCATACTCGTCAGATCTAGCGTCGGAGTTTACCGTGTTCGAGAGTAACAGTCAGTTTACGTCCTCGACGCCCGCGGAACTTTGTCGGTAGTATGACTTGGCGCAGGTCAACTGGCTATCCCATCATCCACAATCGATCGGCCGAATGGAACTCTTCTTTGACACCCTGAAGCATGAACTTCAAGAGCCCAAAAGAGCGAAACCAACGGAGGAGATTTTTTAGGGTTTTCTGCAGACATATCGAGAAACAGGAAACCCCCATTCGTTTAACGGATTGTCATCGGCAGAGGAACTACTCCAACAGAAGCATCGAACACCGCATGATGCTACAAAAATGCAAATAAAAAGACAACAAGAGAATGGGGGGACAGCTAAACCGGCCACACAATGCAAACGCTCGCCGCTTCGGAAAGGGTCAGGAGGTATTGGTTCGTCACCTCATTGGCGGAAACACTAAACACCTTTCAGGACACAACTTTTGCCGATAAGGGAAAGTGTTGTAGGAGATTCAGGTCAGCCTAACCTGGTAGATTTGGCGCATAAACCAACTTCGGCCGGAAAATTTGCTGACCTCCTATCTGGGACTTAAAGCCTTGGGCCTAGAGATGCTTCTGTGGAGACTTTTGATCTCGGTGATATTGCACAACATTCATCAACTCTCCCCTCAAAGGCCCAGTTTTAGCGAGCATTATGACTACGGCGATAGGCGGACAGGATTTGCAAATCAGAGGCTACCACAGGTGAACCCCCAACTGTGAAGCTACGTCAGCAAAAGCAAGGAGCGTGTGTTTGGCGAAATCCCTCTCCAAAACGGTTTACTGGCTCGTATTTGAGTGCTGCCCTTGCCAAGAAGCACAAACCACAAGTGACCAGTCATGAGGTCTAGTCGCTTTACGGTCCAGCATCAAGGAAGTTTTGATGGGCCGAGCGCGTGGACCAAACAGCGAATCATGGTTAATTCTCCGCCAAACGCAGATTACCGATGGTATGTTTAGAATGTTTCGGAATTCCCAGAATGCTACCGCTTCGTGCACTCCAAAAATGACGGGCTACATATGCGTTCTTGGAACGGCTTTGTCATTTAATACACCCGATGCGCCTTTCGCGGTTTTTCTGCCAAATCGCTGGCCTTGGAGGTTTATAACGAGAACTTAACTGAGACATTACCTTTCTTACTTTGAGGGGTATTTTGTGGCCCTGAGTAGAAGAAAGTAAATAGCGGGAAAATATCGGGGTAGTTACAACTGAAACTGCATTTTTGTCCCAGTATTGACTCTATATCCTATCCAGGGATGAAATGCGCTACCTTATCAGTATAAAGGATAGGGGATCGCCCATGATTATCCGGACAGGCTGTTTGGATATGAGGATAGGTTTCGATGAATGCGCTACCTTATCAGCATAAAGGATACGGGATCGCCCGTGATTATCCGAACAGGCTGTTTGGATATGAGGATAGGTTTCTTAAAACATACTAGCGAGTAATTCAAAACACATGAGGAGGAATGTTGGCTTGGGTAATTTATGGGTACCTTTGTTTGCAACGTTTGTGAAACTGTAGTACTGGCTGCTCCTGAAATACTTGAGAACTAGGTTCCTGCAAAACGCGGGGGCGTTGCACCGCAAATTTGTTCCATATCTTCCAAAGAAAGCTCCTGGCTCACTTTGGCCCAGAAATGTTTTTACTGATCTTGAACGAATGTATGCAGAAAACTACTCATAAGGCTTGCAGAAACTTCGACTGCTCACGACCAGTATTATCCTCTTTGAGGCACGGTTCCTGAGTTTCCGGCAAACTGATGTTCAGCCCCACAAGTAATATCCCATCGAGGGAAACTACAGCATTGTATTTGAACATCATGATGACTGAAACACTAGGCGGTCTCTGTTCTGCACTTTCTGTCAAAGAATTACCATAACAAGATGTCCAGCTGAGATTCGGGCGATCCTGCAGTGAAAAGTGTATTTGTCAAACTGCGCCTTTAGGAAATATGGACGCTTGCGTCGGATGACCTGGTAGAATATCTTTTCTGCTGGTCTCGTAATTTTGGTCTGTCGTACCAGATGAAACATGTCCTCCCAAAGTCCCAAAGAACTAGAACATTTAAAGGCTGATCTCTTCCTTAAAAGGTCTTCCCAGGACTAGCCTCTCCTAGGGAGACGGAATCACACTTTGCAGTGGCTGCCCTTAAAGTGTCTGAAGAAGTTAAAGTAAGTTTTGGTAAACTTTTGAGAAACTTCACGCGGGAACGAAAGCACATATATTCGAGAACCAATCGGTCCTTTCATTCCATCTCCTGATCCTGTACCATTTACCAAAGGTACCTAGATTCCGTTCTTGTATATGCCTAATTTATACGTCCGAACTTTATCTCAAATAAAACATCAAGCAAACTACCTAGACACTTCGTTTTTCAGCTGGGACGATATCGGACCCAGTACAGTGCGTTGTCAAAGCGTAAGATACCAGTCACATGGTTGCTATAAACTCCTCGACAGCGCACTACTGGTCTCACCCGTCTCAATGCGCCTCGGTTGGGCGCAATCCCCGAGTTCCCCTCAGGCTCGTGTTCCACTTGAAGCGAAACCCGGCGAACTTCGACTAATACTCTCATTTGCACGCAAATTCAGTTTTGACGGGAGACTATCTCAATCATAAGTTTCAGCTGGACTTAGTTGAATCATTCTGAAAACCTGAATTTGTGTGATAATGAGAGTTTTTGACGAAACCCACCCAATTCGGAATCAAATAGAACGTCACGTTAAACAAAACTTGAAAGCCGCGCCTACGTGATGATCTCTAAGTGGAAGGGCAAAACCGGTCTTTTTATTGTCGAAGAGTTTTCCACAACCTGATGAAAAGTGCAATGCGCTTAGCTCAACAAATCTAGTTGGAAACTAGAGGTTCATCCCGTCTTTCTTCTCATTACTTTTTTAAATATCGGAAAATGCCTCGTAAGTGGACTGTCCTTGTTTTAGAACTGTCTTAAATTCTAAATTGTTCCTTCAAGTTTCGGGCTCCGCTTTTAGTTTGTCTGCGTTTGACCTTGAAGCAAATAGACTTTTGGGGTTGTTAGATGATGGACCGCCAAAATTCGGCAGAAGGCCTTGCGGAAATTGATGTTTGCTGTTATGCTAGTACGAGCAAATTGGATGGAGCATCAAAACATTTTTTGCTTTGGGCTCACCAGGTACATTTTGTCACTAAATTTTCTCGTCTTGGTGTTCTTTCTCTGCGATTATCCAACCAGTTTGGGAAACAAAACCCTCTTTTTAATCGATACTGATTTGCTCTCTCTTTCAGGGAGGGTTGAAATCGGAAATAGCATTCTTTTCTCCCTTAGAATGCTGTATGAAAACTAGTATTCATGGCATTTCGGCCATAGTAATCTGAAGATGACAGGAGCGGCAGGTCACAGTTCGAGTCAAGCTTTCGATAGATACCGCGAGTGTGGTTAGCAACATTGCGATACCACCGGAAGCTCCTATTATTCTTCTGCCCCCCAAATGAATTTGCTTTATTCCAGGAGGTCACAAAACGTTTTACGCATGATTTATACTTGTTTGGAGTCTGAGAAAGCATATGTGGCACTATCTGTATAGTGAATTGAACCCGTGACATCTTGAGAGGTAGCTGAACATTATATTATATTGCCAAGGTGATGAATCAGCAGGCTGGCTAATTCGCGCAGCTTATCCTCCAGTCGTGGAACTCGCAGCACACTGTCACATATTGACTCGCTTCCCAAGCACCCGCAACGGTAGCTCATACATGCTGCGAGCAAACGCATGACAGCACTCTGCAGAGCTAAAGCGATGTTATTCCATCACGCACTTCAAGGCTGAGGGGCTAGGGAGAATATCTGATTCTTTGGAATTGTTGTCGTAAGCTGCATGGTAGGAACTTTCTAAACAGTGCATGTCGTGCCGGCTGACAGACCATAACTAGTCTGTCCGCGGAAAAGTAAACCATTGCAACCCACTCGTAAGCCGGTAGAGAAGAGACTGAAACACCTCGACGCACGACGGTTTTAGTAGCACAGCAAGCTTTTAAAATGTGGAGTGGGTTGCATATTCAATACCCACACAATGCGTTGTCAGGTTGTCCACTAATTAGGAGTCTGACGACCAGTATCCAATTCACCCGAGTTATGGTGTAGAAGAGGTGAGACAACTTTGCTTTACTAAAGTTTTGGGCAATTTCCCTAATATAACGCCAACCGCCAATTTTTTGTATACAGGCTTCTGAAGGAACGTTTTTGGTTGCGGAACTTAATTATCTTTTTGTCTAGGCGCAGGCACTCCGGTGGCATCCCAGACCAGACGCAGAGATTTAATTTACAACTAAGTGCCTTCATGCCACTTCGGGCGCCATATAGTAGTTTCAGTCCGTACTCCATATTCGCCTCACACAGCAGGGCGGAGAATCAAGAACCTTCTATCCTTGGCACTTCGCATTCCGTGTCCCTGATTCCCCTTAGCTCTCTATCCGCACTGCCAAATAATCACCACCCCCGTGAATCCCCGCCACATACACTTCAGTTAGACGTCTGTAGAATGGATCTCCACACCATAGTCAGCACCCACCACCTCAAGACCACTATTCACACGCCATCCTCCTGTTTGTGCTGTATCCAAACCTTGCGAAACTTAAGAGAGACAAACCAACGATTGACTCCTGCAGGTACTTTAGATGATCAATCGGTTAACACTTGCTACACCTTCGAACCTTAAATGAATGACCAAGTACAATAATTGAGAATATGCTGCAATCTCTATCTCAACGATACCAACTAGAAGAACCTTGTAGCTGTTGCGGAATGCTGCACCGGTTTCTGTACCCACGATTGCTGAAAGCAACACTTCAACGCCTATGTCGGTTCTTGGATTACCGCCCAATCACCATGATGTACTAGAAGGCGCGGAAGCTTGGCGCAGCTTTTAATGAAGTCGAAGAAAGATTGCTACAAAAATAATTATAGAGTTACTACGGAAGTTTCCATAAGGCCGACCTGGAAGCTTCTATGCAGGGCGAGAGACACCAAGCTACTATTCCTCAATTCTGACTGCGCTCCAGTATAACCAACTATGTCATACTTACTCCCGTTTTGCAGCCGCAAAGCACTATGTTCGCTTGTTTTTAGCGGCTTGTCACAAGATAGACGTAACTCCTGGTTTGCGTGCTGAAGCATCATCGCCTGAACGAATAATAATGAACTGCGGGCACTGTGTTGTCCAAACTTCCGCTCCTATAAACACCACAACCGGTGGAAGTGCTGAACGTAAACATGGTTTTAAATGGTAGCCTTTGACTTAATGTACGGTAAAGGCCCGTTATTGTTGGTTGCAGTATTTCCGCCTACAGTCTGGTTGCTCTTGTCTTTGTAACTGAATTCTGATTTTGAGCCATGATTCCTGTCTGTTTGTAGAACGCTAAACCACTAACTTTACCAACGCAACATCAGAGGCGAGCAAAGGCGTTTTACTGCAGTAAACCTGGGCTACCCGTCTACTTGGAGCGCCGCTGTGATACTTGGTTTTCTTTAAGCATTCCCAGGATAAAGGACGAGAATCTCCGTGTTACAGATTTGGTTGGCTTGTTTGTGCAACGCTTGAGGAAGAGGGGTGTTCCAGACGACCAAGGATAATTGGCAGTGGTGCACAGTTAAAAAATACCCATGCGCCTACTCCAGTCGCGAACGTATAAGCACAGCACCTATAACAGCATGCTGCAATATCTGGCTTCAACACGTCAGAGGCAAGTCTGCTAGCATCTAGCAGGATGTTGACCTGCCAGAGGGCACAGAAAGTCATTTTTACAATGCCGATGAACTAGGCAGCGCCCCGGCTGCCGCAGTCTATCGTTGTCTTGTCGACGTTAAAGAATTCCTGGACCGTGTCGATAAACCTCTGAGTTTTTCTTGCCAGGAGAAAATGTGCCAAAAATTTCAGCTTCCAGGACACCCCATATTTTTAGCTCACTTCATTGGATCAGGGCAAATGTTGGACTGCCTATGTGCTTTCTGTTAACCGGTGAAGACCATTAGGAATAATTTCTCTCTTTCCCGTTGTCACGGTTTCCACCAAGGTTAGCACGGATTTCGGCATGTAAACTGTATGCAGACGTGGCTCAGTGAACTTAAATTAAGTGGAAGTCATCCCGTATCTCGATACCAGCCTTGTACTTTTAAGGTATAACGTCATTCCTTAGGATTTCTCGCCCACTTTGGCCCCATGCATACTTCACAATTAAAAATTGAATCCTCTTGCTTGGGTCGTATATCTTGATTGAGACAAAAGCCGTAACGCGCCATATGAAATAAAGCCAGTTAGTAAACGGCTAGGGCTCAAGCGGTCTTCTCCAGTTTGCCCTCAAGTCATTAGGTAGTTTCTCAGAGCGGATCTGACAGCGTGAATAACACACAGAGGAAGAACAACTCAAGGTTTGAAAACAATAGATTGGTGTTTCGCATGCAACACACTTCTGGACACTGTACAACTTGAGAAGGCACTAGGGCGGAGGCAATGTTGGTTATCTCAGTCTGGACAAGAGCAACTTAGCGGCCACGGACTTTGGGCCATTGTTTTCGCGTCCTAGTTGGTGAGCCATTGCAGAACCAAGAAAAATCATTTTCACCTGCAAGCCTTATGCAAGCTCACCATTGTTTTCGCGCCCTAGTTGGTGAGCCCTTGCAGAACCAAGAAAAATCATTTTCACCTGCAAGCCTTATGCAAGCTCCTATGTTTCTGGCCCATTCTACTGATAGTAATTCTTAGTCCACGTGTCTTCTCTCCATAAAATATGATGTGTTCCCCACTGCCCACAAGTGCTCTTGCGGCGCAGAATTAAAATTCTCAGGAAGCATAACGTAGAGTGAGGAGGCGCCCCGGGCAATTAATTACATACGAATATGTTGTGTCTGTGCCGGGTCCATACATCCAACCAGAAAGAAGGCAATTCACAAGTCATCCAAGCATCTTCTTCATGGCGTTTACTTGTAGTACCCAGTTATAGAATGCCCGCCGTCCAGCTTTTTCGCACATAACATGGACGGGTAAAGAGACTGGCGCGGTAGATAGTCTTCTTGCCCACGTGCATTTTTTTAATTAACGGTTCTAATAGAATACACTATTCTTGTCCATCACTGGGTGTTCGTTATTCTGCAGGTTATTTGCCTAGGTACTACGAAACCGTTGTCCAACTAATATAGGTGTAATGCTTGTTGAAACACTAAAGGTCTTCTCACCTCTTAAGCGTGCAGTGTCTACGTTTCTGGTCCACACGCTGGTGAAGATTGCTCAAGTGCGGCCTGCAATCCGATCTTTCCAGGTAACGTGAATTCACCATGATGCCGTGGGTATCGAAACTTGGCACAATCTCCCGTGGCTTTCCGGATTCTTAGGAGTGTTCTACCAAGTTCAGGGAACGGGACCCCAAACATCAGGTAGCTGGCCAGAATAAGTTTTGATTCCACTCGGCCTTTCACTCATAAGGCATTCAGCTTTACAATTTTCAGGTCGAACTGTGCGGCAAAAATGTTTGCAGCTTTCGGGACTAAAATCAGCAAAAACTTCTTGCGCACTGCCTACAAACGAAAAACTCATCTTTTGTTTTAAGATTTGATTACTTAATCCTTGGTTAGCTTCATGATAAAAAATTCGTCTCGCTTTGCCGCCTGAACGAGATGATGCTGCGTGGCAAGCTCCACGCCGTGTCCTCTAGGTTGTCGCCGCAACAGTTTTCGCGTAATTTCTTTGTGTCATTCTTATGAATAATTATTGAGGCAGCAAACTCAAACGCTCCATACAGCTTTTGGTAAGGCTGCAAGATCAATACGACAGCTTTCCTGGGTAGTCTCCTGCACGTGTCCGTCATTTTGTAGACTTTCGCTAATACGTACCTGAAATGTTATTCTGTTCCATTGTGGTCGCCAGTTGCCAGCATTTAATCCCGGCATCAATAAGGAAATCTGATGTGTGTGAGATAACGTGTTGATCCGGTGGAGTCTTACTTCTGGGGCAGGCAGCAAAACTCCCAGGCGTCTTCTTTACTCTGTTCAGCAGGTGTGTGCACTTCCCCCAACTTCCAAAAGACCGTTGAAGGTGCTGAGATTGATGGTCTTGCGCCCTCTTGCGCGATCCTAGAGGAAAGTGAATTTATATGTATGTTCTCACAATTGCGTCACTGTGCTTAAGTAATTTGCTCTGGAATGGACTACAATAAGCAGCTGAATATAGACTCTGGTAACTACCGGCGGCATAATACAGCTGGGTCCATGACTTGTTTTCAGCTAGTGGCCTCCAAGAAAACAGCGTGAAAGCCCTTTTTGGAGGTTAGGCCGCCTTAAAACCAGCGACCAATTCTTTCTTTGTGCCATTCCAAACGGAGGCTGAGAAAAGAGCACTCACTCAGGCGGGTAATGACACGGCACACGTAACAACTAACGAGACAACCACGGCTCTCATCACTGAACGCATCTTGTAGACAAATTCTCCATTGCATAACCGAACCCCCTCTTTTTAACCGCCGCTTTTCGGATTTGCTGGAACAAGATAACACATGCTACAGGTATGTGAAAATGGATATCGGAGACCTGAATTGTTGCATTTGAACTGCTCACAGGGACTGAGACTCGCGATCAAGTGGTCACAGCCTGACATACAGGAGTATTATGCTGGTTTGGCTCCATATATGTCTTGAGTTGACAAACTCAGTCCGACCCTTAGGGATTCGGCTGACATTTCACCTCACAGCAGGCGATTATGCAACTTCTAATATGTGCAAAACAATCCATAGCTTTCAGTAGTGTAGTATTGGTTCTCTGTGATTTTCGGTGGTTGCGTGCTCAGGAGCCATGTTGTGTACTACTGCGAGCCTTTCAAGGCACCTTTTTCAAAGCAAGCCACATACCGGTCTAGTAACCAACAGGTTTATTGACGAAAAGGCGGGCTAAAATACGGCAAAACCTCAATTAACTCAAGATAATTTTCTCCTTAGGCACTGCGAGTATCTATATAGCTGTTCACGACCGCTGCAGAGTCGCAAGGTTTCTGGCACGGACCGATTGCTACCGGTTGGTTTCTTGGACACCCAGTAAGTACTAAGCTTCAGGAGGAGAGGCTTGTACAGTTCTAAAGGAGGCTTGTTTAAAGGAATTCGTAAGTTCCTATTTTGTTGGAATTCCGTGCCGGGTATGAACTTCCTGGCAGGTGGAACCATGCAAACTTAGGGAGAAAGCTCCACTTGTAACTACCCGTGGCCTCTCTTAGTTTTCAAGGTCGAAAAAGTCACCGTCCGCACATTTCCGTCTGATAAGTTTTCTAGCATTTTTTCATTGCCTATTTGTGCGTGAGGCTGAATGGAAGCGAGAAGAGTGAGCGCATTTGCCGAACAAAACTTTTGGTAGAGCAATGTCTGGAGGGCTCTCAATAAACTGAGACATTAAGTCCGAAAATATGAAGGTCATCTTATGCACAAAAATTCTCGGGTAGTTTTTGACAAGCGATTCTCCTTAGCAGTACAGATCGACGAGCAAAATTGACTCATATAATGCATAACCAACCGCACCCCAAGATTTCTGGTTCTTACGCCGGTCAAATATGCCACATCACGGAGTATGAAATTGTGTTAAACACAAAATCTATCACTCCGAAATCCCCCTTCTTGCTCCCAGATGAATGCTTCATGGTTTTGCATAAAGCAGCGAAGAACAGATCAAGCTGACAGTCCTGTTATAACAAGAGCCAAAATGACCCTCATGTGGTCGCCGCATTCACTCTTGATCCCTGAGCTCGAGGCCCACACTAAGTTCATTACAGTAATTAGGTTGGCATTCTCCCGCTTAGAGCTGAGCAGGTCGGGCAGATTCTACCATTGGGACACCATCCGAAACAACAGTTTAGTAGTGCTTTTTTGATTTCACTACCGCTCCATTGGTCCTTTGCCTGCCGTTTCGCCAACCGTGATATGTCAAAAGGCATGGTGGTTCAAGACAGTCCTCAGTGGAAACAAATGATGGTTGGTAGTTTTGAATAATCACCGAATTATCAACAAGGTCAAGCGAGATTCTTTGTGATGGGGTAAAAAGCGCAACCCTGTTGGCGCAACTGGTGACAAGCCATCGCCTGGCAGCTACACGCCTATAGGCCTCACTAACGTGCCATGCAAGGTGATGGAACGCATTCTGAAGCGAGCCATACTAGATCACCTTACTTCCAACAACTTGATCCCTCCAGTTCAACACGGATTTCCCCCAAACCGTTCCTGCGTGACGAACGTGATCGTATTTATGGACAGTTTAACCCAAGCCAAGGACGAGGGACTCATATCGGATGCCATATTGTTCGAATTCTCAAAAGCATTTGATCGAGTCCCACACGTCCCGCTGCTCCACAAATTCGAGTCTTACGGGATTCAAGGGAAAATCCTACACTGGACCAAGGCGTTCCCATCAAACAGACCATTCTGAGTGAAAGTAGGCTCGACCTACTATTTCTCGGCGCCGCTCTCCATTTGAGTTCCTCAGGGCTCCGTTTTGGGACCTTTGCTGTTTCTGATATACGTCAATGACCTTCCAGATATTCTTGCAAGTCCATGTCTACTTTTTGCGGACGACTTAAAGTAGTGGATGTCCAGTGCCAGTGCCCTCCAAATGGATGTAGACGCTGAAGAGCAGTGGCACCTTCCTCTGAATGACGAAAAGTGCGTCCATATGTCATTTGGAGGAGACTCACCAAACTCCTTTGTGATACATGGTGAGAACGGACCAGAAGACATCACGGGGATAGATGCCAAAAAGGATTTGGGTATCTGGCTCTCTCCAAACATGTCCTTCTCATTGCACCTTGAGAAATCGGCCCAGAAGGCATTCGCTGTTCTACGGATGATTCGGCGCACCTTCTCCCGTATTAATTTCACGGGCTTCCAATACTCTATGGGGCCTATGTCAGACCGCTCCTTGAACATGCCAACCCGGTTGTCTACTCAGGACGCACGAAAGACGTAATCCTCATTGAGCGTGTCCAGCGAGCTGCTACGAAAATGGTTGCCGGTCTCAAGTCCATGGACTACGAAACGCGTCTCGTGGTGCTCGACCTCTTTCCCTTGGAGTATCGTCGCCTCCGAGGGGACTTAATTCTTACTTACGCCCTGTTTGAACAAGGCTTGGCCAACAGGTTTTTCACCGTTGACCCAGCAAACACACGGCGGGGACACGGTAAGAAGATTTTTAAGCTCAGAGCGCACACCTTCATTAGGCAAACTTTTTTCTCATTTCGGGTAGTTGCTGCGTGGAATAACCTTCCTGAGACGGTTGTCCACGCTCCCTCTAGAACTCAGTTCAAAACACTATTAGACACTTATTTACGCGAGTCCTCGCGCTGGCAAACATACTGCCCCGCGCTGAGAACTTAAAGAGCAGTGCTACACACTTTTTCACTTGTGCCTTTCAGGTAAACGACAGCGGCTGAGCGACAAGAACGAAACCGACCTGGGAAACTTGGGCGAAAGCCTCGCTCCTGTGTATCAATCCGTGAATCCGTGATTCTGATTGGTTCGCATTCCGACCAATCGAGGCACGACCGTCTGGTCCGTAGCAGGTGCGGACTCCCATCTGTGATGTCCAGTAATTTCGGGCTTCTATAGAGGTTTCACCGGAGTTTCATTGGAAAACTTTTACAGAGGATCCTGGCCACGCCTTCAGCTTCGTAGGTACGTCGAGGTTGTCTAGTATGTCCTGTGACTTTAGGACCGTGGTGGTTCCATGGTACGAGGCGGTAAAACGCTTGAAGTGGGTTCACGAGACGCGCCGGGTACCTTGCACCGCGTGGATGAAGTATTAATCGACCCGGCACCCACCATAGACAGCATTCATCATATCCCTTCACTTCCACCTTCTTAAGAGCGCTGTGGTTTCCCTTCTGCTGACTGTGTGCAACAATGGAGTGCTCGTCCTGATCATGCGGCTGAGTTGGAGAATGGGGACCGCAGTTGTAATCCTGAAAGCTGTCTGTGGGCTTCAGCAAAGCGTACTGAACTGAGAAGGCTGCCGATGTTGCACGCCAAGAGCAGAACGGCTGTTGCGTCGCTTACCTTCCGTGTTGTTCCGTGAGCGCATTATCGCTCGTTTATTTACAAACGGCATTGAGAGTCGTTCCAAGAGTTATAGCTTCTCGATTCAAGTCAGACCTAGAAAATCATAACCCGTAAAAGCAGTAAATTTTCAAGCACTTAAATTGAGCCTCATTGGCTTCGTAAAGCATTTCAACTTCCCCGCCGGTATGAGGCCTCTTCCATACCCTGCACTTTTTGCGTTCGGCTGTTGGCCTTCCAAACACGTTCGAGTCCCGTTGTGATGTCAGGGTGAAGTCAGGATTCGCATCAAGATAGAGATTAACCTTCAAACCACTGGAGTGCATTGCAGTGAATTTTCCATGCCGAATGACTTCATCCTGGATCAGGCGGTCACGGCGCGCGAGTGTGCCTTTTTTCAGGCGGGTCTATGCGCGAGCTACTGAAGTTGACTTTGTGGCATTCTTCGTGACCTCGAAGATTGCACCTGGGGTTCTGGTGGGACAGAATAACAGAGTATGGATTATCTTGGAATCTGTTTAGAATTTGATCGACTTTTGGTGCTCACTCAGAACACCGTGTCAGATTGAGAGGCTAGAAAAGTTCAATCATTGCGGCATCATCGCTGAACTTGCTGAGGGCATTCTTGTTGGCATTCTTAGCCAGCTGCTGAAGTGTCTGCCCGGATCTTGTACAGTTCGGTTCAGGAACCGGGCTCGATTGTCTGTATCCTGTGGCTCGATGATGGTGCTCGTAGACCGATCCTTGGTTGTGGTACTGAACTTAAAATGCTGACATTCTTTGTAGGCCACACTGACCTAAGTGACCTCAGTATGTACCTTGGTGGTCTTGGGACAGACGGAATAGCGAACGAAAAACGTTGCTCAAGATGCCGATGGGATCTTCGAAGCCAAGGCTTTTGTGATCGTTGTTCATCTTCGCCTGTTTTCATTTTTTGGAACAATGGTTGGAAATTCCATGTGTAGTCAAATCAAGCAAAGTCAGTTTGAAGCGCCTCCAAATTTCTGGAGCTCGTGGTAGCCCAATCGTTAAGGCGCGAACTTACTACCCGGAGGTCCGTGATGCGAACTCAGCCTCTGCATCTCGACTGCCCCTGTCTAGGCTTTGGAAACCAGGCGGTATCGCAGCCTTCGTGCTTCCTTCGGGTAGCATGGTAGCTAGATCTAAATTTTTTCGAGATCCAACGTCGAGATTGAATTCATCAGCCGAACACAGAACAGCATCCGTGGGTGAAGACGGGGTCCACCTGCTCTTGTCGTATTTACCGCACCAGAGTTTCAAGAAGCTTCAATTGATATTCTTCGAACCGTTTCTGCTGTTGTCCCAACCTAAGCCTTCCACTATTGTGTGGTGGCTGAGACTGAGTGCTGCAATGACGCCGCGGGCTACACTGGCTGGAATTTCACTTTGCCAGGTGCAGTAACGTCGGGAAATGAGATCGTCCAGCTGTACCACTTTTTCGGTGCCTAACTTCCATGCCACCCGAAGGAAGCACGAGGGCTGGGCTACTGCCAGGTTGCCCAAGCCTAGACAGGGAAGCCGAGAGACAGAGTCGGGTTCAAACCACGGACCTTCCGGTCAGTAAGTTCGCGCTCTAACCACTGAGCCATCTCACCGGGAAGACCAAAGAGGAGCAGTCAGCTTAAGAACAACGAGACTCCCGGATAATTGTAACTCGGTCTCGGGGTGAAGTCGTGCTGCCCCTGCTGTGGGAATGTGAAGGCAGTAGAGCGATTCTCTTAGGTGACTAACATGCTCATACTTATGCAAGGAGCGATGTTGCCTTCTATTGTAGTTCACAGTAAGTCAGGAAAACACGTAAGTAAGGACACGGGTGTATTGTGTACACGCGGCCAACTTGGTCCGCTTTCGAGGCGGGTCAGCAAACAACTGAGTACATATCAAGTCAACCCACAGCGCTCACACGAGCCAATCAATCGGACACGCACCCAATCAGCCACTCAAGTCACGCGCCAGATCGATGGGGGAACGACGAACGGACACGCACACGCGCAAACTCTCTGACACGCCGACAGCTACTACACCTTCCTCATAGAAAGGGCAGGTTAGAAAAGACCGACCCTACAAAGTGCATACTCCAGTTGCCCAGCGGTTGACATTGACGCCGATGCATTATTGACAATGATTGGGCAATGTTGTGGAATATAGGTAGCTCGGGTGCGCTGATTGATTGTTGGTCTGTTCGCCGAGCTTGGCAGTTGGATTGCAAACGTTTCACCAATCGAGGTGACATCATCAGTGCGGGGTTGAGTGGGTGATTGAAATACTTTTAAAACCAAATAGCCTGGTGCTGCTCCAAAGGCGCCCGTTGCGCCCAACCGCATCAGGAGACAGACAGCAATGGCTTATTCATTGCGCCCTCAGTCCAGGCCAGCCCCCTGCTCGAAGCAAGTCAGAGTATTAAGCCATCGGCTCTGGTCAGCCCCTAAATAAAACCCTGCCACCGCCTGCTTCGTGATCAGACTTTTGACTCAGTCCCCGAACAAAACCCTATATCCTTCCACCTCCTTTTGGATCGGTCCTTTGGGTCAAAGGCCCAAGGTGGGGTGATTTAGCCAAACCCCTGCCTTTGGCCTAGGCAACCGGAAAGTATTATGGACCCTTCGTTCACCAGGCGTTACCTCCACTCCGCCAATCAACTGATACACTGCGGTCGGCCCATTTGCCAGTTCTCTAAACATTGTTTGTTGTCTAAGCTATCGCCAAGTAAAATAAACCAAAAATAACTCCATACCACAATAAAGGGGGCGAGATGGCTCAAGTGGTTAGAGCGCGAGTCTACTGACCGGAAGGCCGTGGTTCGAACTCTGCCTCTCGACTTCCCCTGTCTAGGCTTGGGCAACCTGGCAGTATCCTAGCCCTCGTGCTTCCCTCGGGTGGCATGGCAGTTAGGCACCGAAAGGGTGCTACAGCTGAACGACGACCACACTAAATCAATCAATTTTTCACCTATAAACCGCGTACTATAGGCACATTGGTTTCAGATGCTACAGTTTCGATCAACGGAAAGGGAGTGTGGCACATACAACCAAGCCTTGGAGACGAAGGCATGTTCAGTTTGTTCGGAAATTGGGTAGCTGCGCAGTGAAGGTAATAGCTTTGATGCACGAGCGCCACTGACTGCGCGATTGGGCCATCTTTACCAATGGTGATTTGAGTCCCGAGGTCCTCATCCAGGTAGGTGGCAGTTGTCCGTCCGACTGAGTTTACTGGGGAGTATTTTCGTATTTCGTTACTAGGTTATACACTGTCCACCTCTCGGTCGCTTCCACTCAGCAAACGGTTGGGAAAAAGAGCTCTGTGAGGCAGACGGTCTTCTGGCATATGGAGTACATGTCCTAACCAGCGCAGCCTATGAAGCGTGAGTAATTCATCTACCGCGGGAGAGTTCTTTCTTCCCAAGACCATCTATCTTACCTCAGCATTACTAATCCGATGTTCCCACCAGACCTGACCTGACTCCAAAGATCTTATCCCGGCTGCGCATTTCAACTTCCGTACCCTCTGTCAGATTGCGCAAAAGGCATCTCTTACTGAGACCTCGCTTTCCTTGTATGTCAGCGTAAAATGTCTCCGAAGCAAGCATACATGACCTCACTTAGGTCTTGCACTTCAAACACATGACGAACTCAGATGTTTCACATTTCAGTCTTCGGGTTTCTGCTGATCGTGACGCAATGGCTCGTGGTATCTACGGTGTGAGTTGCACTCAGCCCTAAGACTTGAAGCGCCTTATTGAATGAATCCCAGCACACAGCTGTCTTTGTGCTGTGCGGTTGTCTGGTCCAATTAACATAAACGCAGGTCGATGAGGTGAACGGCAGATTGTAGTTCTGAGTCTTAGAAAGATGGATTTTACCAAAATCTGTCACGACTGCTTCGATCAGTAAAAGGAACGAACATAGTCATCCTAGCGACTGATATGAGCGCCCAACTTGGACGACCAAACTCGGATGAAGCACAGATGGGTGGCGGATTTGGAGTTGCTTCCCAGCGTACGGATAATGGGGAGCGACTTCTTCGCCTGCACCTAGTTAGTACGGACTTTCAGCACGAGCGTTCATATCAAGTTACCAGGGCCAAGCCAGACATGGACCCATTTCGATAATGTGGCTACCAGTTGCCGATGAATAGCCTCAGTGAAGGATCGTCGTTCCTTTTGGGGTACGCAAATTGACTCTGATCACGCTATTGTATGAGTCTGATTATCACTTCGCTTTACGCCAGCATTACGCCTACCGAAACAGAGCAACTCTGTTCATCAACATCGACAGTCTTCAATGGCTCAATAGTATCGAATAGTATCTTTGGATGGAAAGCTACTGGAAGTGCACAGCCATGGTGATGACGAAGAGGTTGGATGGAAGCTAGTTGAAGAAGCTGTGCTATCAGCTCTCAGAACTGTCCGACTCGACTAACTGGACACCGGATATGGTGGACATCAGGAGACCTTATTGCTGCCAGGAAATCCCTTCAGACGTGGTTTATGGGCGATGAGCGTGATGGCTCAGTGGTTAAAGCGCGAATTTACTCACCGGAGGTCGGTGCTTCGAACCCGACCTCTGCATCTCGACTGCTCTTGTCTAGGTTTGGGCGTCCTGGCGCTATTCCAGCCCTTGTGCTTCCTTCGGGTGGCATGGCAGCTAGGCGCCGAAAGGGTGTTAAAACTGAACGATTATTATTGTTATTATAGGCGATGGAGTGTGTGAGCGATGAATGCTTCTGTTGTGGAGTGGCTATATAGACATGTGACATGGCGGGTAGAAATTTTTGCCAGCCTTTGTGATTCTCAGTCTCCACTTTCAGTGATTCAGTGATTAATAAACGGGTGCTCGGCGGCTGTCCAAGCTCCCGGATTTGAAGGGATTGGTTGTCATCGCTGGCCACAGTTGTGATGGCCCAATGGAAAGTCGGGTGTAGCACTGTTTGCGTCAAACAAAAGCGTTGCCAGCGTTTACCTGGAAGACCTTTTTTCCCCCGCCTGCCGTTGTTGGGGTGAAAGTTGTAAAATGACGTAACCAAGCTACTTTTGAAGCGTGGTAACGTTGGGATTTTGTCCTCATGTTGACGTTTCTTGTTTTAAAAGTGGAGACCAAGCAATTCTACTCGCCTTCTGTGGTCCACAGACCGAGGACAAACAATTATCTTCGTAGATGTGTGTTTGTCACACACGTTTATCACAATAGTTGGCCCTTTGTAATGCAGTGCGAACTACTTGGTTAACATCCGCGAGCAACATGTACTTCGGCGAGCATTTTCGAACTCCGCGGTAGGCATTTGAGGAAGAGATCATGTGTTGACCTCTTTAACGGCGTATGTCTTGTGCCGTTTTCTCCTGGTGGAGCGAGAATGATATAGTGGATGACTGTATGATACCCAGATTTTCCTTCACACTCAATCTGGATGCTGTCAGATGGTCGGGTCTGGTGGGAACATCGGATGAGTAATGTTAAGGTACGCCATGTAGTTTTAGGAATAAGGAACTCTAGGTGAGATACTTATGCTTCATAGGTTAATAATAATAACAGCTCAACTGTAACACTTTCGATGCCTAGGCGTCACGAAGAGACTGGACCTTACCGTGGTGTGGCGGTTTGCGCACCTCAGCGACCCATTGAGCTATACTGGGGAGTGTCCGCGCGACACTCACAGAGTCTTTCATACCAGGTTGGTCAATGGCTAGAGGTCTGACGAACACAGTCTCCTGGTCCTCCATCTTGGGGGTTGGAACATCTGGCGAATTGCTCCGTAGAAACAGCAATGCATTTGCATTTCCCGCCAAACAATGCTGCCTTGCGGTTAGGCTTTTGAGCCAACGGCTTTGGTTGAGGACCCTAATCTTCTTCATGTCCATGTATGGGCACCCAGACAGTATCCCAGCAACTGTATCATCATGAAAGTCACAACTAAAAATATTATCATAGCACGTCGGCCGTCGCCTGTTGTCATCAGCAGAGTCGCCCTACTTGGTGCATACAACAAGCCGAGTAATTGAAAACACGCTACTGTTACTTCTTTCATGTATTATCACTGCTTACCTACCCCACTTCAAGTTGAATACTTTCTCTACGCGTGCCAGTACTGGGATGACCGATTTGTTTGCCCTATATCCCGCTTCTGTGGGTCCAAATTCACTAATATCCATAAACGTCTCGAAGTCTGCTTTCAAACGCCGAAGGTCGGTCTACTTAGCTGCCCTTAATGTTGGCATACTGAAACAAGCAGAACAACAAGCAGCTCCTGTTCGTACGCTGGATTTTCTATGCATGGATTGTTCTGTCAGAAACAAGAATCCAGGACGCAAGCACCGCAACAGGAATGAATCCCCCCACTCTCTTCACGCTTTCGACAGTGCCTTTGGTGACGCAGACGCCGTTGTAGCTGGATATGCTGGAGTGGATTTGGCGTTGAGCCATCCAGCGTACACACTTATAGGCAGTTCCGTGCGGCCCTGGCAAGAACCTCCAGAAAAAAGTCCCATAGTGGCTGCTTGCGCGCCCGACGGACTGTAGCTCTGAATTTGCCAAAAACACGAGACTCCAGATATCTTTTTACAACGGGCTCAAGTAGACTAAGCGCCCAACCGGGCGGTCATCTTTGTTCGAACACGAGACGCACGGAAAACGGAGAGCACCTGCTGCAGATGTGTGTCAATTACAGACTGTTCCGTTGCAGAACGAATTTCCGGGACAGTGGAAACCCTTTGACTACATGGTGCCAAGAACCAGCCCGGAATCCAAATAGACCACATTGCTACCAGTTGGTGGTAGCAAAGATCGATTAGTGTATGCTGCTCCTTCTGAAATACCTACGTGGACTTCAACCATGCCATTGTCCACTGTCGCAATTCATTGCGCTTTTCAAATCCATGCAAGACGTGTACATCTCGCTTACCCATTGAGAAGCCTGTGGACCAATGAATCGAACAAATCTACCAAAACCGGCTCCTCCGACGCCTACCGACTGGTCCCATCTAGGATTTTAACAATCAATAGAGACAGATATCCCAAGCGCTCCTAAATGCTGGAACTTCTGTCTGTGGTACAACCCACCCCACCTTCTCCAAGCAATTGATCATTGATAAGACTGTGACTTTGCTCGAGGCCCGCCGACAGATTTCTCCTGTTCGCCAGCACAACTCAAATAGCCACATCATCCGGCGCCAGGTGAAACTGAGTGACCGTGTAGACCAGGAAGCTTGGTGGGACCGAAAAGCCATATAAATAAAAGATGCGAAAAATGCTGGGAACGTCTGCAGGTTCTGCCAGCAAAGGAGTGTTTGGACCGTTGGTAACAACAGTTCGAAGGACAATGCCACCTGCTACCTACTAGCTGGACTGTCGAACCCTAATAAAAACGTGTAATGCGAATGTGGAACTCTCTTAAGCCTCAGAAGTGTCCGACAGCCTTCAACCTGCCCTGTTCATGGACGGCGGTGAATTTCTCAGCCAGTTTCTATATAGCCCATCTGTACACACCTGAGAGAAAGGCGCCGTCCCAGACAACTGAAGTGAGTCGATGACAGTGCCCATCTTCAAAAAGGGCACTTGCAATGAAAATAGTAACCACAGGGGCACCAGTTTGACTCCCGTTGTAACAAGGCTTGCGGCATCACTGATTCTTCGTGGTCTTGCGGCGGGACGCGAATCCCTGACCCATGTGAAATATCTCCGAAACCGAGAGGATACAGCGTCTTATACAAAGGCGTGACAACGACTGTTCTAGTAACAATACTAACAACAATAGTAATAATCACGATAATCGTTCAGCTGTGGCAACCTTTAGATGTACAGCTGCTGTACGACTCGGAGTTGCGAGAGCTTAGGTACCTCCAGGTTTTCCAGACCACATGTAATAGAAGAAACAGGGTCGGGTTCGAGTCGCGGACCTTCCAGCCAGTAGTTCTGTTCCAGAACCGCCAAACTATCTCGAAAGTTCTGAGATCCAGGATTAATGCGTGCGCCTGTACATCATATGCTAAGTTTCCAAACTCACGTATAGCGTCTGTCGTCTCCCTTTAGTTACGGGTAAGGTTTTCTGGTAAAACAGCTCCAAAAGCACTGCACGTTTTGTTAAATGGGGATTTTTCACCCATTTCATTGTGTCCAGAAACTACACCGGAAGATGTCATGATATGAATCGGTGTGCACTACAGAATGAAGACAGTCGAATACTGAGCTTTCCCTCTCGGCAGTTAACGACCACAGGAGCAGTCTGAGTCCACAGATATAGAGAACTTGGATCATGTGGATGACATCATTTTGTTGCTCCGCGATCGCAAACCGCACAATCTACTTTAAATAGGATGCCGGAAGTGGGTCATTGGTCGCATGCTTTTGCATCTTCGAAATGCAAAGTCTTGCTCCAAAATTTTCAGTCCCCATGTGCTCCTTTGAGATTTCAAGGTGAACAGCTTATGGTTGTTCATCGGTTTAAGTGTCTTTGCAGCTACATAAGCCACGATTGTACAGCGATAGGTGATGTCGTTCGAATTACTGAGGCTGAAGCGTCACACAGTATCCAGAAATTCACTGAATCCGAAGGGCCCCATATAAAAGACAACTGCAGAAGCTGTCTTAATCAGCTTAAGCGCGTATGCTGACTTAAGCATCACCGTTTACCACGTCGGCGCATTCATCTTGGGTGAAACAGTTGGTGTCCCTGAACCTCAAAAGACGTGTGTATCAAGCTACACTGCGGGTCGTTTTGTTGTATGGCTGTGAGACTTGGCGTGTTCGAGCAGCGGAACTGAGACGTCTTCAGGTGTTCGACAATCGTTGTCTCGGAACCATAGGTCGTGTGAGTTGGTGTCGGCTAATCCGTAACTTGTGAGAGCATTTTGTGAGCCTCCCTGCAAAAACTGGTGTTTGACAAAGATGTCCACTCTCCTTTCTTGTTCAAATTCGTCGTCAGTGAAATATCGAGGCGAACGCTGGAATGCCTCCAAAACCACGATGTCCGAATCGTTACTGGTGAGAACCTTGCCGATCCGGAGTACGCAGACGACATCGTCCTAATATTTGAAGGTGAAGGTGAAGCACAAGCTCTGTTGACTATACTGACCACCTTCATACCATCTTTCGGTATGTGTCTTGCACCTTAAAGTCGTGAGGTCACGTCTCAGAAGCACGCAGTTTTTAAGCATGCCTGTAGCAAGTTCACCAAGCACTGGAGGTTGTGGAGAATTATAAATACTTCGACAATTGTATTTGGAAAAAGCATTCGGTTGTAATACACTTTCTGTCCCTAACTACCATACCAGCCGACGGAAGCACGTGGGCTGGGATGCTGCCTGTCAAACCTAGACAAGAGATATCGAGATACAGAGGTCGGGTTCGAACCACGGACCTTGCCGTCAGTAAATTTGCTCTCTAGCTACTGAGTCATCTCGTCCCGATAATTATATTAGCCCTGGCGGAACTGTGTTTGATGAGGTCACTGCACGAATCTCAAAGGCCAGAATTGTGATTAACTAATTTGCCTCACTTTTGGCACCAAAAAGACATCACTGCGTCTCAAGGGTCGCGTGTACCAGGCTACAGTAAGGCAAGAAATGGCGACTGATCGATTTCATTGACGTTCATGGTGTCAATTTCTTTCCAGATTGTCTGATTCAGCGCTTAAAGATATACGTACCTCAGGATGCTTGCGATAGGCCAGCACTCGGTCCTCTCCCTCACCCAGAGCTTCAGATGGCTCAGTTCGTAAGGCTTCAAATTACGGGCCGGAAGGTCCTTTGTTCGAACCCAACCTCAGCATCTCGACTGCTCCCGTCTAGACTTGGGCAGCCTGGAAGTATCCTAGCCCTCGTGCCTCCTTCCGTTGGCATGGCTTTAAATATAATTGGGTAAAGTTTGTGGTTGTGCAGCAGTCGGGCATCAGTATCATCACTCTACTCTTTCAGGCCGTCCGTTCGAATGCTCAAGAACAGTTACCAATGGGCCCTTCTACTCGCCACCTCTATCTGCACTTCGATTTTGCTATCGAACACAATCACTTTGTGTTTTTATCTATTCAACTACGACGATTCTATCCTCTTGACGGGCCCTCTTAGACAAGCGGTCAGTTCCGATAGTTCTGAAGAAAGACATTCTTTTCTCAACCTGAATGACTGGGTGATGCTGGTAAATCAGAGCTACGGCTCTTCAGCGGCAATTGGTGATGAAGCCCAGTACCTGTCTGATTCATTACCATGCACAATGGAGACCTGTTTTGACTATGCTCGCTGCGCAAACGATTTCAAGGTGAGTGTCTGCTTCTCATATATCATCATATCACATCTTATCATGTATCATAAACAAGCGTATTCGATCATATCTGAGAGGAAAGAACAACTGATATCTTGCGTCGAACCACACAGTTATATGGTCTTGTGTCGTGAAAGGCATCGCTTTAGACAGAGAGTGAGTCGTTGTCTAGAATGGCGCTATATTTCAGCTCAGTTCGCAGGACATCACTACAAAGCCCACATCGTCCACATGTGCTCCAAGGATCACTGCAAGCTGCAGCAATAATCCAAAGAACGGGCATTCTTATGTGCGCAAAACAAGTGATCTAACTTGCAACAGTACCACGGTATCCTCATTAAAGAGAGAGAGCGCCTACAGGGCCAATCCTAACCGCCCTCTCGTTTGACGGTTGTCTATTTTCGCCGCGGCTGCCTCCGGGACGCTTTTGTACCACCATCTTGGTCGCCAGTTGCTGTGGCTTGCTATTCCGCCCACTGCGGCGCATCCAAAGGCACCAGGGGACCCAGGAGAATTATTACAACCGTATTAATTAGGTTATCACGGATTTTCCCCAAAGGTCGCGCTAGAGTCTTCGTGAAGGTGTGAAAAGAGCCGATCCAAAAATACTCGGTCCTGATTGGCTGACAATCTGATAAATCAGCGCATGTCTTCGTTTGTTCCGTAGTGGGCTCGGGACACATCCGTCCGATAGACTTGATGTTCGGTTGGTTGATTATATATATATATATATATTGTTTGATTTAAGCGTGTGAATGTAGACCGCATTTGACCGGTAAAATTGCATAGCTAATAACCCTGACCAAACTTACCTAGTCCAAAACAACTGGGGGCGAGATGGCTCAAGTGGTTAGAGCGCGAATTTATTACTGACCGGAAGGTCCGTGGTTCGAACCCGACCTCTGCCTCTCGACTTCCCCTGTCTAGGCTTGGGCAACCTGGCAGTATCTCAACCCTCGTGCTTCCTTCTGGTGGCATGGCAGCTAGGCACCGGAAAGGTGTTACAACTGAACCATTTTTTTCCAGGTAGACCGGTCTTATGGTCTTATCATTTAGAATGCCAAGCGCTGAATGCAGTTCGCTGGCATGGCACGAGTCAGCATATTGGCTATTTTCAGTGTGAAAACTATGTTCAACTTTCCGTCCTCTTCCTCTGGGGGTCACACTACTTCATCGATTTTAGCTAAAGCTAACTTTTGATTCAACTGAAGTTCCATTCTGTGAATCACGTGAGAAGCTAAGGACGAACTCGTCTTATTGCCCGCGAGCCGATTGGGATTTCAGACCATGAGGAAGAAAAATTACAAGCTGACGTAGGTCTCCACCGTACCTGAACAAGTGGTGGATGCCAATCATCAGCCAGTATGGCCGCTCTCTTCCTCTACCCGACATGGGGCAGCCGAAAACAGCCTCTTTCCAAACCAGATACTCATGTGACGAGTTGGATCCGTCGTGTTCTTCCTCCAACGTTCCTTCTTCCGTCTTCTGTTGATTTCCATTCGCTGTTAGTGACCGGTCATCAGGCATACATGAGTGTAGCTCCGCTGCAATAGTGTTTTTTGGGAGGCAGATGTTGCTCTGCTTATATGGTTCGAAACAGCCACATTCCGAAATCCATCCAGAATGGGGGGGGGGTGGATGGAACACATCAACACGGAATTGACCCCCATGAGTAAGGTTAAGTCGAATCGGATGGTCGTACCACCTCAAGGTCTAAGTTAAACACTTGAACCGCAGTCCGCCCATTCGTCACCCTTATTGCCTTGTGAGAAGGTGGTAATAGTCGAATTGGAAGGGTGCGTTTCAAATGTCTCGGTTGTTTGCGACAATGCACTGAGCTTTGCATGGCGTGCGTCGTCCTGCCTGTACCATCGCTTGATTTTAAAAAAATTGCTCGCTTTTGCGGACAGGTTTACGTGTATTCAGCTCCGCCGGGTCAACCCCACGTCTCCTCGACCTACGGTAAGATTCTAGCCGCTCTGAGGCGCTACCGCCTTTTGACGACCAACCCATACGAAGCGTGTATCTTCATCCCCAGTCTGGACACCTTGGATCGTGATCCTCTCAGTCCGGGGTTCGGTGTACAGACCGATCAACAGCTGAATCAACTTCCCTACTGGAATGAATTGCCTCGGCTTAAGACAGCGGAACAAATAGAAATCGAGGCCGATGACCGTAAGTCATCCATACTGTTTCGTTTTATCTCTCCACATTCTCTGACTGTTTGCTGTGATTCACAGGGTCTGCGGATGCTGCCACGACGGTTTTGACCAGCGGTTCTGTCTTAGTTTTGATGATAGACCGGTGAGCTCGTTGTCTACGTATTAACAAGAAACAAACCTCCAATTGTCCCATCCTTTCGGTGCATAGCTTCCATGCAACTTGAACGAGGCATGGAGGCTGAGGTACTAACCGGTTGCTCAAGCCCAGATAGGAGCGACCAACAAGTCCGAGTTTCGTTCGAATCACAGGCCTTCTGGCCAATAGTTACCCCCGTTGGTCGCTGATCTATCTCAAGTTGGTATATCCGTGAAAACATCCATCCGGATATGAGTAGTAGTGTTCATTTTGGGTATTTTATCATGGGGAGGCTTCGTGGACGGTGAATAACTTTGTGAAGTGCTGTTTGACTTCATTTCATTACAGACAAGGCCGGTGATAATGATGTCCCAAATAGTGACGGAACCTGGGCAAGTCGACCGGATATCTTATGCGACTGATAGAATGCTCGCCCATCCTGATACCGATTAAAATATGTCCTTTAATCAGGAATCGGGGAGGCTAAAATGCGTTGTTTTTTTTTGCAAGGATTAAGACGGCCTTCTGAGCAGCATCACTTTTGCAGGAAAGACCTCCATGCCAAGCGAATTTTATTTTCTGGACTCCTTGCCAAACTTTCGTACCATCTCTGACAAGCTCTGAAAACGCAGAGTTTGCTTCGACTCGTGCCACATTACTCCAATCAATACGATTTATCGCACTCATGTTTCTGATTAGCTCAGCGGAAAACACTGACCCCTGGTCGCAATCACCTCATCTTCAATTTGTACGCTGGCACGTGGCCAGGCTATCATGAAGATGAATACCGCTTGTCCCTGGGCCAAGCAATCCTGGCGAAAGCCAGCTTTTCGACGACCAAAATTCGTCATACCTTCGACATCTCGCTGCCGCTTATTCACCCACAACATCCGGAGAAGATCAGTCTGGAGGCGAGTGGACATGATGCCTCGTACCACCGTGTTCACCAGAGGACCAAAGTTCGTCGACCCATTCTACTCAGTTTCAAAGTGAGTCCCCTCTAGTTTTGAGCGTTTCGGAGCCGTTTTCCTTTCTGTTGGTACCGTCTTATAACCTTTCCAACTGCTTGTGCCTCTGCTCTAGGGCAAACGCTATGTGAGCGGCATTGGGTCTGCATCGCGCAACACTCTATTCCACCTTCACAACGGAGATGACGTGATTATGGTGACTACTTGTCGTCACGGCACGGACTGGATAAGATATGCGGATAAGCGGTGCTCCGTGGACATGGCCACTTATGATCAGTATGTTGCTACCGTTGATCATTTTTTTTCAATGCTTGATAGCTAAACCGACAGCCAGTCCACACCGGCTTCATCATTTAGGCGATCAATCTATTGTCGTACTTGGACGCACACTGTTAGTCGCTCCCCGTCACACTCATCTTGTGATGAATCGGTTAGAGCCGGACATCTATGGGATGCGTACGTGAGAAGGATTTGTGTTACCCCTTTTCAGCGACTCTCTGAGACATGAAGTTTCATCTCAGCTCATCCTAACTGGTGCACGAAATTTGGCAATTATCCTTACTACTTACAGAATGTGGAAGTAGTGAGAAGTGTGAAGGCACCTAAGACGAGACAAGTGCTGGCCATTTTTCCGCAGAATCCCTCTCCTGTGCTGGACCAACTTTAATCCTTTAATAGATACCGGTGTAACGGTGGATACTACTGATGGGGCATGCGAGTAGTATGTTTTCTTGAAATCCTTTCCTGAACGGCGGTCAAGTTTTCTGGAGCTTTCCTCCTCTCCTCTCCTAGCTCCCCCGGAGACAAGCGTGTTGCCGGCCACAATCCAATTATCTGATCAACTGGAAGGCGCGGATGAGGGTAAAGGTTCCTTCAAGTATGCGTGGGTGCTTGGCAAACTGAATGTCCGTCTTCTTCTTGAACGCGTATTCCTCAACTTTCCTCGATATTCATTGACTATCACTCAAATGTAAACGAATGCTGCAAAGCAATTCCACAGATTTCGTAATAAATCCCACTTTCCAGTTGACGCAAAGGGGAATTACGAGAAAACATATTACTCGCATGCCTCATCAGTAGTATCCACCGTTACACCGGTATTTCATGTCTACGTTCCCCAAGACTTTTGGGCTAGGACATGTGACATCCGTCAGTAGATTTGTCGACCACGCCCCTAAACCCTCGCGCGGGATGACCTTCATTCCCTCATTTCATTACAAGCCAGGTTACACATTCAGACGGTTTCCTCAAGAGTAGTCTTTGATTAGCTTCGTTGTGTAGGATGGCCAAAACGAAGGTATATCCAGTCGTGGTCGTAACTCTGGGATCCCATCAGGTCCCAACATGTACAGCCATTGGTACTCCTAGGAAATGAGCAGTTTCTATTTAACGAAACACCACCCAAGACGTTGCTGAGCACTGCTCGACCTTTTTGCTTCCCCGAATTTTCGTGAACAATATGTTCTACCTTAGTACAAAGCTGTATGATATGAAACCGGCAGCGGATTTTCGAAGGGTTTTCAGCAACCTCTTAAGTAGTGCGTTCAGTTGAGTCACCCGTCAGAACCAAACGAGTTTGAACCTGAGTATACTTCGCGATCCTAGACCCCTCCCCCATTTGTTTTCATGTTTTCAAGCAAATTTGGGACGTGTGACGTGCATGGTGCTCCAAACTGGAGTCCTTGGTTTTCCGTTTTGATAATCCTTTTCCCCCCTGTCTTTCCTCACAGGTATGATTACAACGAGTTGATGCATAATTCCACCTTTTGCCTTGTCCCTCGTGGACGTCGACTGGGCTCGTATCGGTAAGTCATTTTTATGTTAGCAATTTTCCCATTTCGAAGGGCGATGTTTCCAAGTTCGTTGGTTTACTGCAGTCCGACTAGGTCCTCTCGTGCAAATGACTTGACTGGATTTTCCCCGGTCTTTGGTTAAGGCGACTTCATGTGGATTCTACCTTGACAATGCATTGGGTTCCCCCTTGATGCGGCGCCTTTTTCGTGCACAAAATATATTGAGCTGCAGGACTGCGGAGTGGAGTGGTTGGGTATTAACCATACGAGAAATGCTGAGTGGTGAACCGTATCCATCCAAATTTCCTTCTCCGTCCTACTGCTGATGCTTCAGCCTGTTGGTTTGAGCGTCATTCAGCCTTTAGAAACCGTTTTGCAGTGGAGAAGGTTTGCTCTACTGATCGGTTTTATTTGAAGATGCCTCGTATGTTATTGAGGCCAAAATATGAATGCACAATCTTTTGGGCCAAGATAGGGCTTCCAGGTACATCTTCTGTCTGCTATTTCTTGGCGACGGGGGCGAGATGGTCCAAGTGGTCAGAACACGAATTTACCGTCGGGAAATCCCGGGGTTCGAAAACGACCTGTGCATCTCAACTTCCCCTGTCTAGGCTTGGGCAACCTGGCAGTATCCCAGCCCTCCTGCAGCCTTCGGGTGGCATGGCAGTTGGGCACCGAAAGGGTGCTACAGCTGGACGATATTTTTGGCCATGATTCCCAACGAGAGTGCTCTTCTTGAATTTACCAACTACTTGCCTTACGGCGACGTTCTCCTGGAGAAGAACGTGTCAACTTCGAGAACATCCCGACTCGTTGTTGCCATCGAAGCGCGCTCGGTAGCAAGGCGCGAGTACAGCGCTATCCAGTTTCCCTTCGATCGCCTGATCCTGTAGATCACCTGCGGCGCTTCCAGTAAAAAAACACGGAGGATGCGCAAAGTTTGGCAAACGCTAAAAACCAAGTCAGAAAACCATGTACATCACGTCGTATTTACAGTGTATGCATCCACAATTCTGGATGTTCGAACGCCTTCCGGACGCGACATTTAACGGATGCTGAAACATGATTAGGTGTTGGGTCCGCATTTTTGACCAATCAGAGCTCATCTTGATACTGGCCAATCACGTGCGAGTTTGGCCTATTGGCCGTTGCAGCGCACAGTTGCGAGCGGTGAGGCCGTTTTCGCGCAGGATTTCGCCTAACACTATGTCTCGACGGATGCTTCATATACTTCTGCGGGATTCTAAAGGTTTCTGTCACTAGTGAATTACCATTTCAGGTAATGCCGTTCCTCTTTCTAAGAGGATTCAGACAGAAGACAAGTAAAAACAACGCCATCAAGTCTATCGCGCAACTCACAAAGTTTTCTTTAAGGCAACAGCCAACATTTCTGGTGCTGATAAAAGAAATTCTCTCCGAGGCGGTTTGAATGATTTATGCAGGCTTATCACTAAGCTGTAACACCTTGGCTGCCATCCCACCCGAGGGAAGCACGAGGGCTGAAATACTCTCAGTTTGCCGAAGCCTGGAAAGGAGCAGTTGAGGTGCCGGCGTCGGGTTCGAACCCGTGTCCTCCGCTCAGTAGGCTCGCACCTTAACCACTGAATTATCCCTGGCTTCACTGTAAGTTTCTGTCACCAGTTACGATCATTTCGATTGGCCAACCCTTCCTCCCCCGAATTGAGTCTACTCTCAGGAAGAGCTCGAAATAACGTCTCTCCGTAATGGGTGCTCCTCTTGGGAGTTAGTTACTAGCTCGTTTGAGGAAGCCAGGTCAATGGCGCCGACATCCGTCTTGTAACCTTGGACGGTCTTCTGTTTTATTCTCCTCTATCCAATGTAATTAAACCGATTCACTCACCAGTTTCTCCTCACCTTGCCGCGTCTTCAGGTTTCTCGAAGCCCTGGAAGCCTCCTGCATTCCGGTAATGCTCAGCAACGACTGGGAACTCCCGTTTTCCGAGGTCATCGATTGGTCAAAGGCTGTGATTTGGGCGGATGAGCATTTACCGCTCACTTTGTCTCTTATGTTGCGCCGCATACCGGACTATCGAATCGTCCAACTGAGGCAGCAGATCACCTTCTTGTACACCACGTATTTTCAGTCTGTCGAATCGATCGTGTTTACCACTTTGGAGGTAGGTCTCCCGAATTGGTTGAAGGGATTTCTTGCGCACCCTTCATGTCGGCTTATGAGTATTGTAGGTAGTTGAATAGAAAATGTTTAATTTCTCACACATCTCAACAGTTGCTGTGATTTGTCACAGAATACCTGCCGCAAAGCTCGGCTAGGCATGTCGAAGGCAATTTTAGGAAGCAGGAAGTTTTACGTCTCATTTCCACACTACGCAGCCAATTACGCATACTCAGACTTGCCGTATTGGCCCCCAGGGGACATGGCATTAGTTTCCTTCGCATAAGTTAGTAATCCTTCTGAAGAGAAATTACTTTGTCGGAGAGTTTACAGAGGCGTTTCCCTCAGCCACGACTCCCCTCCGAATTGAGTTTGATTCCATGAAGAGCCTACAAACGGCCTTCGCCGCCAGACATAGTTCAGTGTGTGGTCTCCCCATGATAGAGACATCTCTGAAGAGCCTACAGTCGTGCTTTTCATCAGCGGTGACGCATTGTGGGGTTTCTTCCTAATGAAACGACCCTATAACGGTGCTCTCTGCCCACTGTCAGGGAAGCTTGAAGTACCCCGTTTCACCGTTGCGGTTTTCTACAAGTGGGTATTTCCATTGTTCGCTAAGTTTGTTTGTTCCAGTTTAGGTCCAGCCCCTACCTTCCTTTCATTTCAGATCATACGTGATCGGCTAGCGATGAGGCGTCGTAGCTACACCATATGGAATTCTCCTCCTGGTGGTTTGGTCCTCTCTCAGAAGTACTCTTTCGACGAATGCAGTGTGCCGTTAGCGCACCTTCCGGAGCACTGTCAGCGTATGAGTTCCTTTTTCTTCTGTATTCTACTCGTTTTTTTAACTTATACTATGGTGTGAAAGCCATTACCTGCAGACTCCTCTGTCCTGGTCTCCCTGGATGGGAACCCCCAAAACATCAGTAGTTAGTGACATTGACATACATGGCTCAGTGGCGTGCATGCATTTTTTTCAATTCGTTCAGCTCTAGCACCCTTTCGATGCCTAACTGCCATGCCGCCCGAAGGAAGCACGAGGGATACTGCCAGGTTGCCCAAGCCTAGACAGGGGAAGTTGAGAGGCAGAGGTCGGATTCGAACCACGGGCCTTCCGATCAGTAGATTCGCGCTCTAACCACTTGAGCCATCTCGCGTATGTATCCAATCGTAGTTTTCCTTCTCTCTCTCCTGACATCACTGTATTCGCGCGTCGAATGCATCACTACCCACCCCTACCTCCCGAGATCGTCGGCGAACAAAGCTATGGCAGCTACAACCGCTGTACAACGTGTACGCGGTTTTTACAGCTGATGATGATGTCTATGGCTACACATGGTGGTTGTAGACCTGTTTTTGTGTCGTACGCCCCCCACCCTTCGTTCAGCTGTAACACCCTTTCGGTGCCTAACTGTCATGCCGCCTGCGGGAGGCACGAGGGCTAGGATACTGCCAGGTTGCCCAAGCCTAGACAGGGGAAGTTGAGAGGCAGAGGTCGGATTCGAACCACGGGCCTTCCGATCAGTAGATTCGCGCTCTAACCACTTGAGCCATCTCGCCCCCCCCCACCCTTCGCTACATCATGAAAGACCATTCTCCCTCCGAGTTTGTTCTGACTCAGAAGACAGTGGTATGAAGATAGTACTCACAAGCGACGAGTAGAAACAGCGGATTACTAGCATTATTTTATGCATGTATTGGACTCGACTAAGAATATCGTGAGTCGTCTGCCTAGTTTCTCCGCTTTGATTCCTAACCAACACAAAAATGCGACCGGCAAAAGCGTCTCAGCACAACACACAAGCGTTCCTCTGCTATCCTAGGGTCAGGAGCGTGCGTTGAGGCCGAAATTCTCGGTTTTGTTACCCAAAATCCAGGTTGTCCAATTATAAAGTTGATCAAGGCACGGCCGGGAGTGACTTGGTAGTTAGAACCACGACGCCGTCGGTGTTGTGTCTATGCAGCTGATGATGCGGAGTACGAGAGCTGAGACACTGCCAGGTTGCCCGAGCCCAGATAGGAACAATCGAAAAACCAGGGTCGGGTTCAGATCACGAACCTTCCACCTTTACCGACGAATTATCTCAATCTGCACTACCATGTGTGCCCGTTTTGTAAATCTCATCTCAAAACCAGTTTATTTCTGGTCATTCCAAAAATGACAGCGATCCCAATGAAATGTCGCAGTGCACTTCTTGGGCCCTTGGTGGAGTGCTACAATGTTATCCGTTTGTTCGGTAAAACGTTCCCTATTCCACTTTGTCAGCATCCCAAGTTAATTCTCATTTGTTCAGTGAACGTAGTGAGGTGATAGTGTTCGATACCGATTTCACTGTTCTTCTCTCCTTGGCATGCATATCCGATGTGTCACCTTGGCAGTTTGTTAGTTTTCCAGAGCCATTGACGTGCTCCCTCTTCATCTACTTCACAGCTCTTGTGACAGCCGGTTTCACCATGTTGCTTCAAATCTCCAAGACGTTGTGTCACATTTATCCTCGACGTCTGAGTACGTATGCATCCACCATGTTCACCTCTGGAGCTCTCCGAAAGGTTAGTGTTCTTCCGATGTATCCGATTCGAGATTTTGTGGCATTACAGGGAGGGTTCAGATATCGTTGTTCAATCTTTGGTTTCACTATCAAGTTCCAGATGGAATTCGCTGTTTCTCAGCCTTGACGAGCATTGTCTTCTCACCCCGCGCACAGTCCTGGAAAACCACTCAGAGGAGGACTTTAGGCCGACAAATAACTTGCCTATTTCAATCAGCACCTAGCGAAGTACCTATAAAACCACTCCGTTTTTCGGGTTGTTTTCAGGCATTTGCAGTTCCCTGTTGAAATACCATGTGAACGGCTTATGATGCAGGTCGTCTTTGGGGGGGGGGCACCAGTAAATCCCTGCTATCATTGCAACGAAACGGAATTTCATCCCACGATCGCCTTGGGTTTATTAGCACTGCAATGTGTACGCTTTTTACAACTTAGTATCTCGTCGTGGTCCACTGATTCTCACTGACGTTAGAGTGTGGGCTGTTAGCTGGTCTAATCGAATCACTCCCGCAACAACCACGTGGTTTTGGGACATACCGAGTGAACCGAGACTGTATTCTATCGGACCCGTTGGTTTCTCCACTGGGTATGCAACATCACTGTTGCCACTGATGTTTAACGGCCGTACAACCTTAAAGATCGTCTAATTTCATATATATATATATATATATAATGTATTAAAAGCCCTAGAGTGAAAAGAAGAGAAAACGAGTGGATGAGGGAGGGGACCTAGTGCTGGCTTATGTCAAGCATTCTGAGGTGCCTACACCTTCAACCGCTCAATCAGACAATCTGGAAAGAAACTGACAGCATGAACGCCACTGACATCGATTAGCCGCCATTTCTTGCAACGTCTCCAGCCAAGCACAGGTGGGGTCACGGGGACCCCATCCTGGAAGGCGTAAAACACCAACAACACCCAAACTCTTCGTGATCTCTTTTACGCCTTTCTACCTCAATGCTGGATTAGCAAACGGTCAGAACTTGTGCACGACTTCGTGCCCTAATTGCGGCTGGTAGGAAGATTTTTTTGGCTTAAGGTTCCGCTCAGCACAGTGAGCGTTTTGGAATGTGGTGTTTTTTTCCTGTATGATACTCCCCGTAAGGGCTTACTATGGTCTCTCAGATATCATGCTTCCTCTTGAAGTGTCTTGAAAGGATTGGAAACATTCTGGTAACGACTTTCCTCAACCGTTTCAGTTTTTTCCACCCTAAAGAAACCAATCAACTGTAACACCCTTCCGGTGCCTAGCTGCTATGCCACCCGAAGGAAGCACGAGGGCTGGGATACTGCTAGGTTGCCCAAGCCTAGACAGGGGGAAGTCGAGAGGCAGAGGTCAGATTCGAACCACAGACCTTCCGGTCAGTAAACTCGTGCTCTAACTACTGAGCCATCTCGCCTCCTCTTCAACCCTCCGTTCACTCAATCCCCTTTCACTGTCACACACACTAAGACGCCACCGCATTTTATGGTTTCTTGACAGTCCGAGGAGATCCCAAGATCTCAGTTAAGAGTTAATCATACAGATGAAGTCACTCTATGCTGTACTGGTTCACCGGTAGCACCCTTTCGGTGCCTAAGTGGCAAGCCACCCGAAGGAAGCACAATGGCCGAGGTGATACCAGGTTGCCCAAGCCCAGACAGGAACAGTCGAGATACAGAGGTCGGGTTCGAACCATGGATCTTCCGGTCACTGGCTGACTAGTGGCTAACTAGCAGTATGCTTAATTCGCGCTAGCCAACCAGTCACATCACCTCTTGAGAAGAACCAGAAGAGAGGATAAGACCTACAGATAATCCGCTCGGAAAGACAAAATCTCACCAGCTGTATGAATCGCTGCTTCAGAAGCCATTCAACGCAAGATCACACCGGGTGAATTGCCTGACTGATGAGTAGTAGAGCTAAATCCGCGCCAATTTTGTGTTCATCACACCGCTGATCACCTAGGCGCTTTCCTGTATTACCATTGAGTTCCTGGGTTCGGATCGCTCTAGAGATTCGTGAGATGCGCACTCTCGGTGTTTCGCTTTCCAACATCGGTGAAATCGCAGTTGACGTTCTTGTTCTTGTTCGAACTTGAACTGTGATCACCTGTGTGTGATTTCCAGGCCACCCAGGGTTTGGGGGGAGATGGCCCAAGTGGTTGGAGCGCGCATTTACTGACCGGAAGGTCCGTGGTTCGAACCCAACCTCTGCCTCTCGACTTCCCCTGTCTAGGCTTGGGCAATGTGGCAGTATCTCATCCCTAGTGCTTCCTTCGGGTGGCATGGCACTTAGGCACCGAAAGGGTGTTACAGCTGAACGGTTTTTTTCTATCCACTGTTTTTTCCGGAAGTTCCTCAAATCTATACGTCATTTGCTACCAGCCTAATGAGAATCACTCACCTGCGACGGTAGGGTTGTCGGATCAGTAACCAACTTCGAGTGCCTCTATCACCATTTCACACCATCAGTGCACTTTTCGAATTATGATTCATTTTTTTTTTGTTTTACTGAGAAATAGAGACTACCTCGCCCATTATTTTCTGATTCGAACGCTTTATTTTGGGATGGAGCATTCTATTTGGATATTTATTGGATTGTATGGTCAATGTGTCTCCTAGCAGAACTCCCCGGTCCCCTGTACCGTGCAGTTGACAGAATAGTTTGTTGTCAGAGCTGAAGGTCGCTCAGTAGTTAGGGTACGAATTTATTGACCGGACTGTCCGTGGTTCGAACCCCTGTCTCTGCCTCTCGACTTCCCTCCTGTCTAGCCTGGGACAACCTGGCAGTATCCCAGCCCTCGTGCTTCCTTCGCGTGGCATGGAAGCTAGGCATTGGAATTGTTCCAAATAAGGTATTGCTTTCATAGCCATCCCTATTCGCATCCTCACTCATGGCGACATCGTCTACTTTTGCAGTGGTGTTCACCTAGGTCGTTTTTTCAAAAACCTTTTATGGATTGCTCGTGGAATTTAGGTTTTCCTAGCCTATGTTGCTCTGGTCCTTGCATTCCGATCCGGGTCAATTTGTCTCTCCCAGTCTCCCACTGTCTTCCACCATCACGTTCGTTTTTCATTCTTTTTCTCAGGTGATTGTAGTTTGGTTGTGCAATTCCTCTTCCCCGTCGCCAACATATTTCGCTCAATATTTCAACGCGGAGGTGGAAGTGATTGTGGAGGATGAATTCCGCGCTGCGCTTCATGAGTCCGAGCAGCCATCTGTTGAAGTTCGATTCCAGCCTTTCACCGCCGAAATTCCCACACTAGCCGTCTTCTCGTTCGGTCTGAACATGCGCCTCTCACGAGAACAGGTGGGTCACAAATTTTGCAATCTCCCGTCGGTTTGCATATTGAGTTCTTATCTACACAAGCAGTTTTCATCTTGTCCCTATTATATCTCCGATTTTCTCGAAATCGCCGTTCCTTTGACCCAAGTTCGGTTTGCAGTGCGCCGCAGTAGCTGCAACACTTGATTGGTTGGTGATTTGCTTACCCTTCCCCTGCCTCCCTCATCGCGAATGCATGAGAAACTTCGACCATTAGACCGCCACTGTCGGGAGGGGGAGTTGAAAACTTTTTCTACGAAAAACGTGCGTGTCGGCCAACCAGACCCCGGCGAACCGATGCGAGCACGGTTGAGTGGCAGCAATGTGAAAGACCGTCACGACGAGAGCGGACCTTTCCGCAGTGTGACGGCTAATTCAGTTCTACAACCTGTTGAGCTATACTCCGAAATGTACGTGTGGCACTCACAGAGTGTCTCCTACCAGGTTGGCCAATGGGTGGAAGTCTAACCAACCGTCCGTCTAGGTTGAGGGTTGGAACAGGTGCGGTAACTTGCTTCTTAAAAATGTAGACTTCGCTGACGGTCTCACGCCAACCACCGCTGCCTTGCGGTTAAGCTTTTAAACTCTAAGGATTGTACCCTGACTCGAATACACACGACCCAGGGGCGGCCAGTTCATGACTTTGCAAGGAAGCATGAAAACCATTCCCAGTTAACTCAGTCGCGTCGGATGGGGACCCTGGGACAGGGCGAACCAATGACCCTGACAGATAGGGTTGTGTCGCGCAGCGAATGGCGCTCTTGCGTCACAGCGATAGCCTTACTTACAGCTATCAGCCCCTCAAGAGATGGCTCAAATGGTTAGAGTGCGAATTTACTGACCGAAAGGTCCGTGGTTCGAATCCGACCTCTGCCTCTCGACTTCCCCCTGTCTAGGCTTGGGCAACCTAGCAGTATCCAGCCCTCGGGTGGCATGACAGCTAGGCACCGAAGGGATGTTGCAAGTTAGTTACCCCCTCACAAACTGGATAAATCCATTCATTGGTCGTCAGTGCACCAATCGGACCAGTGCCTCCAACACGTGACTCTCATTCCCTTATCCAGCTTATCCACCGTGGCAGCTGGGACCAGTGCACTTTTTGGCACGGTTTCTGAGCCGGAAAACTCACTGACTGACTGACTGACTGACTGACTGACACAACCGTGAACCCCAGCTTGGGGAAGTGAACAGAGCTAGTTTACTCTGTTGTGCCTTATTAGATACTAATCCCCGGAGTGTGGATCAGGGTGACTACTTAACAGCCCTACACAAAAGAACATGACCAAAAAATGAGTTGCTTTGAGAAATGGCAACGGCATTGCCCATTCGTGTTACACCATCGGAAATGGTGCCTTCCACACCCAACAAAGTCCGGTCTTTCACCATATGAACGTCCATTCCCATCATTGCCATGATTAACACTGATGCTTCACTGTGCCCTGATAACCACAAAGTTTGTTCCGGTGTTTTTTGAAGCCTGTGGAAATAAAAGGGAGCACAGGATGAGGACCTGGCTATGCAGTCTCGTTTCTCAAGTGCCTACACCCCCGTGTTCTCACTCACTGAGACAGTTTGGACAGAAACGGACCACAGCCATTCGATCGCACACATCAGTTCATCGTCGGAAACATTTTCTCTTGTTTGGTATATACTTTCCCAGTGATGGTGTTTCCAAACGTTCTCGAAACTCAATCCCTATTCAGAGTCATTTAGCCTACGGTACTGCGATCTTCGCTTCCCGCAGCATTCATGAGGTTTCCTAACACGTGACCAATTAATTCTGTTGTGCTCGCTTGTCTTCATTTGTGTCAAGAACCCAGACGGTCGTGGTGAATCAAGGCCCGTGGTTCGAACCCCGCCTCTGCTGTCTAGGCTTGGGCAACCTGGCAGTATGTCAGCCCTCGTACTTCTTTCGGGTGGCATGGCAGCTAGGCACTGCGGGGGTGTAACAGCGGAACGATTATTACTATCATTGTCTTATAGGAGTGAGTTTTGGGTTTTGCAAGGGGTACTTCCATCGAAGAATGTGTCCAGCATCAGAAGCTGCGTTGGCTGGGACATGTGCTACGCGTGCCTAACCATCGTTTGCCGAAGACAGTGCTGTTTTCCATGCCCAATTCAGAGTGGCGGAAGCAGAGAGGTGGCCAACCCCTGACCTGGCAAAAGGGTATGAAAAAAATCACGAAACATTTTGGTGCTGTCGGTGCTACTCGCCTTCCATGATGGGGACCGCGTGATCCCCACTACGCCTGGTTGGAGACGTTGCAAGATATGGCTGCCAACCAATGTCAGTGGCGATCTTGTTGTCAGTTTCTATCCAGATTGCCTGACTGAGTGTTTGGAGGTATAGGCACCTCGGATTGATTGTAGTAAACTAGCACCAAGTCCCTTCCCCATCCATCTTTATTCTTTTCTTCACACATAATGCTTTCAAATAAATCATGGTTGTACGGCCGCGAAACATCCGTGTTGAACACTGATGTCGTGCTGTCCATAACGATGATGATGAATAATGCCGAATACGTTCCTGAGTTCCAGACCTTTCCACCGACATGGAGAGTCGTTGTTGACGGATTATATGCAGCAACAGCGGTTCTTTCTTGTCTGTCTATGTTGCCTGATTCCTAATTGACGTCCCGTGGTCCTATCGGTTGGTGCTGACGACCCGTCTGTCGTTAGATTCACCGCTAAGGTGGTCACACCTGAACTACTCAGGTTGTTTTACCCTGATTTTTGACCTACAGAAGAATGGCGGGGTCATCGTTTTCTAAGACTGTTCATATATCTTGTCCAATCATACAACTGTTGACAACATGCAGTGTAGGGTTGCCAAATTTGTTAGAAAACTAACCTATTCACGGTAGATCCCAACAGTAAGTTGGATTTGTTTCTGCTTCCCTGGGTTTTCACCGCTCAGCTCGAATTCGCCTTTGCTACCTGGAAAGAATTTCCCCATCGGCTTGTCGGGTTCCGCGTGGGCTCCCATCATTGGAATGTCACTACCCGATTATGGAACTACGATGGATTCGAAGGGGGTCCCGAACGGTTCTATTCCCTGATCTCTTTGGATGCCGCATTCTATCATAGGTAAGTGGTCTAGTTTATGCCGGTACACAACTGGCAGGTTGCCCGATGAAACTGACCAACAGTGTGGTCTCTTTTTGGCAGTCCATTCACCTACTGAGAGAACCGGTAAAATGGAACACGAACAGCCTGTCGTCCCATTCGCGGAAATTGGGATAGGCTTTCTTTTAACATTTGTGTTTGAAAAGACCTCACGTTCCCCCCCCTCCGGAATTCTTATCTTTTCCCAGACACTACCACTACTTGTACTGGCAAATGTTGGATCCCGAATGTCACAAAGTGATCAATACCTTCGGCGACTGCGAGGACATTTTACTGAATCTTCTAATCGGTCACCTGACTCATATGCCTCCAATCAAACTGTTATCTCGGAGAGAAACCCGTGCACTTGATTGGCCTCACCATGCCAAAGTGGCCCCGGAAGATCTGGTTCAACGAAGTGCTTGCCTTCAAGCATTTGCCGAGCAGTTTGCCCACTTATTTGGGCCCGCGTCTTCCCAACTTGAAATCGATCCATCAGTGGTTCAGACAAACAGCGCCGCACAACGATTGTATCTTCCACTGTACAAATCAAGTTTATTGTACGTTTAAATTAGATCGGCTCTTTCTCTCAGGTTGCTTTTTTACCGAGGCAGTATTGTTCGCCCCCATTCGACAAAGCCCCCTCCCCCACCCTCTAATTTGGTTTTGGCGAGAGACCCGACTGAATTCAGCTGGATCTCCCCTTGTTGATGGTCTACCTCAGTTGAATGAGCCGCCTCACGTATCAGTTGGATTTACTTGAGTCCCCTGTCCAAACCAAATTCGTATGCAAATGAGACCGTTTGTCGACGTCCGTCCAATCTGGGTCCAAGTAGAACATAATGGGTTGAGGGAAACTCGGGGAATCCACCTAGCTGATGATCCTCAAGAAGGGCGAAACCGGTCGTGAGTTGTCGAAGAGTTTTCAGCAACCTTATGAGTAGTGTGTTACATTTAGACAACGGTGGTCCATTGTCCTATATAGAACGCTGTATTAAAAAAAAAACCTTTTGGAGTGTACAGTTGGCGAGAAACGTACTCCCTCAAGTCTGTTGTAGATCCCAACTGCGAAAATGACGGAGAAATCGGTGTAATAATCGTCCTGTGATGCAATTTCGAGAAAACAGCTGGATTCTGTCGTATATGAGATTGTACGTGTTTCGAAGGGACAAGTAAACCTGTCTTGCGTCGACTGTACTCCGAGATCAAGGTAAATCAATGGTTAAGGTGCGGATTTACTGATCGGAACCCAAATCCGGCATCTCGACCGCTCCTGTCTAGGCTTGGACAACCTAGCAGTACCCCAACCCTCGTGCTTCCTTCTGGTGTCATGGCAGTTAGGCACCAAAAGGGTGCTACAGCTGAACGGCGGGACGAGAAACCTTGACTCGTGAGAATAAAGCGGGATTTCGACCGGGTAGAGGTTGCATTGACCACATCTTCACACTCCGTCAAGTATTAGAGCAACGCCACATGTACACACCACCCACAATCTTGGTTTTCCTTGACTTTAAGGGTGCGTTTGATTCTGTCGATCGGTCAGTGCTGTTAAATTACTTGCTCAACAGGGTATGCCCCAGAAGTTTGTAAACATAATCCGATCCCTATATTCGCATACTTCTGGCGGATGAGAGTGTATGGCGAGCTCTCCAAAAGCTTCCCTACAAAAAGTGGTGTCAGACAAGGATGTCCACTCTCTCCATTCTTGTTCAACTTCGTCATTGATGAAATAATGAGGCGAACGCTGGAAGGTCTTCAAAAGGTGTTCAAATCGTTGCTGGTGAGAGCCTTGTCGATCTGGAGTACGCAGATGATATCGCCCTCATCTTTGAAGACGAAAGTGAAGCACAAGCCCTGTTGAACAGACTGACCACCATCATACCATCTTTTGGCATGCGCCTTGCACCTTCAAAGTGCAAAGTCATGCTTCAGAACGTGCAGTCTCCGGACATATCCCTTAAAATTCAAGGAGAATCACTGGAGATTGGAAAACTTTACATACCTCGGTAGTTGTATTAGCTCTGACGGAAGTGTGTCTGATGAAGTCAGTGCAAGAATCTCAAAGGCTCGAATCACGTTTGCTAATTTGCGTCACTTGTGGCGTCAAAAAGGCATCTCACTAGATCTTAAGGGTCGTGTGCCAGGCTACAGTAAGGGCTGTATTGTTGTATGGGTGCGAGACATGGCCTCTACGGACAGATGATGTGAGGCGTCTCCAAGTTTTCGACCACCGTTGCCTCAGAAGCGTGGCTGGTTTTGGATGGCGTCAGCGTGTTAGTCACGAGGTGATTAGAAAACGGGTATTTGGTTGTGCTGCAGGTACATCAATTGGGGAAATCATCCAGCACCACCGACTACGATGGCTCGGTCATGTGCTACGCATGCCGAAACACCGTCCACCGAGACGAGTGTTGTTCTCCGTGCCCTCTTCAGCATGGCGCAAACCGCGAGGTGGACAGCGCATGACTTGGCAGAAAGGCGTGAAAGAGATCACGAAGAGTTTGGGTGTTGTTGGTACTGTACGCCTTCCAGGATGGGGTCCCCGTGACCCCACCTGTGCTTGGCTGGAGACGTTGCAAGAAATGGCGGCTAATCGATGTCAGTGGCGTTCATGCTGTCAGTTTCTTTCCAGATTGTCTGATTGAGCGGTTGGAGGTGTAGGCACCTCAGAATGCTTGACATGGGCCAGCATTAGGTCCCCTCCCTCATCCACTCTTTTTCTCTTCTTTTCACTCTAGGGCTTAATACATTATTATATATATATATGTATATATATGAAATTGGACGAACTTTATGGTTGTACGGCAGTGAAGCATCAGTGTCAACACTGATGTTGCTGTCTTTGATGATGATGATGATGATCGAAGGGGGTGACTTGTACTGGTGGATAAGTTGATGAAGGAACGGTTGTTATCGACTGAAATATTTCACCCAGAAGTCAATCTTTTTGACGCACGCACAAGAAAAAGGGTGGCCGATAAAACAGTGCGCCACAAACAATGTGTTGCGTGGTACACCCGTGGTCCAGACACATTAGCCCTGGTGCACAAGAAACCGCGCAGTTTAACCGATATTTTGAAGTGGACTTAAGCCGATAACGGTCAGATAAACGGGGTTCGATCTTAGATTCATTAACTCGACGACAAGAGACGGAGAGACGGAACTTCAGGCAGTCAAAAATAGAGTGAGAAACAATTTTCTCTGAACCATTAAGCAGTCCTAGTTTTCCTCGTGAAAGTGCGTTATCCTCGGTTTTATCCATCGTTATCCGTAAAATTCAATGCAATTTTGAAAAACGCTAATAACATCCCTATTTTCATTCACAATTCCAGTTTTCAACCGTCGGACAATCGCCAAAAACGTTTTGTTCCATGACCAACAACCTCTGTACCCAAGACATTTTTTATCGATCAGCGTAATCATGATTTTCCGTACGAAAATTTTTATCTCCCTTGTTTATGTGCCAAATCACTATCCGATTGCATTTGTTTTAACTTGTTTTAACCTCGGGACAACTTTTCAATTTTCAAAAAGATTATTTTCTGAATTGCGGACGAGAATTAGGGGCAAAAAATTCTTCTACGTTAGTTCAGTTACCTTGCTTTCGAATGAAATATAAGCTTGATGGAAACCGGGGAACTAGGTCTGCTTGCTGAGCCTCAAGATGGGTAGACCCCGTAGTGGACTGTCCAGGATTTTCATCGACCTTATTAGTAGTATTGTTATTGATCAGATGAACATCACCTTCAAATGGAAATCGTGATTGTACATGTAGCTTTTGCTCGCCACATTTATTTGGGGCATGGATGTGCTGGGCGGAAACGGTGAATCACCAGACCTTGGCTTGCAACATGTTGGAGCTCCGTGGTGCTCAGTGTGTGTCGCGTGTCCTCTCAGGGCTCTTTATGTCTCTGGACTCTGGGTAACACCTTTTAGGGCGTTCCCATTTGTAGTATTATGGGCCATTATTAGGATAGGAACGTCAGTCGTTCGCGAATGAAAAACAGACTGAGGTGCCACTTGATCGACCTTCCGTTCGTACGCTGGTACTTGGAATAATCTGTCCTTCAGCACAAGGTCCTAAAGATTTATTTATAAAAAACGACAGGTAAGAGTCCGAGGTAGCCCAGTAGTTAAGGCCCGGATTTACCGACCGGATGGCCTGTGGTTCGAACCCAACCGCGGCATCTTGACCACTCGTGTCTAGGCTTGGGCAACCTGGCAGTATCGCAACCCTCGCGCTTACATTAGGTGGTATGGCAGCTGAGCATCGAAAGCTGGACGGTTATTTTTTATCACGATACGCAGCGCTGCCTAATTCTGTGCGCTGTAACACAATGTGGCGGTTTCGTTGACGGGCTGCGAGAAGTAGACACAGTGATCCGGCAGTATCAATCCTCGCGCTTTTTTCGGATGGCGTGGCTTCGAAATTGTGTTACAGGTGTTCAAAATCAAGAATGTGTTAGAAAGCACGTCGCGTGTTCAAATCGTTTTCAAGATCAAGCGGATAGAAACCGTCCACAGAACGACAGTCGAAACTACCCCACAGCTCCAATACGTCGGCTGGAGATGAAATGTCTTCGATCTAGATATCCGTGAAGACTACACACTCATTAGCGTTCAAACAGCACGAGGACACACCATAGAGCGACTTCAGTCCTTGTTTTGTTTCATCCATTGATGCCCTTCACGCATGACACTGATCCGAATCACATCACCTCAAACTGAGCAACACTGAAAAACAACTACACAATGTGGACATGGTGGGTTCCGCTAAGCTCGGTGGCGTTTGAGAACAGGTATTCACTCATCAAGAGCTTTACTCCTTGGCAATTCGTTCGAGAGAGGTGACAGAATCGTCAGGTGTTAGAACAACGCCATACGTTTAAGCGACCCACAATTGTAGTATTCCTGGATTTCCAAAGCGCATTTGACTCGGTTGACCGGTCTGTTCTGCTTGACACGCTTGCCCACCAAGGAATGCCCCGGAAGTTCGTGAACATAATTAGCTCGTTGGATGCCAAGATTGCCGGACGTGTGAGAATATACGACGAGCTCTCCAAAAGCTTCCGTACACGAGGCGATGTCCGTCATGCATGCCCACTCTCCCCATTCCTGTTTAACTTCGTGATCGATGAAATAATGAGACGAACGCTGGAGGGTCTCCAAAACCCCGGTGTTCAAATAGCCTGTGAAGAAAACCTTGTCGATCTGGAATATGCAGACGACATCGTTCTCATCTTCGAAGAGGAGGAGAAGGCGCAGGGGTTTTTGGATGAACTGACCAAAGTCATCCCGTCCTTTGGTATGCACTTTGCACCCACAAAGTGTAAGGTCATGCTCCTGGACATGTACTGTCTGAACACGCCACTTACAATCCAGGGAGAGGCACTGGAATTTGTGGAGCGTTTTACATATCTTGGAAGTTTTATTAGTTCTGATTGTAGTGTGACAGATGAGGTAAATGCACGAATCTCCAAGGCTCGGGTCGCGTTTGCTAATTTGAGACACCTACGGCGTCAAAGTGGTGTGTCCCTGAATCTCAAGGGGCGTGTGTATCAAGCTACAGTGCAGGTCGTTTTGTTGTATGGCTGTGAGACTTGGCGTGTTCGAGCAGCGGAACTGAGACGTCTTCAGGTGTTCGACAATCGTTGTCTCAGAACCATAGGTCGTGTGGGTTGGTGTCGGCGTACCCGTAACGAGGCTATTAGAAAGCGAGTTTTCGGTTGTGCAACGGGTACTTCCATTGAAGAATGTGTCCAGCATTAGAAGCTGCGCTGGTCGGGACATGTGTTGCGTATGCCTAACCATCGTTTGTCGAAGTGAGTGCTGTTTTCCATGTCCAACTCAGAGTGGCGGAAGTATAGAGGTGACCAACCCTTGACCTGGCAGAAAGGTATGAAAGGTCATGCTGTCGATGATGATGATGACAGAACCAGTTTGCTGAAGTTGCCATGATCCATGAAATGCCTATCAATCGAGATCTAGGCGAAACCAGTCTTTGGTGAAAGGCCAAGCATTCACCATCGAAATGCACGTGAGAGTGGAATACACTTTCTGACGGAATTCAAGATTAAATCTGGTTGACTAGTTTAGCTTATTGCCTAAGCTTTGACCTTCTGTGACCTAGCCCAACCGATTTATACGGTCTTAATACACACCACAATACGTACATGATAGGGTGTCCATCTTGTGTGCAACCGTTCGATGATGATGTTTGACGTTCTCAACAAAATCGTTCATCTGTAACAGACTTTTGGGTGCCTAGCTGCCATGCCACCCGGAGGAAGCACGAGGGCTGAGATACTGCCAGGTTGCCCAAGCCTAGAGAAGGGGGAAGTCGAGAGGCAGAGGTCGAGTTCGAACCACGGGCCTTCCGGGCAGTAAAGTCGCACTCTAACCACTAAGCCATCTCGTTCGTAACAAGAGTTTCATTAATCCGATAAGGGACGACTGAAAATGAGGGTTTCGGTTATAGACGTAATACACTACCCATAAGGTTGCTGAAACATCATAAAACGAGAAATTCAACTGGGTTCCAGGTGAGTCTCTCGTAAAACCAAATTTGTTTGCCAATGAGTGTATTTCACTGAGGTTTTCGTTTCATTGGAAGCCAGACTGACGATGAGTGATGCAAATGAGATGAACGAATCACTTCGACCAATCAGAACGCTTACCGAAATGAGCATAAAAAAATCGATCATCAGAACCAAGACAGTTACTGAGTCGTCGTTCGATGGGTCGGGCCCACCAATCACATCGCTCAAGCGTGAACACATTCGCCTGCTCAGATGTGAAAATTCAGATGCGTTCAACATGCCTTGGTGGAGTAGTGGTAACACGCTCGCCTCGCATGTCAGTTGTCCGGGGTTCGAATCCCGGCACGGCCACTGGATATGCACTGCTGATGAGGTCTAATGAGTGCGAAACTCGAATAAAGTGCTTCTCTTTGGTGTGGACTCACCGGAATAATTACGCCAGAACAGGACGACCTTTCAAACTAGTGTTGTGAATGTGAACAAAATACCTATCCCGCAAAACCCCCAAATGCAACCTAAATAAGGCTCCTTCGCACCAACTACTTCCATTCTCCTTTCTTTACACTCTTTACCAAAGCTTTCTTTCATGTGGCAATCAAGCATCGGTATGTATTACTCGTTTATTGCTGTCGTAGACGATGATTGATCACAACACACACTTTCAAGGTCACCAAGTTTCAACTCGAAACTCAACGAAGAGACGGAGGCAGAGTGTGTTGCGTAAGCTCCCTAAATATGCGCCAGTGATGCCATCTTGACTGGTGACGGAAGTGCCAGGATCAGCGAACAGGTCAGCTAGCCGTTCCACTATGTGGGTACTAACCCCCTGTCCTATATCCAGCTACAATGGGGTTTTAGGATAGGCCAAAACGAAACTAGCATTGTAGCGTGGGTAAGTCGACGTAGTACACTGAAAGGCAACAGACACACAGGGTTATCTCCGACACAGCAAGCACGAAGCACAGACAGGAAAGCAGAACGACCGCGGTGCAGGAACACGTGTATTCGACACAGAAATCGAAACCGAAAGTATAGGGAGGTAAAGTAAAACAACATGATATGGAAACAGTCCAATTCAGTCAATGGGTTTGGTCGGGTGAGTGTGTGAGAGAGAGAGATGCGCATACGTTAGGTCCTATGATAAACACGTGTAAGTTGGTACAGTCCAGTTTCATTTGCCTTACAGCATGCTTCATGTAGCTGAGGTCGAAGTCAAATCTCAGGTCTCGTAGTGTACATGGACAGTGTGAAGCCACCAAGTTTCAAAGAGAATTTCTTACGCTGAACGATGTGAAATGTTACCTATCGACGGCATGCTGTTTGCTCATGCTCGATCCTGCGAATAAAGTCTGGGTTTTCGACGTCAGGGAGATTCGTCATCCGCATCAACAGCGTAACATCAGTGTTCAACACTGATGCTTCGCTGCGGTACAACCACAATTCACTTGAAAGCTTTATTTTGAAGAAAAGAATAAAAGTGGACGGGAAATCAGAATCATTCCGAGATGCCTACACCTCCAGACACTCATTCAGACAATCTGGCTAGAGAATAAAAACAAGAACGCAACTGCCATCGATTAGCAGCCATATCTAGCAGCGTTTCCATCCAGGCGTAGTGTGGATCACGCGGTCTTCATCTTGGAAGGCGAGCTGCACCGAAAGTTTAGTCCTTGGCCAAGCGAACAATCCTTCAAGTCTTCTGCGATCACATCATTGACCCCAAGTTAGATAAGGTCTGCTGTCCGGTATGTTCCCAACTCAGTGACTGTACTCTGACTGAAAAGATGGCCTTCAATGTGAACCAGACAAAGGCTACATGAAGTATACACATCAACTGGATGGTGGTGTGCTGTGCGCAGGGTGTCTAAAAAGGGAAGATGAAACTCTCACTGCATCCCAAAATCGAAATTCAGTTACCCTATGTTGCAGTTGTTAGAGCTCATTCATTCGCTTATTTATTTTTTCATCCTTTCACTGTTTCGTTCATTTATTTATTTGTTAATCTATTTAGATATCTCCGTTAGTTCAATCAACCGTTAGTCCATTCATTAATTCAGTCGTTTTCATTTGTTCGTTTATTTCGTCATTCATTAGTCAGCTGTGGCGTTTTAAGGCGTAACATCTTCTGACTCGCGAGCGATGCATTGACCATCCATTCGAACTAATCGATTGGGACTACCTAGGAGCTGTGCGATCGATATATTCAAACACACTAGCACTTTACCTTGCACTGTCCGTCCGTGAACATCCGCTACGAATCGGCTCAAAAAACAATGGAGAACAACAATAATGCTGATCAACCGAGTCAGATGACTCAAGTAGCACCAACCTCTGAAGCACGAATCAGGACAGCCAGACCGAAAAGTCATTCTCGCGTACGCAACCTGTCTCGTTCACGAAGCATGCAGAGAAAGTCTCTAAAGTCCAGTCTGTTGAAGGTACATAAGCGTTCAACCAGCAGGATGGGAGCAGGAAAGAAATTTGCGGCCAAGAAGGCCCGATTAATGTCGCGATCTCGATCGCGAAGCAGCTCCAGCAGGGGAATGCGAAATAATGCCAACACGGCCAACAACAGCGCCTCGCGGATGGCGAGGCAGAGGGGGAAAAAACAACGCGGCCCAGCTAGAAAAACAGTGGTACGGGGAGTGAAGAAGAGCATTAAGCTCGTTCGTCGCCGCAAGTAGAACTGACGATCGCGAAATTCATTAGACCACCCTGAGCGAAGTAGCCTTCCCTTTACCCCTGTGGTATGCCCAACTGCTGTTGAATGAGTGTCTACTTATTCCCATGTAAGTAATCTGTGATAACTGTTGTTTTTGCTATGTCTGCTCTTTATTCCGAGTTGAAATGAATTGCGCACGTGTGCCGCAAGATTCCACACGGACTGATCACCATCCCGTAAAAGCATCCTAACGGACAACAACCTGATGGCTCAGGTTCATTCTGTCATTATTATTTATTTATGTATTTATTCATTTATTTGCTGTGTCCCGGTTTGAATTTCCATCTTCAGGGAAGTTTTGAACACAACCTCTTCACATTTCCAGCTTTAGCAAGTACTGTATCGAAATAAACTCGTAGGGATCCCGCAGCGATGAAACTCTTTTATTTCTCTATCTGAATGGGCTTAATTAAGTGGGTTTTGGAGGGAACTCACCGTTCAAGTACGCCAAGTTTGCATTCGGTATTTTGTAGCAGAAGGACTGACCTTGTGTTGGCTTCAGAATTTTAAAGTACTATAGCATAGTGCTGCTGAAAAAAAGAAAACTGCTGCTTCAAATGCTATTGTTATCATTGTTGTTACTAATATAAATCATAATATTATGAGTAATGTTACTAATGCGATGCTGGTAATTCCGATGATGACGATGATGATGATGATGAGAGGTATTGATTCGGTGGGAGAATCATAGTTTACCATGAATGGTGTTGTCTTATTATGGGTGGCTTATTCCCCTATATATCGATCGAAATCCAAAAGATCTACGGAGGTTCGATACACACACACGTATCCGTCTAGTGGTCAAGTAAGTCTGTCCTAGATGTATACTCTCGTTGTACTGTTACGTCAATGGTGTCACAAAAGGTCCCAAATGTGGTCGATACTCGTTGGTTTATGCATGCGCTAACATGGTGCAAGGAACCCTGTCACCCGTAAGTTTCAGTGGGTGAAATGTCCTGCACCGTAGGCCCGTGTAAACTCCCCTTCAAAGCAGATCTGGTAGCGAGTTTATCCATGGAGTTTCACCTCAATTTCCGTCTTCTACGAGCCGCCCGATGCCGATTCAGCGTTACTAACGCCTTGATGATTGAGCTTTTTTTCACAGGATAGCCCGAAATTCACAGCGACGCTGCTCGAAAACTCAACCGCGTACCTCTGCTCGAAGACGTCTTGTGAGCACACCAACTCTGATCGAGTCCACACCGATTATCAGGGCACGTGAACCTGCCGTCGCTCGTCTACACAACTGTGTAATTTTGCTGGAAGACTCGCGCATCTAGGTCATCCAATTGGTGAGCTGAGTACAGCTGTCCTCCTATCAAAAGCCTGTGTCTATATGATATGTTCAGTTCCAGCTAGGCAATCAGCCAACTAACCTCTCGTGGGGTAGCGTCTGGAAAGATTTTCCCGACGAGAGCCTGCACGAACTCTCGGTGCTACATACCATTAGGCATGCCAGAGATGGCATCAGCTCCAATTTGATAGTTGATTTCGGTGTGCGATAGTGTCCGTCCAACGAAAGACACTAGGTGTTTCCTGTCCGAATCGCCGCCTGCGTTATACAACACCTTGTGCCATCAAGCACATCAGGATTTCCGTTTATCAGCAATCCAATCCCATCTCTCCCTCTCTCTCCCGATATATTCATGTGTATGTATAAAAAAACGCCTCCGAACACCAAATCCACTCAGCCCTGTTGGTCGTCTTATAGGGAGTCGTCCCCAACCTACTCAAGGAGGAGACATTGTCAGACATGGCCCAGACGCGCCCTCAATGGCGCTCATGCATCCAAGCTATTGCCTTCAATGCATAGCTCCCTTCCCAACCCCCACTCACCTAACAGTCCATTGACACTGGTGTATTTACGCACCAATCTATCAGCTCCCGCCTTCAATGCGCAGCCACCTACCTCACCTCCCAAAATCATCGGCGAACGAAACTGTGGCAGTTACAACCACTGTACGACAAGTACGCGGTTCTCACAGCTGACGATGATGACTCAACGAGGATATCTGCGACGCCAGCCGCTGTGAATCCACATAACCATGTGACCAACTCCAAATGTACTTGAGACATCTCCGGAGACCAGGAAGAATACCAGCGCAACCGAAACAGAAGTTTTGCAACACTGCCGGGATTTTTGGTATGGACTGCAAACTCAAGCCGATATTTCAGATGTCACTACGCACATACTATACTGCACACAGCCATAAAGACAAAAATCATTGTCAACCAAGAGCCATCCGCCCTTCCAATTTGCTCAAACAAACTTCAAAATTCGTTTTGATATAACCGATTTTTTTTACCCGACTAAACCGTCTGAGCTGAGCACATGATTACTCTCTCGTCGTGTTTTCGTGCCTCAGCCATATCGCAATGGCACTTTGGAAACTCCAACGTGAAAATTTACACACAGACTTAATCACAAACTCTAATCTGCATAGTCGATTCACGAACCCACGCGGACTGAGTAACTCCATTTTTGATGGCATCCGACCATCAAGTTCAATTTCAAAGTGGCAAAGGAATCATCTGATTTACAATCAGGCAGATTCCCACAATGGTTTCGGCTCACTAACTGACATCGTGCTCAGTAGTTGACCAAGGACTTGTGGTCGCTCTAAACGTGGTGGCACTGGAGAATCTTCTCTGATCTAATTGTGCTACGATCCCGAAATGGACAGGGCGCCTTTGTTATTTTGCTAGGAAATTACTTGATTGGATATTCCACAGTCTATCCGGGGCTTCCGAAAGAAACTGTTCAGCTGTAGCACCCTTCCGGTGCCTAACTGCCATGCCACCCGAGGGAAGCACCAGGGCTGGGATACTGCCAGGTTGCCCAAGCCTAGACAGGGGAAGTCGAGAGCCAGAGGTTGGGTTCGAACCACGGACCTTCCGGTCAGTAGGTTCGCACTCTAACCACTTGGGCCATCTCGCCCTTTCCGAAATGCATCATTCAAGGCAGGCATGGCCCAAATTACTTAGCTAACGTGGGCAAAGTTTCTAGTAATAATCTCTTCCCCGAAATTTTTTTCTGCAATCAGCACGCAAATGCTACCACATTCGACTTAGTTGACAGTGGGTCAGCACGCGGCTCTTTGGCCTTTTGGTTTTCTCACTGCTCTGTCTGGTCATCTTGGTCTCTCCCCCGAAATTTGCAAAAACGCAGTTCCTCACCAGTGGCGCGTAAAGCGCACCAGTGCACACTCGCGTATTTGCTAATACATGCCTATAGAATAGCCTGAATGTTGTGCTTCCATATCATAGTAGTTGGGGATGAAACCACAAATAGCATACTCGGATTTTCGGTCGAAAACGGTACATCCGTGTAACCAGGTTCCGAGACCGATTGGAACTCGAGGTGAATGTTTCAAGAAGGAGATTTACACTACTGTTAAATTTGGTTTAACGAGTAGGTTGAGTTATATCTGGTGTTTTGCTTGTCAATTTGAATATTTCAGACACCGGAAAACACTGGGATCAATCCGACACAGGCATAAACACAGGAGTTTATGTCTCCTAAGCCGGAAAATCGAACTGATGTTGCAACTCACCGATTTTATGGGCGAATTTGACAGTCCATTATCCACTTCGTCATAACGGATGGACACATATATGGACCAGGTAGATGTTGGCAGAATAGAAACTCAGAAAAATTTAGACGTGCACCAGAAAACATAGGACCATGTTCCTGACCGAGAAGATGACCGACTTATGCTAGATACATATCCATCGATATATTCGTTCAATAGCTGGCGAGGACGAGATGGCTCAAGTGGTTGGAGCACGAATTTCCTCTGAGGAAAGTCCCTGGTTCGAACCCTTACCTGTGCCTCTCGACTTCCCCTGTCTAGGCTTGGGCAGTAGACTGGCAGCATCCCAGCCCTCGTGCTTCCCTCGGGTGACATGGCAGCTAGGCACCGAAAGGGTGCTGCAGCCGAACGATTTCAGTGATTTTTTTTCCTAGCTACTAGTGCTGTCGATGGTATAATTCCGTTCATACTACTTAATTACTCCATATTCCAATAGGATTGGTGATGCAATACTCGATCACTTTTTCGTGAACTTCGATAAATCGCTTGAGGTTTCCACACCATTCACACTTTCTGCCTCAGAGGAAAGTTCTTTGTTACATGCCAGGGGTTGTAGTTCAAATTTTAACGTCCGGTACTGAGTGAGACATCTGGTTTTATTTTGTAAATCTGGCTCCGGATGCTCTTTACTGGAGTGTTACATTCACACAAGGGTAAGCTTCAAAGTACTTCAACAGTACACGTTTTTTCCATTATAATGGGATGTGTAAAACTCTCTTCTGAGAAGTGGTCATTCAAGGGGCGACCACGTGATGCGGTTTCCGTTACTGCTCGATGCGTGGCGCTATTTCCTGTCTAAGTGGGAGCTAATCAGCCGCGCGTGGTTAAATGTTCACCCACTGGCCGAAAGGTAGCAGGTTCGCAACTGTCTGAAAAACTAGATTTTTCAGAACACTCAATCTCACCGGGAAACAATGTTTTGTCCAGATGTAACACACTACTCATAAAGTTGCTGAGAACGTTTTGGCAGTCCAAGACAATGCGTATCCGACTATTCCGTAACAGAGGCAGAAAAGTAACGAACTAGCCTGACTTGTTCACCATTTCAGGCTTTCATCTCTTTTTGCAGCAGTGGTTTCTACGTCTGCTGTGAAGTCAGTCCTCCAGACTACTCATCAACAGGTTTACCGCTATGGTGGGGCGAGATGGCGCAAGTGGTTGGAGCGCGAATTTACTGACCACAAGGTCCGTGGTTCGAACCCGACCTGTGCCTTTCGACTTCCCTCCTGTCTAGGCTTGGGCAACCTGGCAGTATCCCAGCCTTCGTGCTTCCCTTGGGTTGCATGGCCGCTAGGCACCGAAGGGGTGATACAACGGCTGAACAGTTTCAATATCTGGCGATGAACCATTCATTTGAACAGCTTCCCATCGTCCATGAAACACCCCAAATTTGCACCGTTTTTGTCCGCTACATACTAATCAACATGATCTAATTTGACGAGGAGCACACGGTTTGGTAACACATAGTCTCAAGGTCATCGCAACTAGCACCTAGTATGGAGCCTAATGAACGGGCCAATAGTAGGCCACGGATCAATTTCCAATGAGTCTCGGAAAGAAATAAAAGGGCCAGAGGAATTTCTGACAAAGCCCAGTCAGAATCCCCAAACAAGGCGAGTGAAATGGACCTGTATACCGGTTTGGCTCAGTTCTCATCTGATATGTACGGCCAAGTTGTGGCGACTCAGTCAAGTGAGTTGATTGCTAACTATAGACACCCAATTGATTGTTTATAGTGGAGCAGCAAAACGTCTTCATGTCCCGCTCAGCGTCTATGTGGCATTGTTAATGACGTTGGTGGGAGCTGGAGGCCAAACACGACTGGAATTGCGGCAAACTATGCGGATTCCACCGGAGTTGGAGGGAGCCGCATTGCACGAAATGTTTGGATCGGCACTCAGGAGCATATCCACGCAGTCAACAGATGTCACTGTGTCATTGGCTAATCGATTGTTTGTATTTCAAAATATGAATATACGTGATGAATTTAGTCATATGCTGTCCAAAGACTACTCTGCCGAGGCAGAATCGGTGAGTCGATTGTTCCAGTTGATGGAATTTGCTTCAGCTTGTAAACTATGCAGACTTGGAGGCAAAGCGACAAAGAATTAACCAGTGGGTTTCTGAGACGACAAATTCAAGGATACCGGAGCTTTTTGCGCAAGGTGCACTCAACGTGAACAGCTTGCTGACTCTCGTGAATACGGTTTATTTGAAAGGTTAGCATCACTGCGTTCCTCACTGCGTGCTTATTTTTGAAGGTCCTTGGAGACATCCATTTGACAAGCAGATGACTGTGAGCGGCTTTTTTTCACCGAATGGACGGCAATTCAGTGGAGGTACCCATGATGACGGCGCGCAAGTACTTTCCTTACCAAAATCTCCCTGAAATGGATGCGACTGCGGTGAAACTTCCATTTGGAGACCCTGCGTAAGTCCGAATTACCTCCCCCGTCGTCTGCATGTCCCCCTTTCGGGGTAAGTTGATACAGTTAACATGGTTCTATTCAAATTCTTGAACAGTAACTTGAGTCGTCATTATACCAATGAATACTGCTCATTCGCATGTCAACGAAAATGTTCTCCAGGTGAGAACTCCTGGTGATACTACCGAATCAAAACGATGGTCTTCCAAATTTGTTGGCACAATTTCGCAACACAGATACCATGGGGGCAATACTTATGAGGTCTTTCGTCTCAGAGGAAGTGGACCTGGAACTGCCACGCTTCAGGCTATCCGAGTCCCCTCCGTTGAACATGAAACTGCTGTTGCAGTCGATGGGAGTCAGATCGATGTTTGACAAAACGGCGGACTTATCAAACCTGTCTCCGGACGCGAATATATACGTGTCTGATTTGGTGCACAAGGCAGTCATCATGGTGAGTGAAATTTCCCCCATTGACGTATACTTATCATATGGAATCGGGCCAAAAGTCATTTGAAATTGGTGTTCTGTGTTTTCTTCGGTTTTGAAGATCACAGCAGCGTTGGCAGACCGCCGCTGAGCGATTTATTTCTTTGCAGCCAAGTAACCAGTGCCCAGTCCACGGAATCCGAAACCCCCTCAGCGATTGCGATTAACCTTACCCTTCCCTAGCGACTTTGTGTAGCAGTGAGTTCATGAACATGTTTGGATAGATTTTCACACGTGGTTTCACTGATACTTGATGTCAAGCCATCCTCGTGTTTGTCTGTGTGGTCCTCGTGGTCTACAAGGCCATGCCGAGAAGAGAACTCATTGCAGTGACTATCCCGACGCAAATGTGCCACGACATCTCGGTCGGTTTTACCGTATCTTGTTAGCCACGTCACAGCCGTTCAGTTAGAAATCTGTGACCCTCATGTAGAAATGACTCAGCCGGATGGCAGAGGCGAGATTTGATGGTAGTTTGGTGGTGTTCATCATTGACTGCTGCTGCGTTGGTCCTACTCTCAGGAATACGGATGTGGAAGGATATTAACGATATTGTCGTCTTATCATGAGGAATATCTCTGAGACTTGATTGAAGAACAAAACCTCGATCACAAAACAAGAGTTATCAGCTGACATTTCAGCGAGGTCCACGATAAACGCCCCCAGTGTGCTAAGGAAAGTCAATTGAGAGATCCACGATGGTCCCGAATTACTACTGCGTACCCCTTATATATATACCACTTCTGTATACTGTTCAGTTCCCAAACTCAGCTGCGCTGGTCACTGCCGTCTTCCTGGATGGGGATCCCGAGACGGGTCACACCAATGGTTAGAGACATTGTCAGACATGGCCCAGACGCGCCCTCAATGGCGCTCGTGCATCCAAGCTATTGCCTTCAAAGCATAGCTCCCTTCCCAACCCCCACTCACCTAACAGTCCATTGACACTGGTGTACTTACGCACCAATTTATCAGCTCCCGCCTCCAATGCGCAGCTACCTACCTCACCTCCCCAAATCATCGGCGAACGAAACTGTGGCAGCTACAACCACTGTACGATAAGTACACGGTTCTTACAGATGATGATGATGATGATGATGATGATGATGATGATGATGATGATGATGATGATGAAACGAAATGATGACGTCATTTGCACTAGTTTCAACTCAGGAGTATATTAAAATGCCCACTTCGGGTACCGAATTGTCGTGCTTACTATAATGTCTTTCAGCTCATTCCGTATTCAGGATATTTCTTGGCTCCTGAGTACTGCTTCAGCCCTGTCTGAAGGCATCACACCTTGAAGTTGGTATTGTGAGGCGACCTTGGAGGTTGTATCCCCTTTGAGTAAAGGCAATCTGAACTGAAAAGGCGAGACGCACATGTAAAGCTGTTTCGTCAGTATTTGGAATTCGAGAGCCAGGAACATTCTAACTAGTAGCTGGAACAGTTAAACGTTGGGCCGCCAGGGCTGATCACCAATGTGAGTAACTCTCAGATGCAGCTCTCACGGTTGTAATAGAGCGCCTTTTCTTGGGAAGCAGTTGGTCTTTTCAACGCTGACCGTAGGCTCAAACCAGACGTGACTGTACACTAACAGAAATTCCTATGTCTCCCTACCTCACCCTGTGCGTGTGTTTGTGCAGGTTGACGAACAAGGAGCTGAGGCTGCAGCTGGGTCAGGAATCGAAATCAGTCCGACGTCCATTCCGGATACAATGGAATTCCACGTTGACCACCCATTCCTCACGGCGCTGGTCTACAGATCCACCATCCCTGCATTCATTGGGCATGTGTTTGATCCTGAAGTCATGTGGAGTTGATTTACGTTGGCCTGGAAACCTCTCTCCTTTTGCCCCAGTTGTATTTCTGTTTTGATTTGTGTTGGCACAAATTTCATTTCTACTCGACCGCTTGGATAGCCAAAAGTGAGCTTTGATGGAGAATTGACCACTGTTCTGGTTGTGTTCACGTGAACGTCTGTTGCAGATGACGCATTTCAGAGGAAAGCTGTGTTGCACTGTCTTCCGGCTTGAGCCTGACTTCGTCAGTTTGGCGACCCGTCATGGTGTAATCAGTTATTTTTGGAATCGTGCCCACACAAATCTCACCGTTGCAGTGATTTTTTACAGCATGTAGACTACGTGTATTTGCGACTTCTCTCTCGAGCTGCTGCAACGCTTCCAGTCCGATTGTGATCACAAAGTACCAGCAACGCTGTCCGCCGTTTGCTGCAAATCAGCAATGTGTAATCGATGTTTTACCCGTCAGTCAAACCTGCAATACCGGGTGCAATTCACTTGGTCCTAATGAACAGACCGCAGTAACATTCTCCAGTGCCCGGAGAATATTTCACCTACGTGTACCTCATCAACATTGTGTGGCGGAAGCCTCCTTCAAGTGCCGCATTGATAAGGATGGACAGATTGAAATACGTGGTACATTTTGTTGCGTAATGTTTGTTACTTAGAAATTCTTGTACATATGAGGTAACCATCAAGTGAAACGGCGTGCGAGTCGGTAAAATCTGCTCTGCCTGAATATGAGAAGTCGCAGGTGATAACACAAGTTACAATTGTCTGTGTGAAAAAAATCACAAAACCCTTGGGTGCTGTCGGTGCTACTCGCCTTCCAGGATGGGGACCGCGTGATCCTCACTGCGCCTGGTTGGAGACGCCGCAAGATATGGCTGCCAACCGATGTCAGTGGCGATCTTGTTGTCAGTTTCTATCCAGATTGCCGGGGTGAATGTTTGGAGGTGTAGGCACCTCGGAATGATTGTAGTAAGGCAGCAGTAGGTCCCCTCCCCGTCCATCTTTATTCTTTTCTTCACAATAAGGCTTTCAAATAAACGATGGTTGTACGGCAGCGAAGCATCGGTGTTGAACACTGCTGTCATGCTGTCGATGATGATGATGATGATGAATTGTCTGTCATTTGGGGCGAAATTTTAACCATGATGCGAAATTATCTAGTATTATTTAAGGGTGGGGCGAACTTTAGGTGGAGCACCAATCTTGGGCTAAAAACAACCCGATATGCCTCCCGACATTTCCATTCCGATTTCATTCTACGAGTGAACATGCTTTCATATGGGTGAGATGTTCAGCCTAATGGACAATCCATCAATGTCCGTCGCTGTCTCTTGAAATAATCCTATACAAGATGAAACTCCAGGATTTGACAAGGCAAAGCACGAGAGTAGGAGTGTAAATGAACCTCAAGTAGAACAAAAGGTTGACGGAAATTCGGGGACTGCGCCTACCTGATGAGCCCCAAGAATGGCGAAGTCGGGCGTGGTCTGTCGAGCAACCTATAGCAACCTTATGAGTAGTGCATTACGTCTGTACATGTATCCCGATATCTTGAATATCGTAGCAACTGGAACATGAGGCGGCCTGGTGCAGCACATTCAGTTGCCTGGAAACATCACAAACGGGAGATTCAGCTGGGTTCCAAGTGAGTCTCTCGCAAAAACCAAATTTGTTTGCAAATGAGTGTATTTCTCGAAAAACAGTCCAATTTGGGTTGAAGTAAAACATAAGGTGGACGGAAACTCGGGGACTGCGTCAACCTGATGAGCCCCAAGAATGGCGAAGTCGGGCGTGGTCTGTCGAGCAACCTATAGCAACCTTATGAGTAGTGCATTACGTTGTTTTTCAGCCATCTGAACGTCTACTTTTTCAACTATTCATAATTTATTCACAACTCATTAGTAGTGAGAAATGAATGGAGTTTCGAGGTTGAGTTTTGTTTCGCTCAGTTTCAGTTTTTGGTTCCTATCCGGAATATTGCAAGTTCGAACCCGACTCAATATTCTGCAGTTGCACACTTTTGGTGTTTTTTAACAAGGATGGAACATTGCTCCACGGAGGCGAAGCCGAGCGTGGGCTGTCAAAGTATTCTCAGCAACCTTGTGAGTAGTGTCTTTTATGAAAATATACTGCGATATCTCGAATATCGTAGCAACTGGAACATGAGGCGCCATGTGTGCAGCACATTCAGTTGCCTGAAAACATCACAAACGGGAGATTCAGCTGGGTTCCAGGTGAGTCTCTCGCAAAAACCAAATTGATATGCAAATGAGTGTATTTATCGAAATCAGTCGAATTTGGGTTCAAGTAGAACATAAGGTTGATGGAAACTACGCCCGCCTGATGAGCCCCCAAAAGGGCGAATCCGGTCGTGGGCTGTCGAAGAGTTTTCAGCAACCTTACGAGTAGTTTCCTTTGTGACTCTCATCTTGTTGCCAGAGAGCTTCGTGAGCGTGTATTCCTCGCTTGCAAACCAACTTGGTGCTTCGTGATTCGGATACCCGGACCGCATTAGGTTCTGCTCCAATCGTCTACCGAATAAGTGACTTCATTGTAACGCAACAGTGAAAATAGCTTAAAAGAACTTTCTCAATTACTAGTGCAATGTTTTTGAGGACGTAAAGACAACCACAACCCGACACACAGCAGTGGACTGGGGAGTTGTGACAGTTTAGACGAGAGAAGACGGCCAAGTCAGGTTGAAGCATTTGCTGAATATTCCACCGACACAACGCATGCATCCATAGTTTGGCGGTCGGATCAGGCAAACTGCCGTATAATTCTCGCCTCCCAGAATCCTCTGGTATGAATCGTGTGGACAGCGGTGTACACCGTCTAATTTGTGTACGTCCTAAGTAGACAGCAGCCGATACGGAGAGAAGTAGGTTAGGTTACTGTCGGGTTGTCTGTGAAAAGCGAGACATCCACGTGAATTCGGATTCAACCGACTCTCGGTTGAGCAATCCTAGTCCTTCCGTTTCACACATTTACCGGGGTGACCACATGCTTTCCTCAACTGACCGATATCCGCAGTTCAGACTTACCGGAATTACAAGAGGATGACTGTTTCGACGGAAATAGTGTGATGGCACATAATACGTATCCGGCAATCAGAAATACACTGACATGTTATTTACTGAGCGTGTCCCGTTCTTACGGGCTGTGTATAACCCCGTTGTAGCCTGTGTCACTGCGCTAATCGCAGCCTACTCGGGAAAAGAGGAGTATTCCAAGGTTTTATTACGCACAGGTGGTCGGGGACGTTTGCAGTGGCCAGGCATACCACAACTGTGACATCAGCTCGTTCGAGAGTGTTTTGATGGCTGCAAGCTGTTCGGCTGGTTGGCCCACTTTAGTCTGCAGGTCCTCCACTGGTGAATCCTGCCTCTTCTCCTGCGACTGTAACGTGGCCAGTGCCGCCTCGGTCAATGTCCGTGCCAGATGCATCAACTCATCCACGCTCAACTGGCAACCGCAAATGGACCCCGAACGCAGGACGCACACCTTCGGCGAACTTGTCAGACAGCTACTGCCGGGCCAGAAACCGCGTCCAGTTCCGGAAAGGTACGATCCAACCACTTTTGCAAACTGGCGACGAACACGGTCGGGTTGTATCCCGTCCCATTCTGGCGGCCGTGAACTGCCCCATAGCCTCCTGGCTGTCGGCCAGTGAGTCTAACTACCTTGTAAGGACTTTTTTGCCGTAGAACAGTCAACCTTGTGGCCGCATCCAGCTTTACTTTAACCCAGCCTCAGGGGAGGTTCTTCAATGCCGCCAACCCACCCCGCTCGGTCTCCGGTCTAGCCGCTTCCTCAACATCCTAAAAGTCCTCCAGGAGGGTTTGCACATTCCCATTCTAAAAAAAATTGTGGCCAGGCGATCTTCATCTGTATCCTGGTTGTGGAAACTTATAAAAAGAGGAAAACTGCTCGCTTCAAGATTACTTATTAGCAAACACCAACTATTGGACAGGAAATTAACCGTCTCTCATTTGCTCACATCTGCTAGCTGTATTGCTGCTGTATTGAAATACCCCGCTTGTATTGACCTTATTACATGGATATCCAAAAAATATCTAAAACGTACTTGTTGAGGAAGTAGACGCCCACGGGGGGGGACTGCGCCTAGCTGATGGGCTCCAACAAGGGCGAAGCCGGTCGTGAGCTGTCGAAAAGCTTTCAGCAACCTTATGAGTAGTGCATTACGTATATATATATATATATTAGCAACTGGAACATGACGCGGCCTGGTGCAGCACATTCACCTGCATGGAAACACCACAAACGAGAGATTCTGCTGGGTTCCAGGTGAGCCGCTCGCAAAAACCAAATTTGTTTGTAAATGAGTGTATTTCGCCAAGTAGACGCTAAGTTTGTTTTACGACCGTATCTGATTTTGCGGTCGCATTGGACCAGCAAGCTCAACTTTGATCTGTAATGAATACGTTGCTCTTTGCTACTGGGGATTCTTCCACGAATGGGAATTTTACCTGCTAGGTCAGGTTGGCGGCGAGACCTTACTCCGACATACATTGTGCCTCCAAAGCGGCACCAAGACATCGTTTGTTAAGCAAACGAAAAGGGTTCAGTATCCAAATAACAGATGGATTCTTACTCTTATCGTTGCTAACATGTTAGCTGTACCCCCCCCCCCCCCCCCCATCCGAAAAATGGGCTAGTGGGTGAGAATTTACCGTTTCGTCTCAAACGTCTAGGAACGTCCCTGCACGAGACGAATGGCTATTTAGCGTGGCGTCTCGGGTACAAGCTATTTGGTTCTTAGTCTAAATATAGGACAGGGCAGGCAAGTGGTGAGCCTCCACGAAAATCCAGGGATTAAGCACACAGTGAGCGCACTTGACTGAGTTTAGTTCTGGATAGGTTGTAGGCGTGCACCGCTCCACGACAATCCAAAAGCTTCGGCACCTTGCTTCTCAAAATGATCATTTATTGTAATTTTTGGTCCACATGGTATTTCCCACCTAGAGTAAACCATCTTGATCAGATTACTAAGTGCTTCTTCTCAAAACAGGTGAATTCTCTTAGATTTCAAGAAACTCTCCATCTCAGGTTAAACCAGGATAGGAGCGTGCCGTACGGGTGATTGAATCTCAACGCTTGCTCGTAACGAGGAAGCCCTGCTGAGTTTTGAAGTATTTCGAGAGTAGTATGATCTACAGATAACTATTTTACATTAGGACGCACAGACTTTGGTGGCGTGTTTTGGTACACAGCCCGGTTGAACTGGACTGATCACAGTCACAAGACTATGCTTCTTGGAAAATCTCTCATGATTGTACCAGCTCCTAGATCATTTGACCTGGTATCCACTCATCCAACTGAAGCTTTGATGGACTCCTATGTCGATTAGCCTGCAAAAAAACTGTTCCAACGACAAGATTTCTCGAATTTCGAACTGCAAACATCGATATCCCTCGTAAGAACGAAGGTAGCAAGTGAAACGTGTTTTCTACAGTTGATTCTCGTGGCTAATACATCATACCATAGATCACGTGCGAAAATCACGGGTGGATTTCGAAGATTCACGGCCCAATCTGTCACAGAATCAAGTGAACAGCATCAATGTCAGGCGGATTTGTGAAACTGGAGTTTTCGCAGGCCGGTTCAAGTTCAGAGGTCGCACAAGTTTCAGTTGGACGCCTCTGCGATCTGTGATGGCCTGGATTGTACCAGCCGTGATCGGTTCAGGGGTATCCGGTCTATGCTGTCGATGACATGACTGGTTTCCGTAGTAGTCGCATGTGCTTGGGATACTCAAAAAATAGCGGTTCAGTCACAGAACTAGCGTATTCGTGGAATTTTGTGCGCCGTTTTATTCTCGTGTAAAATCTTGCCGTAAGAAGAGGCAAGATCGCGAAGTATTGTTAACCCGTTCGTTTTGGTTGCTTCCATCACTGAACAGATGTGCTCAGGGTTAGTGTAGGCGCCTTTGATATCAACAAGCGCATGCTTGCGCGTTACTGTAATTCAGCGCTTAACATTGTCGGTTGAGTTCAAAATGGATTACACCCATATATGCACCTTGCATGCAAGTTTGAGCGAGGGGAATCACCTGTACTCTCTTCTTACGGTGCGGGCGGTAACGAAATACGGGGATACAAAGTCAGGCTTTACAACTTCAACTAACGAAGTCGGTAGGGTATTTTAGCAGCCATGCGTCTGTCTTGATTCTAACAGAATCATACCGATCACCCGAATGACTGCATCAAAAATTTGTTCGATAAACAAGCTTACTAAGGAGATGAAACTTCCAAGATGTGTTTTGACGAGATAGCCATCGAGATCGATTGTGTGCAAAATATCAAACGAGCGAAGTGTGAGGCGAAAAATTACAATTTTCTGCCGTTGTCCCCGTTTTGGAGATACTACTGATGAGGCATGCGAGTAGTCTGTGGTCTTGTCGAAGCTCCACAACGATTGTATAGCAGTTCACATCAATAACTTAGACTCCTAGTTCAAATGTTCACCTGTCCCCTCTAGAATTAGACACTAGTTAGCCGCAAAATGTTTGCGAAATTTTTGGTGGTGGCTTTCAGTCAGTTTGGTCGATCTCGATTAAAAATAGCTCAACAATCCGAAAAAAGGCAAAAGCATGCGGAATATACGAAGCACCTGGCATGCCATATTTTTGTCCGAACTTTCCCACCTGTTCAGCAAGGACCTACCACACTGTGTGACGTGATTGCTGTAGTCTGGAGTGCAACTACCTATCTGAACAGCCAATACAATACGCGGTGTGACCGCGCAGTTCAGCGTGCACGAGTACTTTTCTCGCCTTGTTAGTTGCCATAGAGGGGGGTTAGTTTACAACCACTTGTGTAACGAAAGTTAACAGAAGCCAACATGTGTGCAGTACACTATTCAAGATCCCGCAAGAGCGTAATAATGGCATCATTTTGTCAGAGAAAGCACCTGGATTGAACAGGGAAGTGAGGGTAGCCCACCTTGTGGATCAGGTCCTTGCAGAATGTTTTGCAATAATTACATGGCCGGACGCCGTCTTGATATCCCATCCGAAAAAATGGGCTAGTGGTGAGAATTTACCGTTTCGTCTCAAACGTCTAGGAACGTCCCTGCACGAGACGAGTGGCTATTTAGCGTGGCGTCGGGTAGCTTACGCCAGACTCTTAGTCTAAATATAGGACAGGGCAGGCAAGTGGTGAGCCTCCACGAAAATCCAGGGATTAAGCACACAGTGAGCGCACTTGACTGAGTTTAGTTCTGGATAGGTTGTAGGCGTGCACCGCTCCACGACAATCCAAAAAGCTTCGGCACCTTGCTTCTCAAAATGATCATTTATTGTAATTTTTGGTCCACATGGTATTTCCCACCTAGAGTAAACCATCTTGATCAGATTACTAAGTGCTTCTTCTCAAAACAGGTGAATTCTCTTAGATTTCAAGAAACTCTCCATCTCAGGTTAAACCAGGATAGGGAGCGTGCCGTACGGAGTGATTGAATCTCAACGCTTGCTCGTAACGAGGAAGCCCTGCTGAGTTTTGAAGTATTTCGAGAGTAGTATGATCTACAGATAACTATTTTACATTAGGACGCACAGACTTTGGTGGCGTGTTTTGGTACACAGCCCGGTTGAACTGGACTGATCACAGTCACAAGACTATGCTTCTTGGAAAATCTCTCATGATTGTACCAGCTCCTAGATCATTTGACCTGGTATCCACTCATCCAACTGAAGCTTTGATGGACTCCTATGTCGATTAGTTTGCAAAAAAACTGTTCCAACGACAAGATTTCTCGAATTTCGAACTGCAAACATCGATATCCCTCGTAAGAACGAAGGTAGCAAGTGAAACGTGTTTTCTACAGTTGATTCTCGTGGCTAATACATCATACCATAGATCACGTGCGAAAATCACGGGTGGATTTCGAAGATTCACGGCCCAATCTGTCACAGAATCAAGTGAACAGCATCAATGTCAGGCGGATTTGTGAAACTGGAGTTTTCGCAGGCCGGTTCAAGTTCAGAGGTCGCACAAGTTTCAGTTGGACGCCTCTGCGATCTGTGATGGCCTGGATTGTACCAGCCGTGATCGGTTCAGGGGTATCCGGTCTATGCTGTCGATGACATGACTGGTTTCCGTAGTAGTCGCATGTGCTTGGGATACTCAAAAAAATAGCGGTTCAGTCACAGAACTAGCGTATTCGTGGAATTTTGTGCGCCGTTTTATTCTCGTGTAAAATCTTGCCGTAAGAAGAGGCAAGATCGCGAAGTATTGTTAACCCGTTCGTTTTGGTTGCTTCCATCACTGAACAGATGTGCTCAGGGTTAGTGTAGGCGCCTTTGATATCAACAAGCGCATGCTTGCGCGTTACTGTAATTCAGCGCTTAACATTGTCGGTTGAGTTCAAAATGGATTACACCCATATATGCACCTTGCATGCAAGTTTGAGCGAGGGGAATCACCTGTACTCTCTTCTTACGGTGCGGGCGGTAACGAAATACGGGGGATACAAAGTCAGGCTTTACAACTTCAACTAACGAAGTCGGTAGGGGTATTTTAGCAGCCATGCGTCTGCTTGATTCTAACAGAATCATACCGATCACCCGAATGACTGCATCAAAAATTTGTTCGATAAACAAGCTTACTAAGGAGATGAAACTTCCAAGATGTGTTTTGACGAGATAGCCATCGAGATCGATTGTGTGCAAAATATCAAACGAGCGAAGTGTGAGGCGAAAAAATTACAATTTTCTGCCGTTGTCCCCGTTTTGGAGATACTACTGATGAGGCATGCGAGTAGTCTGTGGTCTTGTCGAAGCTCCACAACGATTGTATAGCAGTTCACATCAATAACTTAGACTCCTAGTTCAAATGTTCACCTGTCCCCTCTAGAATTAGACACTAGTTAGCCGCAAAATGTTTGCGAAATTTTTGGTGGTGGCTTTCAGTCAGTTTGGTCGATCTCGATTAAAAATAGCTCAACAATCCGAAAAAAGGCAAAAGCATGCGGAATATACGAAGCACCTGGCATGCCATATTTTTGTCCGAACTTTCCCACCTGTTCAGCAAGGACCTACCACACTGTGTGACGTGATTGCTGTAGTCTGGAGTGCAACTAGCGTGTTGCACGACGACACGAGTGAACTTGCAAGTGGAACTGATATGAAGTGGTCTGAGATGGGATCACTATTTAAACAGGTGTTGTTGTTTAGGTTTTGGGGATGAGTTTAACCCTGTGGTCGCCTGCCTACCTAGTCCATTCGACCGCTGTATTCCAGCTATAATCTCCAAGCTCATGCAACAGTCTGATAGAAGTATGTAAGAGGACGAGTTTGTCTGAATGTGAGCGAGGTCAAAAAAGGTTCGCATATTCAGAACATGGATTCAAGAATTTCCAAAGTTACACGCAAACGAGGGTTGCACAACATACCACGTACATTTGAGACAGTTTAGATGAAATAACTCATTCAGCAGGGTTATGGGGCACAGGACAGCTGTGTAAGTATGCCTGATTGAGAGCTGCTGAGAGTAGGCCATCATTCCTGTCTAGATTGTGCGTGATCCGCCAATCAGCCCTTCAATCAACGTCCTATACGGAACAAACTCGCGCAGAAAAAATGTTTAGGGTAAGAGATTTTCACAACCTTGGTTATGGAACACTTCAACTAGAGAGAATCTCTGTCTGTTGATGCACTCGGATCGATTTTCAGGATCTGTTTAGGATAGCTGACTGGCGTCTCTCATTGGCAGTTTCGTAAAACTGATTAATACTCACAGACCGCCCACTGCAGACCTCGCCCAGTTTGTGACTCATCAGTTGAGCAATTGTGGGACCAGGCAACCAATCAAGGGCATTTAAACGTGTGAAAATGACCAGGAAGCGACTTGTGACCTTACAAAATCTCCATTAGTTAACGCGCAGTTGACAAAAATAATGCGCTCATTCTTTGCAAGTTGTGACAAAACGCCTGAACGATGTATAGAGAAGATATCATAGCGCGAAGTAACGTCATGGATACCAAACACAAGATTAGAAGGAACACTGATACAGACGCGATATACTACTCGAAAGGTTGCTGAAATTATTCGACAGCTATTGCCCTTCCACTTCGGGCTCATGAGGTAGGCGCAGTCCCGGCGCAGTTTCCGTCAACCTTCCGTTCTACTTCAATGAAAATTGCACAGGATTGACGAAATACACTCATTAACATACCAGTTTGGTTTTGACGGGCGACTCACCTGCAGCCCAGCTGGATCTTTCCGTCATGATGCCCTTATGAGTAGTGCATTACCTCCACACGATGTATCGCGATATCTCGAATATCGCACCAACTGAAACACGAGGTGGCCTGGTGCGGCATATTCATTTGAGTAGGAACAACATTAGTGAGGGATTCACTTGAATCTCACGTGAAAACCAAATTGATTTGCAAATCAGTGTATTTGTCGCAATCAGTCCAATTTGAGTTCAAGTAGAACATAAGTTTGACGGAAACCCAAGAAATGTGCCTGGCTGATGAGCCTGGAAGGGCAAAACCGGTTGAACAGTGCCAACGAGTTTTCAGCAACCTTATGAGTAGTGCATTACGTATATACATGTATCGCGATATCTCGAATGTCGTAGCAACTGAAACATGAGGCGGCCTGGTGCAGCACATTCAGTTGCCTGGAAACATCACAAACGGAAGATTCAGCTGGGTTCCAGGTGAGTCACTCGCAAAACCACATTTGTTTGCAAATGAGTGTATTTATCGAAATCAGTCCAGTTGGGGTTCAAGTAGAACATAAGTTTGACGGAAACCCAATTGACGGAAACCCAAGAAATGTGCCTGGCTGATGAGCCTGGAAGGGCAAAACCGGTTGAACAGTGCCAACGAGTTTTCAGCAACCTTTTGAGTAATGCATTACCTCTATACAGAGTAAGATGTACTTGATCTACCCAACCAGAATCCAGTTATCTTGCCATTTCTGAACATAATGTGTGGACAACATTCAAGAGGAATATCCCAATAAACTGCCCTAGACACCGGAACACTAAGACCACAGGTTCCTGCTTAAACTTACCTCTCATGTAGTCATGAACGCTGGCCGACAAGTAGGGATGGGCCGTCGCACAGACTGTCAAAGTTAGCTTGCATATGGATTTCTGGAATGTAGTGACATTCACAAACTTGGTGAAGACTTCACCGTACAAACCGAAATTTCAAAGCTGGTCTCTTCGGTCGCTCTCGAGTGATTCTAGAAGCGGCGATACCTGTTGACAAATTTCAATGTGAGACCTTGCATACGGAAGAGATCTTTCTCTGTTTTTATGTACACTGTCTACAGGCTTCCGTACCTCCCACTCAAAGACTTGAAACGTTGTGAGGCACCTTCAATGGCTTGTCGGGAATCGAGCTAGCGAACAATAAATAGGGACGAACCGTCGCCGCGACTGCCACAGGTAGGTTGCATACTGGATGTATGGACAGATATTTTCAAACCGATTTGGCCATGGTCGAGTGAAAACTTTGTGGTACGTCATCATGGCGTGCAGAAAAACGCCTCGGATTTTCTTGGTAATGTGTTGGAATACTGGTGTAACGGTGGATACTACTGATGCGGCATGTGAGTAGCACGTCTTCTCGTAAATCTGCTTTGCGTCTCTTGAAAAGTGAGATCTATTACGGAATTTGTGCAGTCTCTTTGTAGCATTTGCTTGCAGTTGAGTAGCAGTCAATGAACATCCAGATAAAATTCGGAAAGACGCGTTCAAGGAGAAGGTGGATATTCAGTTTTGTAAACGAGATGTATATGAGAGTTTTGCTCCCCTGTTCAATAGTCTGTAACGGTTCAGTTGACGTTCTCAAATAAACAACTCCGCAGCGAAGGCCTTCTTTCTTTCACTGGTAGCTAGGGTGCGTTAGTTGGTATTTGATCGGGTGGCTGTTGATCTGTTCGCCGATCTTGGCAATCGATTCGCAAACGTTTCGTCACCATTCGAGGAGACATCTTCAGTGCGCTTTTGGGTGGGTTGTCCCTCTTTTTGTGCTTGCGGTTATGTAGTTTACAATGGGCAGCTTCTGCGCTGTAACCTGATTGGCCATTGACAATAATCGTACTTGGATTCTGGTTGGTCCCAGGCCTGTGGGTGATTCATCGGTGGTCGGTGGGTTACAATGCGTGGAAGAATGCGGCTGCTCTTTGTTAACTATAGAACCGCAAGCACAAAGAGAGGGACTCAATGATTTGTCGGGAATCGAACTAAATACGTCACACACAAACTAATCTGGCACAAACATAGGAACAAATAAACTAACCATTAGCGGTGCATACCTTCAGTAAATCACCTATTTCTGGCATCTGTTATGTAGTCCATAGCGTCAGGTTGACAGTTTAACGAAACTTTGCCACCGTTCTTTCAGATTTCTGCATGATACGTGGATTACTGTTCAAGTCGTACTTTAGGCGTGAAACAAACCACACTGAACTCCCTGCTAAACAGCTAGAAAAAGGTTTTCTCCGGTGAAACACTCAGGCTACGGGAGATTTCGATTATCAACCGCGGTGGAACAACTAACGGTTTTTTCTTGCGACTTGAGAGCACTTGTGTTGAGAAGGCGCTCGATCGTGCTTAGGCTACACGAAACTCCGAAAACAGAACAGTATCCTATCGGCCGTTTCGATCTGCGATTTTGCGCGAACTGCAGAGTGATTTTGAGCGGTTTTTTTAGGGGATGGGGGGAATCAGCCTACGCAATTGTCCAGAATTAATATCCCTATTGTTATTGGCCGTGTAGATGAAATCTTTTGTACAGAGATAAACCAAAAAGGAGGGAGAAGCAGGCAGGTGAATAAACGCGTAGCGGAATACAGTAGACACGCAGACTTTCGAATGTGAAATTCTTCTCGGATTGGAAAACTTGGGAAATTCCGAGGAGTTTTTCTGCACGCCATGATGACGTACCACAAAGTTTTCACTCGACCATGGCCAAATCGGTTTGAAAATATCTGTCCATACATCGCGGATGCAACCTGCCTATGGTAGTCGGAGCGACGATCCGTCCCTAGTTGTTGTTCGCTAGTTCGATTCCCGACAAATTACTGAGGGTGACTCACAACGTTTCAAGTCTTTGAGTGGGAGATACGAAAGCCTGTAGAGAGTGTACTAGAAACTGAGAAAGATCTCTTACCACCGTATGCAAGGTCTCACATTGAAATTTGTCAACAGGTATCGCCGCTTCTAGAATCACTCGAGAGCGACCGAAGAGACCAGCTTTGAAATTTCGGTTTGTACGGTGAAGTCTTCACCAAGTTCATGAATGTCACCACATTTCAGAAATCCATGTGCAACCTACCTCTGACCAACGGTGCGACGGCCCATCCCTATTTGTTGTCGACCAGCGTGCATGACTAAATGAGAAGTGAGTTTACTGAGGAACTTGTTGTCTTAGTGTTCCGGTGTCTAGGGCAGTTTATTGGGATATTCCTCTTGGGCGTCGTCCACAGATTTTGTTGGCCTTTGTGTTAGGAAAGATTACGTGGATCTTACTATGTTTGGGGGTTAGCATTCAGACCCATACCTTTTCAATGGTAACCGCAAACCGCCACGTGTGTCTGATCCCTACACGCTTGTTTAATGTGCACCCTCTATTCTGTTCACGATGGGATTCTTGGAAGTTCACGAAGTTGAACTTGGCCTCATCTCTCACATATAAGTGACTCAACTTGGCCACTCTGACAACCTCCTCAATACCGATCGATTCAATCGATTTCGGTTCCTTTTTGATTAGTTGTTGGTGTTTACAGGATCTGTAGAATTCGCGTTAACATGACGCACGTTTAAAAAATCACCCTGCGGTCCTGATATCACATGTGGTCGCCTGTTCAGACGTGAGAATTCGGATGCATCCAGTGTGATGCAGCTGTGGTCACTTGTCGGCCTGGCATGTCGGATGTGCGGAGTTCAAACTTTGGCATGGCCAAGAAGGTGTGCTGCTGAGGAGCTCTAGTAAGAGCGAAACTCGAGTCCATTGCTCCCCGTTTTTGGTGTAGACACACCAGAATAATTGCGTCAGTCCAGGAGGTGGACTGTTCAAACTTGAATGAGGTGAACACGAATTCCGCTCCTGCTGTCTTCGTGATCGTGCGATTTCAGTCACTTTGCCTCCGAAAAGTTCCTGCATGCTGATGACACCGTTGGCGGTTACAACAATGCCCCACGGATGACTAGTGTAGAAGATATTGGGCGTCATCCAGCCCAACTGTTCAGTGCCGTTGGCACCTACTTCGACGGTTCCAGCATCTAAAAGTACTCCGGGCTCTACGGGATGGTGGAGTTGTGTAACCCCGGTCCATTTTGGAGGACACTTGATTCGTCAGGCAATGCGGTGGAGCTTGAACCCACCTCGACTGTTTTCTGATTTTCCAAAACTTTCATTTCCACTGTATCCGTGAGGTTCATCAGCGCTCTGTTCGTGTTTATATTCATCTCGTTATCCGGAGTGTAACCTCTGGATTTGATTGGCCGACGGGATTGTCAATCCTATTGGTTGGTTAACCAACCAGTCAATTCCGCAGAACTGGCTCAAGCCCGAGAGGTAAATTGGAGTATCTACCCAAAGAAGGACCATTACGAGAAAAAAAGCTTCTGGGCTTGTATTCTTTTCGACGGTGATGTGTTGGATCCAACATACGTGTACCCAATCTGTTTTAAATAAAACATTCAACAGTCGGATGCGTTCGCATTCCGACGTAGATATAGCGCGACTACTATTAAGTATTTTCTTGAATGAAGCTACTCACAAGGCTGCTGAAAACTCTTCAAAGCCCACTACCGGTTTCGCCCTTCTTGGGGCTCATCAGATAGGCGCAGTCCCAGAGCCTCTCCTCGGTAAACCTCATTTTTTACTTGAACCCAAACTTGACGGAATTCGCCGAATTTGGTTTTAGCTCAACTGGATACAGCTGAATCTCTCGTTTGAGCTATTCTTTAAATAAATGTGCAACACAAAAGCTGTCTCGGTTTTCAGTGGACATTTTTCTGTCCAATTGTTTTCGGCCACTTTGTGAGTAGTATGTGTTATGTGAAGCAAACCTCACTTTTTTATACTTTCCAACCATCCTCAAACAGGAAGGCGGTTACACGTGGCCGATACATATTTGGACATCACTGTCTTGCATTTACCTGTCCTTATGGAAAATTCCTCCTGGAAAACACACTGTCCTGTCAGGCGCATGCTGGTTGAAGCAAGCTATCACACTCTTTCGATCGGTTAACTTACAAACAATCAGCAGATTACAGTGGTCTGTTGGAAGAACGTCAGGTAACTAGTTCTTAGTGATTTTTGTAAAATTCGTGATCCCATTTTTCACGTTGGAGATAGTTTTGCCAAGCCACCCGAGCCTGGATTGTGTGCGGTCGTCCACTCAGTTTTAACCCATCGGCTCGTCTCCCGCAGCTGAGATAGGTTATCAGCTGTCGCATCATCAAGTCCTGCAACCGCCCAACCATTATGATTGATTGTACATGAGGTGCGCTCATGTCTGGCCTGAATGGCCGGACCAGGGTAACATACCATTATAACGGTGGATACTACTGCTGAGGCACGCGAGTAATATGTTTTCTCGTAACTCCGCTTTGTGTTTATCGGAAAATGGGATTTATTACGGAATCTGTGGAATTGCTTTGTACCATTCGTTTACACTTGAGTGATAGTCAATGAATGTGCAGGAAAGTTCAGCGAGACGCGTTCAACGAGAAGACGGATATTCAGTTTTTATAAACAAGATGTATATGAAAGTCTTGCTTTCCTGTCCAATAGTCCGTAACTGTCCATTTGATGTTTTCTAATAAATAACTCCGCAGCGAAGGTCTTCTTCCCTTCATCGTGAATACGCTTCAGTTGGCTGCCAGAACGTCCCAAGTCCATACTAAAACACGCCCAGTTATGTTGCACTAATATAACCATTTACAGACTCACACACTCAGGACGTCGGATTACTCGTTTGAACAGTTCTCATCCCGTTCCCCCCCCCACCAAAGGGGGGAAGTACTGAACTCAATTTCGCTCTTATTAGGGTTCAACGGCAGTGACAGGATTTGAACCCCGGACGAGCGTATCGCCACTGATTAAAACAACGCACGTTGGACGCGCCTGATTTAGTATGCCTGAGTGGACAAACATGTTCACAATGGAACGATGAGACTGGTTGACTTGACGGCTTGAACAGAGACTTGGTAGCCGTGCAGGTTGTTGATGGCTTGCTCTGTCAGTCAGAGTTTTCAATTCATGTCCAGGTCACAGTGCGAACATCAGCTTCATCGACCGCTGTTCGAGGCTTCCCTAGGGGCCCGATCCATGACGGCTCGCCTCTCTTCTAAATGCTGGACAACCTTCATTGTCGGGTCGCGATCAGCGCCATCTACCTTTTATTTCTTGCATCGTGAAGCACTGGATTTTCCAAGGAAGAAGATAACGGCTTTTTCGAGTTCTTCAGAATGTAAGACAAAAACTTGTTTGGTCACGGGACAAAAAGCTACGGCCAAACAGGTTTCCAGTGTATTAATCGTGTTTTTATAACAATCAGAATAACAATTGTAATATTTACCATAGGGTGAAAAATATTCTGTCGGATATGATTGTGGTCGGTGGTAAAAAGGGTTGAAAAACATGGCGTTGTGCGCCACGCAAAGCATAGAGCAACCATATGAAGCTGTCATTACAGTGGCTAGTCCAAGGTTCAAAGGTCGTCATAGATAGTGGAATGTGGTCTAAAACAAGGTGAATAAAGCGACCAACCTCAAATCAATCGCAGCATGAATTGTGGGTTTGTGGAGGAGTGGATTTGATGTATTTTTCATCGAGTTTTTTGTTACTCAGAACCGTCAGATCATCCTAAATTAACTGTCAGTTTGGCGGTGTCGAGTTATCTACTGGACCGTAGGTTGTGGCCGTCTGGAGCAGCGTCAAAACTCCGCGTTCTGATGGGACCAAGAAAGAAGACCGCCGTGTGTCACCAGAAATGTACGTATGGCTTTTAGGCTGGGTATTCAAACGCTGTGACATCCGAACATAAAGCACTTTTCAGGTCCACAAGTCGAGCTGAACTGAACTCAACCCAACTGAACTGAACTGAACTGAACTGAACTGAACTGAACTGAACTGAACTGAACTGAACTGAACTGAACTGAACTGAACTGAACTGAACTGAACTGAACTGAACTGAACTGAACTGAACTGAACTGAACTGAACTGAACTGAACTGAACTGAACTGAACTGAACTGAACTGAACTGAACTGAACTGAACTGAACTGAACTGAACTGAACTGAACTGAACTGAACTGAACTGAACTGAACTGAACTGAACTGAACTGAACTGAACTGAACTGAACTGAACTGAACTGAACTGAACTGAACTGAACTGAACTGAACTGAACTGAACTGAACTGAACTGAACTGAACTGAACTGAACTGAACTGAACTGAACTGAACTGAACTGAACTGAACTGAACTGAACTGAACTGAACTGAACTGAACTGAACTGAACTGAACTGAACTGAACTGAACTGAACTGAACTGAACTGAACTGAACTGAACTGAACTGAACTGAACTGAACTGAACTGAACTGAACTGAACTGAACTGAACTGAACTGAACTGAACTGAACTGAACTGAACTGAACTGAACTGAACTGAACTGAACTGAACTGAACTGAACTGAACTGAACTGAACTGAACTGAACTGAACTGAACTGAACTGAACTGAACTGAACTGAACTGAACTGAACTCTTGAGCAGCATACTGCCGCAGTTCATATAACGATGTTTGGCAACGGATAATTTGTATCTCACTACTCAAACCAAGCTCTGAACTGTCAACCTTCAACTGATGTGTTAGCTCTGCGGCAGAGAATGGACTGAAAAGAAATCTGTGTAATGGGAATGTAACGCGAGGTAGATGCACCTTCACTGAACTGGTTAGGGTTTTGGGTGTGTCCTACAGTCACTGATCTGGTCAATACCGCTAATGTTTTATGTGGATGGAAAATAACAGCACAAAATTAGTTTCAACCTAAACTCATGACTGTCGCCTGTCTAGTAACTGACAAACAAGTAGAGAGTGTACACAAGTCGAGTAAAACTCATCCTCCATGCGTGGGAAACAGTTTTGCACCTAAACAAGCCGGACACTGGTGATAATAAAAAAACTCAGGATTCCATTGGAACTGTAATTAATTATTGTTGTTTATTCACGATGGAAGTGAACGTGTTATAATGAGACAACTCTACGCTGCAGGATATTGATTGATATGCCGCTTCCCACCAAATACCTAGTTCAGTTTCATGAATAACCATCAGTTTTGGAGTGATACTATGCTGGCTAACGAAACTGATCCAAGACAATGTGTTCTATCCCCCCCCCCAGAACAAAAATGGCAAGTGAAGAAACGTGTTCACCAAAAACTGTGAGGTCTTTGTGGGAAGAACACTGTGCAGAACAAGCGGATTTCCGGTCAAAACAGGATATTCTTGTGAGCGAACTGTGGTAAGTGTGCCAGTGCTTTGGTCTACTTTAGCAGGCAGCTTTTTCACAAAAACGATAACAACACAGCATAAATCACATTAAATTATCCCGTGGAGTAATTGGGGATTTTCACAGCGTGGGAAAATATTTTACAGTACAAACCGTGCCGTACATTCTGTTGAAAATGGTGCAGAAACCAGTCAGAGGATATCGTGAAACCTAAAGAGGGAGTGCAAACTGTTGCTCCGCCTGGGTCATGTAAGGATGCCGCATTAAGGAGGGTTGAAGGATATTCTGCATTTGGTCGATTCGTTCCATCCTTTAAGTGCGCTTGAAAGTACACTTTTTTTCAATCTGAAAAAAAAACTAACCAATATGAAACAACATACGAAGGCAGGAAATAGCGTATTTTCAGTTAATTTCGACCAAGTAGTATGTGAAATGTCAGAAAAGGCAAAACCTATGAATAATTTATGACCAACGGAACACTAAAGCCTACTGGGCAAAAGTACCACCGCGCTCCGTAAGAGCTTGGACACTAGCTGGCCGATCCCTGAAAACCTATCTTTGGAGCGTTTGAGAAAGCCAGGGTATAAGCTGAGGATGATGGGATTACCCGACTTGCAGGAATGCGAAAGGTGTGACTGCTTGGAAACCAATGTGCTCAGCTTCTCAATGGATTCTCCCTTGTGCAACACAATAGAACGGACCATGCGATGGCTCTTATGGGTGTCACAATTATTTTGACATCTGTAATATTTTTAAGCAGTTTATTTTCTACAATCAAGTATGACAGCTTAGTTTACGTGGTCCAATCGTTAAAAACAGTCAGTCATCTTGGAATGAAAAATATGGATATATTTTCATGCGGACGGAAATGTTTCTAGATTTCTAGAGAACTTGTGAGGTTGGACCCCAAGCCATTAAGGAATCTTTAGATAGGTGTAGAAAGCTGGGTATCAATGACTCTTTGGTCAAAGGTTATGTTTTGCTTCCTCTGAAGAACGCGCCGTCTGACTCGTTCGCGCAGCTGACGGATTTATACTTGGGTGTGATTCTCAACCAAAGCAGCTGTTGATTGGTTCGGACGACCGTCGGCTATGTGTGAATGTTCAAATTCTCGTTTGGTCATACTTATCACCTAGTTCAGCGAACAAAGTGTGAACACATGCATCTAGCCTTGGCATTTTCACTATCAACGGAATAGTTGAGATCTTTGTTCCCTTCAAATCTCAGCGAATTTGCACCTAGCATTTCAGCTATGAGACTGAGCGTAGCGTAAGTTAGTTTACCACATGTTGTTCTCAGTTAATAGACTAGATTTCACTGAATCTAAAGCGCAGTTTGGACATCTACGCGATCAACTAGATGTTCTGGCATCATGATCTGATGATATCTGTTGATGGCCCGGAAATTCTGCCTGCCGGTATCACAATTCACCAATCATCCGACTTACTGACGACATGGAAAGAGTGCGTCAGCTTCACGACAAAACGTGTTGGCCACACAGAGGACTTGGCACTTTTTTCTGGACAGAAGGAAGGCTGTTTCTAAAATGAAAACTAGTTTGAACGATCCGTAGAGATTCGCCTTTGGTCTGAAACAGAAAGGAAGCTCAAATTAACTAGGAGCAAGCGTATGGGACCTACTAACAATGTACCGAAATATTGGAGGCTCGGGTGCGTTTATTGGCGGTTGATAAAGTAGTCTTTTACCTGCTCACCAACCTTTACAATTAGCCTGAAGACATCTCCTCACTAGTTGAGGTGACATCATCGGTGCGTGGATGCTGTCGTCTCGACTGGTGACGAATGTTTTCAAGCCAACTGCCAAGCTCGGCGAAAAGATAAACGACCACCTGATCACCCATCAATGGAATCTGCTAAAATGATTGTCAACCCAAAGACTAACTGAAGACTGTATCTGTCATGGTCTTAGACGGTTTTACTTGGCTGTATGGTCGAAAAAAACGACGTAAAACTGACCTATCAGTGCAGCCCACACTATCTATGACCAATACACCAAAACGCCCCTAACAGACACCCAGTTTACGAATGAAAAGGAGAAACAACTCGCTCACTTTCCTTCACCTGCCAAAAAGTACCAAAATTCCACGATCTCAACCCCAATCGGACATTTCAAGTGAAAACTCGTATGAGCCCCATGGATACATACTACCTGAATCCTTTTCCTTGGCGCATTCGGCGTCGTATCATAGCGTTTTGCCGTACCCTCCTGGTCTGAAATGGCTGTCCTGGTGTATTTTCAGAACGTATTCATACTTTCTCTCTCTCAAGGTTCAAATCACCTCGGTTCTCAAAAAATAGCCTACATATGGCTTCTGCTTATAGGCAAAGACATTCCGGCCAGAATCACTCACCGTCTTACGTGTGTTGTAAAACGCACATCTCAAGCAGCTGACCTGGTGCCTTCATGAATCCCGGCTCCTTTGGTAGCCTAACTTTTCTGGTCACTTCAGTATGGGTCTACAACTGTGTGTGTATACCTGAACGCAATTATGCAGGCAGAATAGAAGTCGGCTGTCGTTGTGCGCATCGGAGCACTTACCAAGATGGATTCTTAGGTTTGTCAATGACATCAATAAAGAAACAGTTCCCAATCACCAGTTTCACTGAGATGCTGGAAGAGCATCGAACCGTCGACCTTCAGATAAGACCTAATATTCCTAGCTGAGTGCAGGACGTGACGATCAGACGACTGAGACCGAATCTGTGTGTTCAAAAGTACATGGTTGCAGCATTAACTGATGAACAAAACGTGAAAATGACGTCCGCTTCTCTTCTTCTTATCTCTTGCTTCCCAATGTCTCCCTGCATCCCCACTTTTTACATGTGAACAATTAACTACAGTCTTACGTAGCTTCCTGCAAGTTGACCTGTCCCGCAGTTCAGTATCAAAGTCTTTATCCTTTGAATATCCGTAACATTCTTTTTCACACTTTTGCTCTTTTCGATTCATGCTCGCGGTTAGCATATGCATACCTGACTATTTTGCTCAAATCTAGTCGTCGAGCGCCGGTGTAGCCTACTGTCAATGACGATTGTGCTGACAGAAGACGGTAGAATAAGATGAGGACCGAAATAATCCAAACACAGTGTCATTTGTTCCTCATCCATATTCCAGTAAAGAATGAAAGCTGATCATAAACGTTGGTGTAAGTGAAAGTGATACACACAACAACAGTTTGATGGTAGCACACTTCTCCGTCATTCCGCTCCTTCTCAGGAAGGACTGTTTGATTTGCAAACTACCATTATAGGCCGACGATGTGTAACGCTGCTTTAGCAACCCGCGTAGCTAAAGTGTTGGCCAACGTAAACTCATGGATGCCGGGTTTTTATTTCATGAATGCTAAGTTGACTATCAAATTATAGTGACTGCCAACCTGATACCTCAATGATATTGCGGTTAGATCGTTTGCCTTTCCTAAAGTTGAGGGTTCTGGTGATGCCGTCCTAATTAGCCTGCAGTGGTCATTTGTCTGGGTATTCTGGAGTAACAAAGTATCCTTTCTTGAAGGAATAAATGTGTAGGCTGTTTTCACCCAGAGGATTGTGACATTTGGGTGGTTGAGAGTCCATTCCGACCTCCAGGCGACCAGAGACTGTTTAGAACCAACTCCTGCGGATCCCTACGTATAGACCTGTGTGGAAAACTTGAAACTGAAACCTGGCTGAACTGCACTCCACTCTACGTCCATCAGTCCGTCCAAAATCTCA
>CM030371.1:1721943-1916943 GCA_003604175.2 Clonorchis sinensis
CTACACGCTTGTTTAATGTGCACCCTCTATTCTGTTCACGATGGGATTCTTGGAAGTTCACGAAGTTGAACTTGGCCTCATCTCTCACATATAAGTGACTCAACTTGGCCACTCTGACAACCTCCTCAATACCGATCGATTCAATCGATTTCGGTTCCTTTTTGATTAGTTGTTGGTGTTTACAGGATCTGTAGAATTCGCGTTAACATGACGCACGTTTAAAAAATCACCCTGCGGTCCTGATATCACATGTGGTCGCCTGTTCAGACGTGAGAATTCGGATGCATCCAGTGTGATGCAGCTGTGGTCACTTGTCGGCCTGGCATGTCGGATGTGCGGAGTTCAAACTTTGGCATGGCCAAGAAGGTGTGCTGCTGAGGAGCTCTAGTAAGAGCGAAACTCGAGTCCATTGCTCCCCGTTTTTGGTGTAGACACACCAGAATAATTGCGTCAGTCCAGGAGGTGGACTGTTCAAACTTGAATGAGGTGAACACGAATTCCGCTCCTGCTGTCTTCGTGATCGTGCGATTTCAGTCACTTTGCCTCCGAAAAGTTCCTGCATGCTGATGACACCGTTGGCGGTTACAACAATGCCCCACGGATGACTAGTGTAGAAGATATTGGGCGTCATCCAGCCCAACTGTTCAGTGCCGTTGGCACCTACTTCGACGGTTCCAGCATCTAAAAGTACTCCGGGCTCTACGGGATGGTGGAGTTGTGTAACCCCGGTCCATTTTGGAGGACACTTGATTCGTCAGGCAATGCGGTGGAGCTTGAACCCACCTCGACTGTTTTCTGATTTTCCAAAACTTTCATTTCCACTGTATCCGTGAGGTTCATCAGCGCTCTGTTCGTGTTTATATTCATCTCGTTATCCGGAGTGTAACCTCTGGATTTGATTGGCCGACGGGATTGTCAATCCTATTGGTTGGTTAACCAACCAGTCAATTCCGCAGAACTGGCTCAAGCCCGAGAGGTAAATTGGAGTATCTACCCAAAGAAGGACCATTACGAGAAAAAAAGCTTCTGGGCTTGTATTCTTTTCGACGGTGATGTGTTGGATCCAACATACGTGTACCCAATCTGTTTTAAATAAAACATTCAACAGTCGGATGCGTTCGCATTCCGACGTAGATATAGCGCGACTACTATTAAGTATTTTCTTGAATGAAGCTACTCACAAGGCTGCTGAAAACTCTTCAAAGCCCACTACCGGTTTCGCCCTTCTTGGGGCTCATCAGATAGGCGCAGTCCCAGAGCCTCTCCTCGGTAAACCTCATTTTTTACTTGAACCCAAACTTGACGGAATTCGCCGAATTTGGTTTTAGCTCAACTGGATACAGCTGAATCTCTCGTTTGAGCTATTCTTTAAATAAATGTGCAACACAAAAGCTGTCTCGGTTTTCAGTGGACATTTTTCTGTCCAATTGTTTTCGGCCACTTTGTGAGTAGTATGTGTTATGTGAAGCAAACCTCACTTTTTTATACTTTCCAACCATCCTCAAACAGGAAGGCGGTTACACGTGGCCGATACATATTTGGACATCACTGTCTTGCATTTACCTGTCCTTATGGAAAATTCCTCCTGGAAAACACACTGTCCTGTCAGGCGCATGCTGGTTGAAGCAAGCTATCACACTCTTTCGATCGGTTAACTTACAAACAATCAGCAGATTACAGTGGTCTGTTGGAAGAACGTCAGGTAACTAGTTCTTAGTGATTTTTGTAAAATTCGTGATCCCATTTTTCACGTTGGAGATAGTTTTGCCAAGCCACCCGAGCCTGGATTGTGTGCGGTCGTCCACTCAGTTTTAACCCATCGGCTCGTCTCCCGCAGCTGAGATAGGTTATCAGCTGTCGCATCATCAAGTCCTGCAACCGCCCAACCATTATGATTGATTGTACATGAGGTGCGCTCATGTCTGGCCTGAATGGCCGGACCAGGGTAACATACCATTATAACGGTGGATACTACTGCTGAGGCACGCGAGTAATATGTTTTCTCGTAACTCCGCTTTGTGTTTATCGGAAAATGGGATTTATTACGGAATCTGTGGAATTGCTTTGTACCATTCGTTTACACTTGAGTGATAGTCAATGAATGTGCAGGAAAGTTCAGCGAGACGCGTTCAACGAGAAGACGGATATTCAGTTTTTATAAACAAGATGTATATGAAAGTCTTGCTTTCCTGTCCAATAGTCCGTAACTGTTTATTTGGTGTTTTCTAGTAAATAGCTCCACAGCGAAGGTTTTCCTCCCTTCATCGTGACTACGCTTCACTTGGCTGCCAGAACGTCCCAAGTCCATACTAAAACACGCCCAGTTATGTTGCACTAATATAACCATTTACAGACTCACACACTCAGGACGTCGGATTACTCGTTTGAACAGTTCTCATCCCGTTCCCCCCCCCACCAAAGGGGGGAAGTACTGAACTCAATTTCGCTCTTATTAGGGTTCAACGGCAGTGACAGGATTTGAACCCCGGACGAGCGTATCGCCACTGATTAAAACAACGCACGTTGGACGCGCCTGATTTAGTATGCCTGAGTGGACAAACATGTTCACAATGGAACGATGAGACTGGTTGACTTGACGGCTTGAACAGAGACTTGGTAGCCGTGCAGGTTGTTGATGGCTTGCTCTGTCAGTCAGAGTTTTCAATTCATGTCCAGGTCACAGTGCGAACATCAGCTTCATCGACCGCTGTTCGAGGCTTCCCTAGGGGCCCGATCCATGACGGCTCGCCTCTCTTCTAAATGCTGGACAACCTTCATTGTCGGGTCGCGATCAGCGCCATCTACCTTTTATTTCTTGCATCGTGAAGCACTGGATTTTCCAAGGAAGAAGATAACGGCTTTTTCGAGTTCTTCAGAATGTAAGACAAAAACTTGTTTGGTCACGGGACAAAAAGCTACGGCCAAACAGGTTTCCAGTGTATTAATCGTGTTTTTATAACAATCAGAATAACAATTGTAATATTTACCATAGGGTGAAAAATATTCTGTCGGATATGATTGTGGTCGGTGGTAAAAAGGGTTGAAAAACATGGCGTTGTGCGCCACGCAAAGCATAGAGCAACCATATGAAGCTGTCATTACAGTGGCTAGTCCAAGGTTCAAAGGTCGTCATAGATAGTGGAATGTGGTCTAAAACAAGGTGAATAAAGCGACCAACCTCAAATCAATCGCAGCATGAATTGTGGGTTTGTAAAGGAGTGGATTTGATGTATTTTTCATCGAGTTTTTTGTTACTCAGAACCGTCAGATCATCCTAAATTAACTGTCAGTTTGGCGGTGTCGAGTTATCTACTGGACCGTAGGTTGTGGCCGTCTGGAGCAGCGTCAAAACTCCGCGTTCTGATGGGACCAAGAAAGAAGACCGCCGTGTGTCACCAGAAATGTACGTATGGCTTTTAGGCTGGGTATTCAAACGCTGTGACATCCGAACATAAAGCACTTTTCAGGTCCACAAGTCGAGCTGAACTGAACTCAACCCAACTGAACTGAACTGAACTGAACTGAACTGAACTGAACTGAACTGAACTGAACTGAACTGAACTGAACTGAACTGAACTGAACTGAACTGAACTGAACTGAACTGAACTGAACTGAACTGAACTGAACTGAACTGAACTGAACTGAACTGAACTGAACTGAACTGAACTGAACTGAACTGAACTGAACTGAACTGAACTGAACTGAACTGAACTGAACTGAACTGAACTGAACTGAACTGAACTGAACTGAACTGAACTGAACTGAACTGAACTGAACTGAACTGAACTGAACTGAACTGAACTGAACTGAATGACAATCGAAATCATCCTTAGTGCTGGCTTATTTTAGGACGTTTGCGAGCTTTTTTGCTAATGAGTGAGTTTTTACAACGTAATGAGGTATTTCTTCACTGATCCGGAAAAAAACATTACGTGTACGCAACAGGTGTAAAAATTTCAAATTTGACTTGTGGCTAATTACTTTGCCACCGGATGCCAGTAGTATGAGCTGCGATTTGGTGGTTTGCTGCGTAAAATAGAGGTAGAATGCGCATGTTACTTGGCAAGAATAGTTTCGAGACAGAATGACGATGGGGCCAGTCACTTAATATAGGGTTAGCACGTGTCAGGTAGTCATCCAATGACAATAGGTGAGGAGACTTGGGCAAAAACACAACCCAAATTCCTTGCCTCCCAAAAAAGCCTTCCTGTGTTCGGAGAGAAACTGCATCACGGTCCTTTACAGCCAGCGACAAAGGGATTCAACCAAGCAAACGTACTACCACCGACTCCAGTAACCACACGGCGCTTCTCGGCTTTTTTGAGTATTATTTGCCTGCTGAGATGGGGAAGTCGGACGCGTGGTCCACGACGTCTCGTCGGTGGACAATAAAAAGAGAGGGAGAGCAAAATTCGGAATTCGAACGGAAACATAAAAATAACGTGGTAATAAACTGTCAACAAAGGCATTTTCAAGAACTTAGTCAACTCAACGTCTAACCACAAATGGGGCCGGCCACGCAGAGTTTTCTGAATAAACTCTCTGTTGTCTGTGAATCGCGACCAGTTCTTCTCCTCAGGTCTAACACTCGCTTCTGGTAGGGTTGGATGAATTAAAGGAACGCCGGATCTTGAGCTTGAGTCATACGTCCTTCGACAAAGCCAGCTTTCTGATAAATTCATGTAGGCGCTACGGCGCCACAAAGTACATTCAGTTTACTCCTTACCAACCAGTAGTTATTTGAAATTCAAATTTTCGATTTTGCAATGTAAAGGATTTTTGTTCACATGCAGACACGAAAATTGCGTTTTGAACAGTATGCCTATAGAAACATGGTGGAATGCCGGACCGAGAACTGAAAGCATGGAAAACAGGGGACCGAAGTTCATAGCAAGAGTTTGGACGGGGAATGGGCGTTTCGAAAGACGATCCAACTGAAGTGTTCTTCCATTTGGACGGAGTGAATAAACAGGGAGAACGGACATTACGTCCGCTGGACTGAGCTGATGTGAGTACAACGACAATGTGGGCAGTGCCGTTCAACCGTTCCACTGCCACGCAGGTATGCAAAACCCAGAGGTGGAACATCAATCAAAATCCGGCTGGATTTTTAGACGAACTTTACAAGTTCGTATGAAACGTTAGTGAATGGCCTCGTTTAGGTTTTGACGGCGTATCTCCTGAAGGCCCAGCTAAGCTGAAGACTCAGGTGAAGAACGGAACGCTATTCGAAAGCGTAGTTTCATCGATTCACCTTCTGACCAACGAGGAGCACACGCCGGATTAAACCCAAATGAAACGGACCAAATTACGGTGTAGAAGAAATGCAATCTATACTTTGGCCAAATTATTCGGGAAGCACGGCCAGCCGACGAGAAGACACTGGTCTAGTTAATCTGCGAAGATTGGCCAAGTTTGTTTTGCACACAAATTCCGGAGGTGGCGGGTGGTTACAATCTTAGTAACAACGAGATTTTCGGCCCGGAGCGTCTTGAACCGTTATTCTATCACTTGGCGAGCGAACAGAAATGATGTGTTTCTATTCACGATGTACCCCCCACCTGTGACAAGTTTACACTCTGTATTCCAGTACAAGAAAACTTTGGCAAAGTCCTTCTGTCCGAGCTACGGAAGCGACACAATGTGCACACACGAACCGATGAGCAACCATCAAACAGGTCAGCACGAGCAGACACACAAAAGAGAAGAAACTTGGATGATACATTGAAATTTGAGGGAACTGGACGTGACCTCATAATCTGTGGAGAGACACAGTTAACATATTGCACATCGAGTGGAATTGAGAAGAAATTCGTTTTTGATCGTTCCTGGTTACAATTCTTTCTGAAGACTGTCTGCAGTAAACCACTCAGAATAGTCGGCTTGCCTTAAATGGGTACCCAGCACGAGCTCCAGAGTGTCGTTGCTTAGCCCGCACGAGTGCCATTGGGGACTACCATAAAGGCGCACGTTCCGAGAGATGGGTGACAGTTTTGAACGGCGTAAGTTCAAAACTGACAGTTTCAGAAGTGCTCAAACAACAAAATGAGGAACTGGGATCCCCGTCGCTACTACCTCAGTTTCAGCTTACAGCCACATTGTAAAGGATACTATCCAGCTTACGTTACCCAATCCGAACAAAGGTTTCATGCTTGTCTAACGAGGTATACTCACACCTGCTCATTGGTGTTATTGAACTACGCGACAGCAATGAATTCGTAGTGCTTCCTATGGCCTAACTATCATACATCAGTGTGAGAATGAACGCCCTGACAAAAGCGAAAACTTGGGACGAAAAAGCATTACTTCTGTGGGGGGAAATGAACAAGGAAGAATGCTCACACAGTTGAATGACACCATTAGTAAATCTGGCGGACCTTACACAACATGGGCAGAGCGTGCAACGACAGGGGTTCACATTCTGGGTACCGTATTTGAAAGAATTTTCGCCACTGAGATCGCTTAAGTGCCGTGTTTTTCGGGTTTCCAACGCTAAGGGTCGAACATTTATTAACATGTCTCGATAATCTGTCTCTCTGTCTGTTGCAGCTTCCTTGTCGAACTACCAACTCGTGATCCGTTTCCGTGAAGGCGTCGAATGTCAAACAGTTTTCTTAGCAAGGCGATGGTTTTTTGGGCGTGATACTCGTCCCGATTGTCATGGTTGTCAAACTGCTTGCTATTTTAGTCCGTCGCCACGGCAACAAGGATTCGACTTTTCAATACAGGCTACGACCAATTCACCTTCCAAATAAAAAAACGACTTTCGCCACGCCTTTTTCTGATGCCGTTTCGTCCCTGTTTACTTAAGACAACTATACTCGAGGGAGAATCGCGCAACGGTGAGCCACACCAAATGGACGAAAGCAGTGAGCTCCAGTTTCGCTCCTCCCCCATCTAAACGGATCGTTAGTTATTCTCTATTGGCTTGTTTTGGGTGAGTAAAGCTCAGTCTGATCATCCTCACTTAGTCAGCCCAATGAAGTCAGCTTCGTGGACTGAAAAGTGAATCACTCGAACGGTGGCATTCTCCGACCCAGTTGCGGCGCTGACCCACGTATGTCGAACGTATTTTCTACCAGACGTAATATACTACTCACAGGGTTGCTGAAAATCTCCGACAGCTCACCACTGGTTTCGACCTTTTACTTAAGACAGACCAGGTAGAGTCAGTCCTCAAGTTTCTGTCAAACGTATGTTCTACTTGAACAAAGATTGTATGAAATTAGCGAAATATACTCATTCGCACACCAGTTTGGATTTGAAAAGAGACTCATCTGGAACTCTGCTGAATCTGTCGTATACGTTTCTCTTAAGCAACCTTGTGGGTAGTGTGTTATGTCTATACATGTGTCGCGACATATCGAATATCGCACCAACTGAAACACGAGGTGGCCTGGTGCAGCACATTCAGTTGAGTAAGAACATCACAAACGAGAGATTCATCTGGGTTCCAGGTGAGTTTCCCGTCAAAACCAAACAAGGTCGGCAGATGTGTGTGTAAGTCAAATTTCGAACAATTTGACTTCAAGTGAAACCTAATGCTGACGAAAAATCGGGAACTGCGCCTACGCAGAGTGGAAGAGCAAAACCGGTCGTTGGCTGTCGAAAGGTTTTCGGCAAACTTATGACTAGTGTATAAAGTCTTTGCAATGTATTGCAACACCGCGAATGTCGTGCCAACTGAGTTGTGCTCGGCTTTCTTGATATCCGGAAATTGTTCCCACAACTTCTTTTGTTTAAAGCGTTCTTAGTATGAAGGATTCCCTGGAATTTCTCCCCATCACTTTTAATTCATCCCTGTAAATATCTCCTCTTTCAGATACGACATCGACCTGTATGTTGTTTCCTTTCGGTTTCAGTCTTCGCTTTTAAAATTTCCCCCAAATCATGGGCTAGTACATTGGTTGCTATGGTACCAACAAAGTCATTCACAATCGAGTCGGTCCTTTTGCAATTTCGCAACCGCATCGTCTTAGCGCAGCTCTAAGACAGAAGGTGCACAGTGATGTCACCACATGGCTCCATCACCAAAGCTCTGATTTGTACTCACGTTAGCAAACGGGGAATTTCGGTACAGACCTTGCTGTGTCAGCAAAATCAACAACGATCTCAGAACGGACTAAATTGAAATCCACGCGGTACACTGGTAAAAACAGCAATGTGGTCGCCCTCCGGTTAGTCAAAACCAAGCGGGGGAGAGGGAAGCAGCGGAGTGAGGTTTCGCGCTCTCATCAGACTTCATGAGCGGTGCTTACGTGCTTGGTCGTGACGGAGTCTCGTTTCCGGACATCTGACATGCAAGACGAGCGTGTTACCACTTCTCCACGAGCAAATACTGAACGCGCCTGGTGAACCTGTTCAATACTGAGCGATGTGACTGGTTTGCCCAACGTCTCGAACGATAACCCAGTTATTGTCCTGGTTGTGTCGATCTATTGACCCGGCTGGTCAGGACCTTCCAGTCCTGTAACGCCAAGTTCCGCAGGGGGCGAAACTCCAGTTCAGTGCATGATGTGGATTACTCCAGGACAGGAAAAAAACCTTCCAAACGTGAAGAATATGAATGTGAGTCCTTCAACTCCCGCTGAATGAGTGAGTGATTTCAAAGTGATTGACTTCAAACAAGAGAAGTGTACGAATTTACCGTTTCGCAGATCAGTTTTGCACAAACATACAGTAGCCGGTCCCTTCTGACCACCACAAACCTGACACTGTTGCCGACCTTGGTGGCAATCGTATTTTTGGGGGAGACAGGACTGTCCGCTCCACCCATTACACAAAACAATGTTTGAACAACTACCCACATCGATAACAAATCAATCGGATCAGACTTATAAGCGGTTTCATAGAAACTGTGGTTGCAGTTGGAATTTTTCCATTTCGGACAGGCTTATTCAGCGTTGCAGGTTGAGGAACGTTAGCGTCATTCCGATGGAGGATCAATAATACATGAGCTGGGATGACATATCAATCACGTGACAATGCAACGCTCAACACCCGTGTTGTGGAACTATACATGCGCGTGCAAATTCCGGATGAAATCATGGGGCAGGAGATTTCAAAACCAAATTTCGTGGGGTGAGTAAATAAATCTTTTGAAGAAGATGGAGAAACCTGCTCACAAATGCTTTGCCATTGTTGAAATTCGAATATACCATAGTAAACTGCAAAGCTGTTTGCCAGTATGAAGGCAGAATGCCAGCTGAGCATTCGCACACCTGGTGAACGGGATTATTGCAGACTAAAGCCCTGGGCACCGTGGCTCCAGATGGTTTAGTAGTTGAGGAGCGCACCTGACCGGATGGTCCTTTGTTCGAACCCAATCCCGACCGTCCCTTGGTTTAGGCAACCTGGCAGTATCTCAGTCTTCGTGCTTCGTTCAGGTGGCACCTTAAAGGTATTACAGCTGAACGACTACTTTGTTCATATTCACAACACTCGTTTGAACGGTCGTCCTCCTGTTCTGGCGTAATTATTCCGGTGAGTCCACACTAACAAGGGGAAGCACCGGACTCGAGTCTCGCTCTTGTTAGAGCTCATCAGCAGTGCATACCCAATAGTCGTGCCGGGATTCGAACCCCGGACAACTGACATGCGAAGCGAGCGTGTTCCCGCCACTCCACCAACGCACGTTGGACGCATCTGAATTTTCACGTCTGAACAGGCGAAAGTGTTCACGCTTGAGCGATGTGATTGGTGTGCCCGGCTCATCGAACGACGACCCAGTAACTGTCCTAGTTGTGACGATCGATTGACCCGCCAGTCAGGAATTCACAGTCAGGTAGCGTGACACACGCTTTCTTTGTTATTCGAGACCACTTGGATGGTCTCGAAGGAATCTGAGTCTCAACAAAATATGAAAAAATAAATCGTTCAGCTGTAACACCCTTCCGGTGCCTAGCTGCCATGCCACCAGAAGGAAGAACGGGGGCTGGGATACCGCCAGGTTGCTTAAGCCTAGACAGGGGAAGTCTAGAGGCAGAGGTGGGTTTTGGAACCACGGACATGCCGGTCAGTAAAATCGCGCTCTAACCACTGAGACACCTCGCCCCCTACGAAGTCTCAAAAATGCTTGGAAGGACTACATGGGTTCCGACAGGGTATGAATTACACATGATTTGGCCACGCAATGTCATCTTGCCATTCGATTTATCACACCATCGTATCCTTTTTCGTTTCGGGGAATATTCCACTTTTGTTAGAGAGATTATGGTAATGTGAATAGGGCTGTTGGGTTTCCGCAGGGCTAGTATTAACTATCAGTTTCTTTTAAAAGTGAGTTCCCAACTCCGCGTACGAAAATCGTGGAACATCACGACCGTCGCCAGTTTTAAGGCGTTTGTTTTACTTGAGATCTGCCTCAGCTTCATCAAACATTGACCGAATGTCTTTCTGGGAGTAAAAAGCTGACAAACCAGGCGAATTCACATATATTTTGAATCATTTTCACTATTATATGCTGGAATATAGCGTTCTACATCACATCGACGACATTTGCGTCTAATTTCTCAGCCCAACACCAACCAATCAAACAACAAAGAAGCCGACAACGACACAATACAGACCACGAACGGACCAATCGGAAGAAAGGATAACGGATGGCAATCTCAGCATTGATGTGGCCGTAGAAAGCAAGAAATACAAACCACAACGCAACACAGACTACGATCGTACCAACCAGAATCCAATTGCGATGATTATCAATCACCATTCAGGTTACAGCGTACTGAAGTTGTCTCCTCGAATGGTGGCAAATCATTTGCAAATCAGTTGCAAAGCTGAGCGAAGAGATCAACAACTACCTGATAAGTTACCTGAATTGTGCTTTATATATATATATATATGTAGTACAATTCAGGTTTTCTTAATGGAACAAAACTCAAATCTCTGAAAGCCCTATGAGTAGTATGTACCGTCAGGAAAATATACTTCAGCATCCTAAAAGAAACATTGGTGGCCTTTGTGTAGTGTATTCACTTGGATAATACGATAAAATCGAGAAATTCGGCGGGGATTCACTTGGGCTGCCCGTAACAATCAAATTAATTTACGATAAGTGTGCGTCATTAACTGGTGTACAGTCCAGCCTCGAGCAAGCCCCGAGTCAAGCCTCGACTAGTATCGTCAATCAGCGCTACCAGTGTAATCACTCACGTGCCTCTGCCCGCACCACAACAAATTCGCCCAGTTTGTTTTGAACCAATCAAAATTGAGCAAGCGCGAATAGTGTTCACAAGCAACTCTGTCGACTATAAAACAGTCCAATGAGAAAGATGAATAACTTTCGGAAATATGCCTTTGCGGTTTTTACGCTACTACAGTCTGTTTGGGACGACGTCAAACTATTCTTTGCACCCTTTCAGTAACATTACAAATGCGAGCTGCGTTCTATTGTACAACTATACTACATACAACAGATGGGAGATGCTGCACACGGATCCAACCGTCATGTTATACCTGATCATCAATGTAGCAGGTGCCATTGGAAACAGTTTGATTATCGCCCTGTTACGAAAACGTTCGCTTGGTGGACGATTACCAACCATCCTGTTCCGAGCTCAGTCCATTCTTGACCTTATCGTGAACATGGAATCGATTGCTTTCGGAATATTCAGCGAACTGTGGAATGTCTCGTCCGCTCCACTTCTCAACTTGTGGATATGCCACCTATGGCATAGTCAGTTCCTATTTTGGTTTAGTGTGCAATTATCGATTGGAAACCTGGTTCTAGTGGGAATGGAACGGTTTTTGGCGCTGTCTTTCCCTTTGCTTTACCAAAGATTAATCCCGCGCAAAGTTGCACTCTATTGGATGTCAATCAATACAATCTATAACCTGGTTCTCGCGTCCCCAAATATTCTAGAAACCCGGATTGATGCCGGCTGCTGTGTTGGTCAAAAACACATGGACTCGGTGAGAGGAATACTGAGAACATATGCTATTGTATGGTTTTTTATGATATATTTGTTAGCTCTGGTTCTATTGATCTTGTTCTACGGCGGAGTGGTACTGGCACTTCGCCAGTCCATTGTGATTAGTCGTGCCCCAACAAGGTCAAAGGTCATGATGCGGTTTACGCGCATGGCTATCGTTATCACCTTCGTATACATCACCTGTGTGTCCTATGACGCGTTCGCCTACCTGGCAGGTCGAACTGGTTTGTGGTCTTATCAGTACAACACACTGTGGCATCGGATAGGAATGCTGACCGTTTCGATCAACTCATCTGCGAACCCGTTCATCTACTACGCATTTGTGTTGCGAGATTCTTGTAGACGAAACTTCGGCTTACATGGTTGTTCGGCCCGATGCGGCACAAACGTGGTCAATGTGTCGCAACCAAGTCCGCATTCAAACGGTCTTCGTGGAAATGCTTTCCATGCGTCAGTCGATTCTTCACAGAGTAACCAACCGAAATCGCCAACGGAACCATTGTAAATATTGATTATTTCATTGATTGTCAGGGATTCTTGCTGGATATGCTCTACATTAAGTTTATTACGTAAATTTTTAGATGTTCATCACGTGACGTCTTGGTTACCACTAACGAAAAGAATCATGCCCAGCCTGGCTTTCAGTGGGCGTGGAATAGTGAATCAACTCCAATTAGTTGGGCTATTTCTAAGTATCGCCATTTGAATCTTGGGGTAATCTTTGTCGGTTCTGTGAAAACGCGCGAGGTCAAGCAATCTCTACCACGGTCGATTGACCCGTGTATCGAGCACGGATTGCTGCACAGTGCTCAAGAACACCTGCGTTCATGGTTGTTTACTCACAAGCAAAGACCAGGTTGATTCATAATTGAAAGCTCTTGTCAGTCTATCAGCTCGCCCCACCTGGTCGAAGGGTGATGATGGGTGCCTGGATGCGAGTGGGGGTCGGTTGAACAAGACAGGATGGACAGGCTTCCTTTTGGCTACATATGTCTGGATTGCTAAGCCTTTTTGCCAGGGCGGAATGTATCCCCACTGGACTCAGACGATCAAGACTTCGCGTCCTGTCCATCTCGTTGGCCCCCGGTCGTATCGTCTTTGTATACAAAAGCTTTCCCATCCTTAGGGAAGTACGGTTTGCGTCAGACAACACAACTTGATGTGATAAAAACTGTGATGTTTTTGAAGAAACCAGTGGATTGGCAGCGCGATTTACCCGCACTGAGACAGGAAGTTTTTATTTTATCCAATTGTATGTAAAATTTATGGAGACAGTATGTTCGGGAATTTTTTATTTTTTGGAAAAAACGGCGACTACGTGCTACGATTAACGATGGAAATTCAGTTTGATGTAAAGTTTTTCAAAGCGATCTAAAAATGTCGTTAGAAAAATATCAGGCATGTGAAAATCGCCAGATGAGATTGATGAAAATAGCCTAAAATTATTGACATGATACACTACTCATAAGGTTGCTGAAAATTCTTTAAAAGCCCACGACCGGTTTCGCCTTCGTTAGGGCTCACTGGGTAGCCGCAATCCCTGAATTTCCGTCAACTTCATGTTCTCCTTGAAACCAAATTGCACGAACTTAGCGAAATACACTCATTTGTAAACAAATTTGGTTTTGCGAGAGACTCACCTGGATCCCACCTGAATCTCCCGTTTGTGATGTTTCCAGGCAACTACTGAATGCGCTGCACCAGGTCGCCTCATGTTTCAGTTGGTCCGATATTCGAGAAATCGCGATACATGTATAGATGTAACGCACTACTCATAAGGTTGCTGAAAATTCTTTAAAAGCCCACGACCGGTTTCGCCTTCGTTAGGGCTCACTGGGTAGCCGCAATCCCTGAATTTCCGTCAACTTCATGTTCTCCTTGAAACCAAATTGCACGAACTTAGCGAAATACACTCATTTGTAAACAAATTTGGTTTTGCGAGAGACTCACCTGGATCCCACCTGAATCTCCCGTTTGTGATGTTTCCAGGCAACTACTGAATGCGCTGCACCAGGTCGCCTCATGTTTCAGTTGGTCCGATATTCGAGAAATCGCGATACATGTATAGATGTAACGCACTACTCATAAGGTTGCTGAAAATTCTTTAAAAGCCCACGACCGGTTTCGCCTTCGTTAGGGCTCACTGGGTAGCCGCAATCCCTGAATTTCCGTCAACTTCATGTTCTCCTTGAAACCAAATTGCACGAACTTAGCGAAATACACTCATTTGTAAACAAATTTGGTTTTGCGAGAGACTCACCTGGATCCCACCTGAATCTCCCGTTTGTGATGTTTCCAGGCAACTACTGAATGCGCTGCACCAGGTCGCCTCATGTTTCAGTTGGTCCGATATTCGAGAAATCGCGATACATGTATAGATGTAACGCACTACTCATAAGGTTGCTGATAACTCTTTGACAGCCCACGCTAGGTTTCGCCCTTCTTGGAACTCATCAGGCAGTCCCCGAGTTTCCGTCAACCTCACTTTCTACTTGGACTCAAGTTAGTCTAGTTATTTTAGGGTAGAATACATTCGCGAACAGTCTAAAACCTTCGCCAGCTTGAACCAAGCCCCCGGGGTGAATCAGTGTGTGTGCCATTAGATAGTCAACTTCCGGCGCATACATAATTGCTCACGTGTATGCACATGTCCTCCTCTAGTTCGTTTGGGGGGGCTGAACAAGCTACCAGATATCGAAATCGCGTGCACCCTGAGGTGAACCTAGCCCTCAGATACTGAGTAACCCGTAATCTATCAACGATTGCGTTCGGACAAACTCCAGTCAATGAGGTAATGAACGAGGCTGGAAATCCACCGGTAGATAAGTCACTGAGTTGGTGTGGGTGAAAGTTGGGAACTGGAGACTGGACGTCATGGTGACCTCATGGAAACGGAGCACTAACAACGATTTCTTCTTACGTTCTAGCCAAACTCAACTTGGACAGATTTTGATGAATACCCACAATTGCACACGAATATGGTTTTGGCAGGAGACTGACGTAAATCCAGCTGAATCTCCCGTGTATGACAGTCCGCCTGAAATGAAACGTGGGGCCGCCTGCTACAGCACATTTAGTTCAAGAATACCATAAACGAGATTACTGACTCAACATTGTTGATAAAATTGATGAAAGACATCCGCGATAGCTCATTACCGATTTCTAGATCTTTTCAGCTCAGGTCAGGATCCACGAGTTGTTCACGTGGACACCACACTGGAACCATACGTTGGGTCACAAATTAGGATGAAACTGCCGTGAGTATGCGCAGTATCTCCGTCGGGTTTGACTGGTAGTGGGCTGCAGAATAGTTCTTTGTCAGTCTTTTTTTAGTAGTATCTTACCGTCGTACCGTCACGTTTTGCACAATTGCTTGTTGACCCCGTAAATCTCCGAGCTTGGCGATTGGCTTGCAAAGGTTTTGCTCTCCGTGCGAGGAGACATGCTTAGGACGTGGTGGGCAAACAGATCGTCCACCATCTGATCAGCAGCCAGTCAGAAGAATCAACCAGTGGAAGAATCAGCTCGATTTTTATCACCGCCCTCCCCTCCGAGTATTTTCATGATTGCAATTTTCTATTTACTCAATTCAATCATGGGAAGACTGAATTGGACAACTGTTCGTGTACCTGAGACGCACGTTTCTGGTGGTAACAATCTCACAAACATATGCAGAATATACTTGGAGGTTTGTTGCAGTCAAACATCAGGATTGAAACGATCGATTTTAGTGAAGCAGACCTTGGATTGGGTTTTCGATCGGTCGATGGATCCAAGTGTACCTCACACACTTGCTAAAGAGGGCCTCTGGATCTCATGACCGAGTCACTGAAGTAGTCAGACACAGCCTCCTGGTTCCTTCTGCTTCCGAGGTGACTCTTTCCAAAACAGTGAGACCAACGACTGCTGCCTGAGGTTGGGTGGTTGGGAATCTTCACCCTTTTCTCCAATATGTAGCAGCAGCATCTCAGTTATCACAAGCAAGCAAGCCAAAGTATCTTCGGGTCATGACGGACTTCGACTGATGAAAACAACCTGGCTTAACAATTCAGAACGACAAATGGAACCCTGCTGCTGTGGACAACTTCACTCTTCCCTCAATACCGGTTTCCACAGAGTTTGTGTAAAAACGTTCATAATATGACGTCAATTCGAGATTTTTTTGTCCTCTAAGTTAATCTCGTCTAGAAGGACTACAAATTGGTTTCATTCATACTGGGGACAAACAGCAACAACCTCCCGGCCATTAGTTTTGAAAACTTAAGCGTGCGAGCACGTGATCAACATTGTGAGTAACTCTCACTTAGACAGGATATAGCGACACTTATCCCTCGAGTGCGGAACCCACATCACGTGATCACAAGCAGACTGGCTTCTCGAGTGATGACTTGTCAGATGGAAGTTTCATTGATTGGGTGAATTTTATTCTTCCTGTGAGCTATTTATAAACTGATAGTGGTATGAAAAAATTTGGTAACTGTTAATTGAAGTAAATCTATGCTGAAAAGTCCGGAAGCACTGTACTGCTGTTTCAACCTCATTGTGAATCACTAGCAGTGCGCATATCACACTGTGATCAAATCGCATCTAGACAGGAGATGATGCCATCCATCCTCTAGCTGCCTAATTCTCATCACGTGGTCACTTTTGTCTGGTTCCCCCGGGGGCGAATTCTCAGACTGAATATTCACCCTGGTTTGTGGACTATTCCCACATCTTAGCTACTAGTTAAGAGCGAGGAATAATCCACAAGATGGTTCAAGTGGTTAGAGCACGAATTTACTCACCCGGAAGTCCGTAGTTCGAACCCTACCCGCTCTGCCTCTCGACTTCCCCTGTCTAGGCTTGGGCAACCTGAGAGTATCCCAGCCCTCGTGCTTCCTCCGGGTGGCATGGCAGCTAGACACCAGAAGGGTGTTACAGCTGAACGATTTCAGTGATTGTTTCTTCCTAGCTACTAGTGCCCGCCGATGGTATAATTCCGTTCATACTACTTAATTACTCCATATTCCAATAGGATTGGTGATGCAATACTCGATCACTTTTTCGTGAACTTCGATAAATCGATAAATCGACTCACTTCAGCTGAGGTTTACGTCTTACCTCTGGAACCCTGTGCTTCTTACCTAGCTCACCCACCAGTTACCTGTACGCCATAACTGTTTTTGCTTGAGGTTTCCACACCATTCACACTTTCTGCCTCAGAGGAAAGTTCTTTGTTACATGCCAGGGGTTGTAGTTCAAATTTTAACGTCCGGTACTGAGTGAGACATCTGGTTTTATTTTGTAAATCTGGCTCCGGATGCTCTTTACTGGAGTGTTACATTCACACAAGGGTAAGCTTCAAAGTACTTCAACAGTACACGTTTTTTCCATTATAATGGGATGTGTAAAACTCTCTTCTGAGAAGTGGTCATTCAAGGGGCGACCACGTGATGCGGTTTCCGTTACTGCTCGATGCGTGGCGCTATTTCCTGTCTAAGTGGGAGCTAATCAGCCGCGCGTGGTTAAATGTTCACCCACTGGCCGAAAGGTAGCAGGTTCGCAACTGTCTGAATTTCGCGAGATACGATCCTGTGGCTGTCGACTTTTCAGCATAGACTGGCTACAATGATAGGATAAAAACTATGCTGAACTTTAATACTTTGTCCGTAAATTATGCTTCACATGAAGGCTTCGGTGATGGGTAAAGTCAAACGTGCAAACTTGGACAAATATTGATTCAGAAGGGACCCGCAAAACGCTTCTTGACTGTCATAAAGAGACCCAGTTCCTTCCAGATCGGGACTTGGTGGATTTTGGAAGATGTGGACCGGAAATTACCAAAGCAATTCAGTAGCGCTTTCGTGACGGTTTCGGTTGGGCACTTTGGCAACCAGCGAGCTCGGTTCTGCGCAAACACAAGGCCTCACAATTTGCACAAATCCAGGAAGCAAGGAAAGTTTTTGCGCATATTAAACCACGTTGAAACCAGAACGCAAAATCTCCATAAAAAGTACTCTATTTTTAACGGATATTGTGGTTATTTCTCAGCGTTCTTGTTACATTTTAACTGGACGGCATGAATGTGTACATATATGATAATTATTACGGTGACGTGGAACAAACTCCTCGCCCTTGAGGACCCTTACAAAGCTAATATGTTATGTTACTCGGATCATGCAAACTGTGTGCTTCATACTCCTTTGTTTTCGCGATACGATCGTATGAAAACCCAAAGGGGAAGGAAACCACCTTTGTTCTGTCATCGGCCAACTTGCAGTTCGACCACAATTACGTAGGGTGTTCTACCACATCAATGACTTGACTAGCTTCGCCTGTCCACCACTTCGATATAGTCACAGTTGGTTACACTTTGGAGCCCCTGTTACGTCCAGTCTGATTGACCCACAATGGTTGTATCGCTTCAGCCGGTGCACCACAGAGGAGAGGCAGGCACGTGACTGGTCCGTGTGTTGGTTAGGCAATGGATAAACACATTTCGACACACGAACAGTCATGAAATACATGCTTGTGTGAAAGAGCTGAGAGAAATTCAGTTAGAGGAAACCGACCTTTGACCAGGTGCACATTGATCTGTTCACCGAGCTTGCAACTCAGCTTGCTCACGTTTCATCACCAATCAAGATATCATTATTCGCGCCCCTTTAGGTGGGTAATTTCGTCCTAACGCCATCTTTCAAAGAGTAGCTGATATCCACTGCTGTGATTGGCCAACTGAAACACACATTTCTCGGAACCCTACTCGGAACGGACCAATGGAATTCGACAGCGCACAGATGGTGTCATCTCTATTGGTCAAACTCGGCGTACCGGTGAACGAACACGGATCAACCACCAATGAAACCCCTCGAGTTACCAAGATTTCGGCACATTTCTAGTTAGAACTAACCAGCACACTTCATCAAAAGAGCCGGTCGGGATTTGATGATCTCCAGGTATTTGGGTAAAGCCGCTCCATTGGTCAGTTAATACGACCTTCTTACTCGCATGCAGTCACACTTTTACTCACACCAAGCTGGCAGTAAAGTGCTAACACTCTGGAACGTTCCATGCCTGTTACGATTGACGGCGAATAAAAAAAAAGATATATATTTGAACTAGGCAAGGGATGGTTCCTCAGAGGACTTAGTCGCCGGTCCAGAAGACAAAAGTGACTCCCTGAAAAGTCATTCGTGTCGGTCGTAAGATTGTTCGAACCATTTCATCAGTGGTTTTTCCAGCAAAAAAACAACCATTCTAGAACGGGTTGCTGACCATATGATTTATTGCTGTGTGAGTTTGCTCAACGGAATTTTTATTAATTTCATTTATTCATACCCTACAACTGACAGTTTAAAGTTCTTTGCTTTCTCCCGGTTGCATGCTTTCTGGTGAGATTACAGGTTGGATCATAACGTACCACAAAATTGTTAGGCGGAATCCCGCACTAGAATCGCTTTGCCGCTCTCAGGTGGGGCTGCTACAGCCAAGAAGCCTAACCCGCACGCCAATGGCCAGAAAATCGAGCCGCGTGCTGGTCCAGCATCAAGCCGAACTGTGATTGGCGGGAACCCAGCGACCAATCATGACTCAGTATTTGCGATTGCCAATGCCGCGTCCAGAATGAGTCAGAAGCTCCAGAGTGTTGTTCTCATACATTCTAATTTCTGCATGTGTTTTTTGATCCGGTTTTGAGCGTTTACTACGATTTTTGCATTCTTGGTGGTCTTTTTGCCAAAACGTGAGCTTGGGAGCTTCAGGCCGAGATTTGAGCTGGGGCAGTACCGTTAGTACAACAACCACACTAAGCCGCAGCACACTATCCGAAAAAAGGATTTCCTGAAAACTGAATGAGTGATTTAGCTCTGCCTTTGAATTCACTGAGGGCTCACCGCTAAAACTTGAACGAAGAATGGGATAATGAGCGGAATCGATCGTCTGAGTACAAAATTCTCCCCAGTGGATATACGATCCCAATTATAAGGTTTGCCTTTGCCTAAAGTTAATCACCAGTTACTTGCCAATTTAAACGAAATCTAGACTGGTTTTTATGGCCAGCGCGTATGTCTTCACAAGACAGAACTATCTGGCAAATGTCGCCGATCAAAAGCAAATGAACGAAATTGTGAATTCAGCGAATCACTTAATTCCGTTTTTGTATACACGGAAAAAAGTAAATCTGCAGGTGGATGTCAGAGGTCGGGTTATCAGCGCTATCCCGGACGGTATTTCGAACAACTCAACCAACGTGACGTCGATAATGTCTTGAAATCAGTCCTCCTCTAATCGCCTAATCTAAGTCCTGGAGCACTGGGTCCAAACGACAGATAGTCCCCGTTGAAATATCGATGGTCGCCTGCAGTTTGCAACTTGTTTGGCCATGGTTATCTCGTAAATGCAATATTGATCGTTTTATAGCAGGTAAACCCCATTCCTAAAAAAACCGATTCGCGAACTTTACACCACAACATTCATGCTACTTAGTTGCGTGGTTTTCAATTCACTCGTGTCTGATGTTAACAAGGCAAACTTGATTGGTTGAGCGAAACCACATTACTGCTACGTTAGTTGGCGCTCCGAATGCAGTTGGTTCTTGAGTGCCCCGTCCGTGTAGCACGACAGATTGAACAGTACTCAGAATTTCCTTTTCGATCGATTTTTCTCTAGTTATGCTTGTATTCACCAAAGTAGATTTGTTCACGCTGCTCAAATGGAATCGATATTCATCTTGAGATTCACGAACGGATCTGAAGAGTATTAGATTAGCCGAGTGAAGGTCATTCATCGTCCTTGGAATTTTCATCCCTCGTTGAATAATAATAGCCTGTGTCACAGTTAGGCTATTGGATTTGATGAATACCGTTCATTCTCGAGAAATACACTCATTTGCATATCAATTTGGTTTTTGCGAGAGACTCACCTGGAACCCAGCTGAATCTCCCGTTTGCGATGTTTTCAGGCAACTGAATGTGCTGCACCAGGCCGCCTCATGCTCCAGTTGCTACGATATTCGAGATATCGCGATACATGTATATTCGTAATGGACTACTCATAAGGTTGCTGAAAACTCTTCGACAGCCCACGACCGGTTTCGCCCTTCTTGGGGCTCATCAGGTAGGCGCAGTCCCCGAGTTTCCGTCAACCTTATGTTCTACTTGAACCCAAATTCGACTGATTTCGATAAACACACTCATTTGCAAATCAATCTGGTTTTACGAGCGACTCACCTGAAACCCAGCTGAATCTCCCGTTTGCGATGTTTTCAGGCAACTGAATGTGCTGCACCAGGCCGCCTCATGTTCCAGTTGCTACGATATTCGAGATATCGCGATACATGTATATTCGTAATGGACTACTCATAAGGTTGCTGAAAACTCTTCGACAGCCCACGACCGGTTTCGCCCTTCTTGGGGCTCATCAGGTAGGCGCAGTCCCCGAGTTTCCATCAACCTTATGTTCTACTTGAACCCAAATTCGACTGATTTCGATAAACACACTCATTTGCAAATCAATCTGGTTTTACGAGCGACTCACCTGAAACCCAGCTGAATCTCCCGTTTGCGATGTTTTCAGGCAACTGAATGTGCTGCACCAGGCCGCCTCATGTTCCAGTTGCTACGATATTCGAGATATCGCGATACATGTATATTCGTAATGCACTACTCATAAGGTTGCTGAAAACTCTTCGACAGCCCACGACCGGTTTCGCCCTTCTTGGGGCTCATCAGGTAGGCGCAGTCCCCGAGTTTCCATCAACCTTATGTTCTACTTGAACCCAAATTCGACTGATTTCGATAAATACACTCATTTGCATATCAATTTGGTTTTTGCGAGAGACTCACCTGAAACCCAGCTGAATCTCCCGTTTGCGATGTTTTCAGGCAACTGAATGTGCTGCACCAGGCCGCCTCATGTTCCAGTTGCTACGATATTCGAGATATCGCGATACATGTATATTCGTAATGCACTACTCATAAGGTTGCTGAAAACTCTTCGACAGCCCACGACCGGTTTCGCCCTTCTTGGGGCTCATCAGGTAGGCGCAGTCCCCGAGTTTCCATCAACCTTATGTTCTACTTGAACCCAAATTCGACTGATTTCGATAAATACACTCATTTGCATATCAATTTGGTTTTTGCGAGAGACTCACCTGAAACCCAGCTGAATCTCCCGTTTGCGATGTTTTCAGGCAACTGAATGTGCTGCACGTTCATTCTCTTGGAAAGTGTTTAGGACCGATTGAGTAGTCATCGTTTCAGAGGAGTTTGGTAAACAGCCGGTAAATTTATTGCTGGGCAACGTTTCGCTTTTGACACAAAAGCTTCAAAACATCGCAAACGGGAGATTCAGCTGGGTTCCAGGTGAGTCACTCGTAAAACCATATTGATTTGCAAATGAGTGTGTTTATCGAAATCAGTCGAATTTGGGTTCAAGTAGAACATAAGGTTGATGGAAACTCGGGGACTGCGCCTACCTGATGAGCCCCAAGAAGGGCGAAACCGGTCGTGGGCTGTCGAAGAGTTTTCAGCAACCTTATGAGTAGTGCATTACGAATATACATGTATCGCGATATCTCGAATATCGTAGCAACTGGAACATGAGGCGGCCTGGTGCAGCACATTCAGTTGCCTGAAAACATCGCAAACGGGAGATTCAGCTGGGTTCCAGGTGAGTCACTCGTAAAACCATATTGATTTGCAAATGAGTGTGTTTATCGAAATCAGTCGAATTTGGGTTCAAGTAGAACATAAGGTTGATGGAAACTCGGGGACTGCGCCTACCTGATGAGCCCCAAGAAGGGCGAAACCGGTCGTGGGCTGTCGAAGAGTTTTCAGCAACCTTATGAGTAGTGCATTACGAATATACATGTATCGCGATATCTCGAATATCGTAGCAACTGGAACATGAGGCGGCCTGGTGCAGCACATTCAGTTGCCTGAAAACATCGCAAACGGGAGATTCAGCTGGGTTCCAGGTGAGTCACTCGTAAAACCATATTGATTTGCAAATGAGTGTGTTTATCGAAATCAGTCGAATTTGGGTTCAAGTAGAACATAAGGTTGATGGAAACTCGGGGACTGCGCCTACCTGATGAGCCCCAAGAAGGGCGAAACCGGTCGTGGGCTGTCGAAGAGTTTTCAGCAACCTTATGAGTAGTCCATTACGAATATACATGTATCGCGATATCTCGAATATCGTAGCAACTGGAACATGAGGCGGCCTGGTGCAGCACATTCAGTTGCCTGAAAACATCGCAAACGGGAGATTCAGCTGGGTTCCAGGTGAGTCACTCGTAAAACCATATTGATTTGCAAATGAGTGTGTTTATCGAAATCAGTCGAATTTGGGTTCAAGTAGAACATAAGGTTGATGGAAACTCGGGGACTGCGCCTACCTGATGAGCCCCAAGAAGGGCGAAACCGGTCGTGGGCTGTCGAAGAGTTTTCAGCAACCTTATGAGTAGTGCATTACGAATATACATGTATCGCGATATCTCGAATATCGTAGCAACTGGAACATGAGGCGGCCTGGTGCAGCACATTCAGTTGCCTGAAAACATCGCAAACGGGAGATTCAGCTGGGTTTCAGGTGAGTCGCTCGTAAAACCAGATTGATTTGCAAATGAGTGTGTTTATCGAAATCAGTCGAATTTGGGTTCAAGTAGAACATAAGGTTGATGGAAACTCGGGGACTGCGCCTACCTGATGAGCCCCAAGAAGGGCGAAACCGGTCGTGGGCTGTCGAAGAGTTTTCAGCAACCTTATGAGTAGTCCATTACGAATATACATGTATCGCGATATCTCGAATATCGTAGCAACTGGAACATGAGGCGGCCTGGTGCAGCACATTCAGTTGCCTGAAAACATCGCAAACGGGAGATTCAGCTGGGTTCCAGGTGAGTCTCTCGCAAAAACCAAATTGATATGCAAATGAGTGTATTTCTCGAAAACAGTGCAATTTGGGTTCAAGTAGAACATAAGGTTGACGGAAACTCGGGGACTGCGCCTACCTGATGAGCCCCAAGAAGGGCGAAACCGGTCGTGGGCTGTCGAAGAGTTTTCAGCAACCTTATGAGTAGTCCATTACCGTTCATTCTCTTGGAAAGTGTTTAGGACCGATTGAGTAGTCATCGTTTTACAGAGGGGCGCAGGACAGATTTGGAAATGTGGACATTTTGAGAGGGGGACTATGATTCACACCACAGCGAATGGTGACCGAGGCGGTGGAAATCGCCAAGCTTCACAGCGTGAATAGAATAGAGGGCGTAGAACTGGCAAGCGTTTTTAGATAAGCCGGGATGACATGAGGTGGTGTGCAATTATCACTGAAAATGGTCTGCTTCTAAAAGTACAAAATCCAAGCAGATTAAGAGATCCATTTAACCGCTCCCTCCCCAACTCCACTCCACTCGTCCCTCAAAGCACATATATCAAAAGAATTTGTGAACAACACTCAGGAGGACTATTTGTTAGTGCTATGGTTGTAACGTAATTAGGTTGATTAACAGAAGGTGACAAGCACTAACAAATGTCTGTTTTACCAGAATGATGCTGATTGAGAAAAATAGGTGCACTTGATAAAAACAAATACAATGCAAGAAGGGAATAAGCCAGAAAGTGATTTATCGTTTGAGAACAACTGTTGAGAGTTCCTGAGTGGAGTCCCGGACGCGGTACGTGTCTTCTCCGCAGTATGGCTGCTAGATGTGTTCCTCCGTAGTTGGCCGTGGAGACTTGTGGTACTCGGCTGACTTTCTGTCCTGTGCGCGCGAGTGTGTGTGATTTGGGCCGAGTTGTAGGACTATTTATTGTGTGCTGTGTGAAGAGAGGGGTGTTCCTTCGTGTTTGATGCTTGCACGAACATGAATACAACTTGACCAGATGTGTTGAAGTTCATAACCTGGCGCGTTACGCAAGTGGTAGCCGCGTCAACAAAAATGGATGAGAATTTGTAGTGTACATGTTATCGGCTGAGGTTGCAAATGGGACAGGAATTGTCACGTGATTTGAATGTTTGTGACGCTTGATCTACTGAGTGACCGCTACAAATACTCTCCCCATTAAGGTGTCCTAGACCGGAAAAGCATGGCAGCAAAATGCGGTTTCAACATGAAGACAATCGCCCTAACCAATCTATCGTAAATGTTAGTCATCCTCACCAACCAACAAACAGGAACTTCAGACCGACATTCAGCACTGATCAAGTTGGCTAGTCATAAGAAATCTCCCTGACTGTCTTAAAACCTGGTAACTTACTACTCATAAGGTTGCTGAAAACAACTTCGACAGCCCACTACCGGTCTCGGCCTTCTTGGGGCTTATCAGGTAGGCGCAGTTCCCGAGTTTCCGTCAACCTTATGTTCTACTTGAACCCGAAATGAACGGAGTTAGCGAAATACACTCATGTTTTTTTATTCAAGCAAACGACTGTGCTGCACCAGGCCACCCCATGTTCCGGTTGGTACGATATGCCAGTTGCCTAAGAATGTCAAACGAGATGAGTCTCGTGCAAAACCAAATTCGTTTGCAAATGAGTGTAGTTCGCTAATGCTCATTCTGAATCAATCCAAAAAAGTTTGGGACCGATTGGGTCGTCGTCGTTTCAGAGAGGTCCTGTATCGATGCGTTTTGCGAGAGTTTTCCTTGAGGCGTCGATTCGTTTTTCGAGACGTGGTTATCCCCTGTTGGCGACTTGAACATGCTACTGTCACACAACCGTTTGCCGAGACTGCACGTCGGATGTCTTTTGAGTTTCATACCACAGTTAATCAGAATCGATTTCTTCCACTATGAAAGTAAAGACAAACAGGGCCTCAAGGGTATTCCGAGATTCCCATAACTTTCATAGGTGCAACACATTGCAAAGGCAACCAACTCGCGCTTTTTCAAGCATTATGATCGACGGTAAGTCTTAACTGTTTAGAGTAATGCAGTTTGGTTTCACAGTATCATTTTGGGCATTTTGGGCTCCTTTCAAAGCATCCACGGTCACCCCAGTCCTCCTTCTTCCATAGCCTTCAATGTATCGAGCGATGCTCACTAGCTTGGATTGGCCCTTCCTGCAATGCATGGCCGATAAAGCGTAAAACACGGGAGCCCGCCAGTATGGACACGATGACAGGCAGCGAAAAAAAACACTTCTCCTGAAACAAAGAACTAAGTATGGAATGGGATTTTTATACCACGTAGCCCATGTTTGGCACGGTTGACTAACCGTGATCAAATCGTCAATCATTCCTATGTGTTGCCACACTGCATTCGTGTGCCTGCAGGTCTGAATTTCCCCTTGCACGTACGTAGCCCACCTTAAGGACTGGAAAATGGCACACATGCAACTTCGACTCCACAAACGACGATTTTTCGTGATCGGAATGAGATCACGTGATGCGTATACATCTGCGCAGATGTGAACATGCGTAGTAAGCTAGAAACCCTCACTTGACGTAGAGAGAGTGAGAGAGAAAGTTACTCCGTCTGGTAAAGCATGGTGGGAGCAATGTTGCCTTCCACCGAGGAAGGAGGGGTTGGAAACGGGGTGGGTCCTAGAAAATGCACGCTCAGATCGCCCACTGGCAGACCACCGGAAAATTATCTAGTGAGACCGAAAAACAGACAAACCCTACATCTTAGAACTGTTGACGGTGGAGTATGCTGTCAGTCGCTGTGCTTCTAGTTCAAACGTCGTATTGCTTCATAGACACTTTCGTTACATTTTGCCTGCAAATTTCGATTCCGATGCGTTTCGTCGTATTTTAGCGAGATCAAGGTTGATCTGGTGCTCAAACAGTAGTACCAATTGTCTTCTGACGGCCATACACCGCAAAATCTTATCACGCACCTCACGCTTTACCAGGCCAGATACGCATTTATATGCGTCCTTTTTTTGAGACGATCGGTATCTGGGGTGTGTTTTCAGATTTTTTCCGCATGCCCACATCTGAGCAGATATGTACGCACCGCGATTCTGATCACGGACAACTGTCGCTTGTGTGGCATCATTCTCCTACCATGTAGCAAGGTCAAGTAGACCAGCTGAACGCGGAAACATTCAGCCAAACAACCACACAACACAGTGTGGCGTGAGTGAACACAACAAAACAATGTTTGACAATTTAATCAAGGTTAGTCGACCGTCGGATGGGTCCTATAGAAATTGCAATCTAAAATTTAACTTGATAGGTAAAAAAAAATTCCTCAAACTGTTTCTTTACTCAAAGTGGATTATTCCCTGGAGCAAATGTTAGACCAGACAGAGTAACTAGAACGGAACTGGGGAAGCCACAAAAGAATCATTTTAGTGTGAAGTAATTAGCCTGTTCGTTTCTCCCCCCTACATTTCCGGTGATATACGCTGTTTCATGTCCTGTCCGGAAAAGTGTGGGCTCGAGGGGTTCGTGTTTAGACGTATTCACTCACACGGATTCTGAATCAATCCAAAAAAGTTTGGGACCGATTGGGTCGTCGTCGTTTCAGAGAGGTCCTGTATCGATGCGTTTTGCGAGAGTTTTCCTTGAGGCGTCGATTCGTTTTTCGAGACGTGGTTATCCCCTGTTGGCGACTTGAACATGCTACTGTCACACAACCGTTTGCCGAGACTGCACGTCGGATGTCTTTTGAGTTTCATACCACAGTTAATCAGAATCGATTTCTTCCACTATGAAAGTAAAGACAAACAGGGCCTCAAGGGTATTCCGAGATTCCCATAACTTTCATAGGTGCAACACATTGCAAAGGCAACCAACTCGCGCTTTTTCAAGCATTATGATCGACGGTAAGTCTTAACTGTTTAGAGTAATGCAGTTTGGTTTCACAGTATCATTTTGGGCATTTTGGGCTCCTTTCAAAGCATCCACGGTCACCCCAGTCCTCCTTCTTCCATAGCCTTCAATGTATCGAGCGATGCTCACTAGCTTGGATTGGCCCTTCCTGCAATGCATGGCCGATAAAGCGTAAAACACGGGAGCCCGCCAGTATGGACACGATGACAGGCAGCGAAAAAAAACACTTCTCCTGAAACAAAGAACTAAGTATGGAATGGGATTTTTATACCACGTAGCCCATGTTTGGCACGGTTGACTAACCGTGATCAAATCGTCAATCATTCCTATGTGTTGCCACACTGCATTCGTGTGCCTGCAGGTCTGAATTTCCCCTTGCACGTACGTAGCCCACCTTAAGGACTGGAAAATGGCACACATGCAACTTCGACTCCACAAACGACGATTTTTCGTGATCGGAATGAGATCACGTGATGCGTATACATCTGCGCAGATGTGAACATGCGTAGTAAGCTAGAAACCCTCACTTGACGTAGAGAGAGTGAGAGAGAAAGTTACTCCGTCTGGTAAAGCATGGTGGGAGCAATGTTGCCTTCCACCGAGGAAGGAGGGGTTGGAAACGGGGGTGGGTCCTAGAAAATGCACGCTCAGATCGCCCACTGGCAGACCACCGGAAAATTATCTAGTGAGACCGAAAAACAGACAAACCCTACATCTTAGAACTGTTGACGGTGGAGTATGCTGTCAGTCGCTGTGCTTCTAGTTCAAACGTCGTATTGCTTCATAGACACTTTCGTTACATTTTGCCTGCAAATTTCGATTCCGATGCGTTTCGTCGTATTTTAGCGAGATCAAGGTTGATCTGGTGCTCAAACAGTAGTACCAATTGTCTTCTGACGGCCATACACCGCAAAATCTTATCACGCACCTCACGCTTTACCAGGCCAGATACGCATTTATATGCGTCCTTTTTTTGAGACGATCGGTATCTGGGGTGTGTTTTCAGATTTTTTCCGCATGCCCACATCTGAGCAGATATGTACGCACCGCGATTCTGATCACGGACAACTGTCGCTTGTGTGGCATCATTCTCCTACCATGTAGCAAGGTCAAGTAGACCAGCTGAACGCGGAAACATTCAGCCAAACAACCACACAACACAGTGTGGCGTGAGTGAACACAACAAAACAATGTTTGACAATTTAATCAAGGTTAGTCGACCGTCGGATGGGTCCTATAGAAATTGCAATCTAAAATTTAACTTGATAGGTAAAAAAAAATTCCTCAAACTGTTTCTTTACTCAAAGTGGATTATTCCCTGGAGCAAATGTTAGACCAGACAGAGTAACTAGAACGGAACTGGGGAAGCCACAAAAGAATCATTTTAGTGTGAAGTAATTAGCCTGTTCGTTTCTCCCCCCTACATTTCCGGTGATATACGCTGTTTCATGTCCTGTCCGGAAAAGTGTGGGCTCGAGGGGTTCGTGTTTAGACGTATTCACTCACACGGTTATCAGGTCTTCTTCAAAAACTGTGTCCAACACGTTACTCGTCCAACCCATCCAATCAGGATAGAGAATCGTCGGTCTTCCACACATCGACTTTTTTCGATCGATAAGTGAACGTGATCACATCACACGTGACATTCTATCTTCGCATTCAGCAAATGACACTTCATGCATAGTATTGATTTTTACCATGTGACAAACGGATGGTGACTGTACTCCCTCTGGGACACTGACCGCTTGTGTACCAGACTGACATTCAACAAACAAAAAGAAAACGTCATACACTGTCATTCCTGTTTGGGAAGTCTATAGTACACCCACCAGGATAGTATGTTCTAAACCCTGTTACCTCCCAATTACGGCCACCTATCGAATACAGCTGAGCTTGATTAGCTTTGTCGGAACAGCGTTCATTATAAATGAGGTTCTAACCGGTGCAAATTTGGTGCATACATTCAGTGGAAACAGGTAGAATAACGCTGATTGCCTCCAGGTTTTAAACTGTCTTGACCACTTACAATTCCAGTGTGGGTAGTTGTCCTTTGGTGAGTGGACTGGACTTGAGTTTCGCCCTTATTGGAACTCATCAGCAGTGCGGGGTTTGAGCTCCGGGCATCTGATGCGCGAAGTGAACGTGTTACCACTACACGATCAGCGCACGCGTGAAGAATCTGAAGTATCACGCCTGATGAGGTTTACTAAGAGCGAAACTCGAATCAGCTGGACTAGTGATTCCATGACAGGTGAATAGCTCCTCAGATGTAAGAGGTGGGAACGCGACTTACAATTTTCACTATATAACACCTTAAAGATAACATGTCTCTAGGCATATCATGTCGTCCTCTTCTAGATGGGACGATTGTTTACAAGGAATCCGTTAACTTATTCAATGGAAAAACGAATAAACAATCATAACGAAAGTGTTACCGTCTGCAATCAGTCGGAATATGTTTAAATGGGTCTACCGAATCAAAAAGAACGCGATGTGATATTCCGCAACAACTTGGTATAACGATTTCTTGGGGAACGTGTCAAGTTCGATTCCCTGTTATTGTCAGTTGATGACTAGGAATCTGACTTGTCCGTGCTAAAATGCTTGTTCCTCCTCCGCGTGAAAAAACGCGTCTTCAACGTCAACATTTTTTGTCTAAACACTGCAGCTTATGGATTTTGGGTATGGTGCTTCTTGTTTTCAAGCATACCTCTCATTGGCGTGTTCTGCACCTTTGAGCTGGAGAGACAAATTACTCCTAATCTTATTACCTAATCTTCAGGATGCCACCAGCCGCCATGTTACTTCCGTCTTCTGGCACGGTCCCACTTTATCAACTTCTGAGTATGCCGCTTGTCATGCGGTTTGTCAAAAAGTGACCTTCTCAGCGAGATGTTGGTTCATTCGGGTCACCCGCCTAAGGTAACCATCCTTCCGTGCGCAGTTCGAATCCTTAGGTTGTTGCCTGTTAAAGTGGGGATGTAGATCTCTGAGCAATATTTGACACCCTTGAGTGTCATCCTGCTGTCACTGGCGAGTCAGAATTACGCAGTGCTGTTTGAAACCTGAGAACTTTGTAGTTTCCTCTGTGGAACTGCTGTCAGAGACGCCTGAAGTTGGTTCGAGCCGCTGCGCAGTAGTTCGTCACGTATTCACTGTCGTCTCTGCATGCGGTTAAGAATTTCCCTCTCTGGTGTCTTCATTTCAAAGCTTTCCAAGAAGGTAGCCACCAGCGATGAAGTACCATGGAACTTCGCACTACTGATCATGAGTAGTACGGACTTTGAAGCTTCTTGCCCTTTTCTCAGTGCCGTTTCACAGAGGGCATTCAACGTGTAGTGAAACTATGGGAGGCTCAGCCACAGAAGGTCTTATTGAGACGCATCAGGTAGATGAATAGGGATGCGATGCTTACCCGTCTGGTCAACAGTACGAACCCTTTTCAAAAGCATTCCGTTCCAAAATTGTCCTTCAGTTTGTGAATATTTGTGTGCAGTGAAACGTACAACTCAGTTAAATTGTTTTCGGTTTCAATACGGCTGGAATCGGTGCCATCGATTACCGTAGCCATACGCGCCAACACCTCCCCCAGGACCAGTATTCCAGCGCTGAGTATGAGTTGCCATCTGAATACCTCATTTAAGTCGGCTTTACAAAATACATTCCCCTGAAACGACAAATGTTTGGGCAAGTCAGAAATCTGAGTAGATTCTTCGGGTTCTCACTAACATTGATGAGATTACCTAGTTCTGAGTGCAACTCATGGACGAAGCACATAGAACTTGGTTACGTACGAACGTTTTCTGCTCTCAACATCATAGTATCTTGTTAAAATCTCAGTTTACAACCGTGGGATACTCTAATGAGGTGTACTCAAATTTAGAGACGTCTTTAAGCGGAACTCGCATAGGAAATAACCTTATCTCACCAAAGCGAACAATAGACGCAAAACACAGTTTTCCGCGGACAGAATAATTCAGTCCACATATCATCTTAAATAATGAATGGTTGTTTACCGACGGCTCTCCTTTATCCATCTCTGCTGGTGCACTTATAGGGAGGTCGGCTCAAGATGGCGGAGCGCCGGTGCGAATGACTGTTTTGGCACGAAGCTGTGAACATGGTGAACATGGTGAACAACATCGTGAACAAAGTTCACATCGATCCAGTTCCTTTCGCCTCAGCGTTTTTCTTTGGTCACGTGATGATTTCGTTCCGTCAGCGGCTGTCAGCCAAACCCGAATACGATATTGCCGTTTGCGCACGCGTGTGCTCACGACCCAGAAGCGGTGTGGAAAATGCACGCTGATGTCGGCGAATCCGTAACTGGGCAGCTGCAAAGGGAGTGTACGGTTGTGCAACGGAGAATCCCATGGAAGAAGGTGTAGAACACTCTATGCTGCTTTGTTTAGGTCACATCTACTTTTTACAGAAACTTCACCCGATTCCATCCAATAATCTCGAGTTGCTGGTCAGTGATGGTCTCAAGTTACGTAGAAAAAAGGAGTGTGGAATGCCATAGTAAACTGAATCGTATGCATCCAACTATAACCACGTAGGTGATTGAAAGTCTAGGCTTCTCCATTTCCCTTCATGAAAACTCATCCAAACAGATAGTTCGAATCACCAGGATATAGGGCCTTCATATTTCCGGAAGATGAAACTGTCGGGGGAGTTTTAGCTCCCTAATGAACAGCTGATGCCGCACAAACGTAGGATCACCGGGAAACGTGATAGGGTGATTTGCAGCAAAGTATGCCAAAATACACGTGTAAAACACGGCAGCCCCGTCAGTCTTGGTGTAACTCATTCATCACGGAAACTCTTGCTTGGTCTCATTGCGGTCCAGTGTAGAAGCGATTCAAAGTGATTCAACACTCAAATCAAAGTTTAATGGGGCAAGGAGACAAAGATTTGGATATGGGCTGAGTTATCTAGAAAGTTCGTTCTCTGAGACGGTTAGACACAGCTGATTGGCCACCTGAATCTCACAGCTGATTAGTCTGGTGAGATAACAACTGATTTGCGTCAGTGGAATAACAGCTGATTTCTATGCGTGAGATAACAGCTGATTTGCGTCAGTGGAATAACAGCTGATTTCTATGCGTGAGATAACAGCTGATTTGCGTCAGTGGAATAACAGCTGATTTCTATGCGTGAGATAACAGCTGATTTGCGTCAGTGGAATAACAGCTGATTTCTATGCGTGAGATAACAGCTGATTTGCGTCAGTGGAATAACAGCTGATTTCTATGCGTGAGATAACAGCTGATTTGCGTCAGTGGAATAACAGCTGATTTCTATGCGTGAGATAACAGCTGATTTGCGTCAGTGGAATAACAGCTGATTTCTATGCGTGAGATAACAGCTGATTTGCGTCAGTGGAATAACAGCTGATTTCTATGCGTGAGATAACAGCTGATTTGCGTCAGTGGAATAACAGCTGATTTCTATGCGTGAGATAACAGCTGATTTGCGTCAGTGGAATAACAGCTGATTTCTATGCGTGAGATAACAGCTGATTTGCGTCAGTGGAATAACAGCTGATTTCTATGCGTGAGATAACAGCTGATTTGCGTCAGTGGAATAACAGCTGATTTCTATGCGTGAGATAACAGCTGATTTGCGTCAGTGGAATAACAGCTGATTTCTATGCGTGAGATAACAGCTGATTTGCGTCAGTGGAATAACAGCTGATTTCTATGCGTGAGATAACAGCTGATTTGCGTCAGTGGAATAACAGCTGATTTCTATGCGTGAGATAACAGCTGATTTGCGTCAGTGGAATAACAGCTGATTTCTATGCGTGAGATAACAGCTGATTTGCGTCAGTGGAATAACAGCTGATTTCTATGCGTGAGATAACAGCTGATTTGCGTCAGTCAACCTGGTGTGAGTTACTCAGTGGGTCAACAGTTGAAACCGTCCAAATAATTGGGGAGAATCGGCAGAAAGTAGAAAGAGTCGCCATGGATCTTCAAATGAGAGGTCCGTGTCAAGGTAATGTAGACGAACAGGCAGACAAACTTTCAGGTGCACAATCCTGATGGAGAGCGAACTTCATTCTTAGATCTCTCACCGGGGCATCCGTCAGGTAAGCAAAGGTCCGTGGTCTGGGTCTGTCCGAGGCAGGTCTATTCGTTCCCAACTCAATTTCCATCGAATCGCATCCTCCTATTTAAAAATGATGGAATCTTCTGACTGAAAAAAAATTTCAAGAAATTTTTCATCGTCCAGTAAGTGTTGGTCTGTTCAAAATGTCACGTGCCCTCAAACAACATCCGGGTCGGCCAAAATTGTCGTTTTGATTGCAGTTTGATCACCTGACCGGAAAGTGTCTGCGCTGCATCTAGCCTGAGCTAAAAACGAATCAATCATGATACCAGTCTGGTCGGGATTTTCTCACCTTGTTAGCTCAGCGAATCGGAATGGCGGCGGAGTATCGGTGTTGAACACGGATGTTGTGCGGGTGATGTGAATGAGATAGGTATATGGCTTGGATGAACAATGTTCGATAGCATAGATTCCTGAAAAATGAGATATGCGTCGGCGGTTGATGAATCCCTGTTCTAGTCATCTGTGAAAGTGTACCAGATTGTTAGTTGCTCCAACGTATTTCTGGTGTTCCACACTCGACTGAGGACTTGCTACTGGGTGGCTTAAAAGAGACCGTTCAAACGTGGAGTTCATCCCTGAATGCTTTTAGACGGAACCGACAATCTTGGTGGATTTTTGCGCCAACTTGAGTTTTACGCATCAGACAGGCCACATCAGCTTATTGTCACCCCCAATGATGAAAACCGAACCACGCCTAACCCAGAAATTTGCCTTCCCGACAAGGTGTTCGTTCCAAATTCGCCTGTATACCACAGCCACAGAAGCGATTGTTCGAGTCATGCTCCACTCAGACCGTGTTTTGCCCCACAGTGCATTGGTTTTCGAGGCCAGTTTTCGCCGCAGTGACACCCCAGTGCGGTGATGGCTGAAAGTACACGAAATTAATCTTCAACTGAGAGCTCATCCGCAACTGCTTGGATGCGCGCGTCGTCAGTATCTCACCGTCAGAATGACACCGGTTATTTTGGAAAGGTTGAATAAACCATTACTGGACTAGTCTAGACTCTCGGACAGTGCCACTGTCCAAGGTTATCTGAAGAGAACATTTGAAACAAGTTGCCCTTCTGACAACATTTTCTCACCATAGGTTTCGTCTCAGGAGCAGGGAGTAACTTGTCCGAAATCTAAGCTGGTCCCCATCCTATCGTGAGCAGTGTACTCTTGGTCTAATATCAGCTCAAGTAAAGGCTCTGTCGATTGCGTCGCGAATTCTAACTAGGATTCCCTCGCAAAGACCGGACTTGGTGAGGCGGAATTTGCTCAGGCAGACAGGCAACTCTAGACAGAAGCCACAGAGATAACCCTTGTCAGTCTAGTCATGTCTCATGAGGCAACAAGAGCAGAATGAGAGCCGACTCGATTCAGAGAGGTTTTGACGGGCGGCAAGCATCGTACAACCGCATCCGATTTCAACCAATGGTGGGAATCCAGCGATCCTTTGAACTTCACGTTCAAGGCTGGATCTACGGCAGCCACCGGTAGACTGCTCGGGACATTCAATACTCTGGTGGCTTTGAGGTCAAACACTCGGTACTTAGTTCTGCGGTTTGGTGTAGAGAAGCCGCGAAGATTTCCTCTTCTAGGTCGTCCTTCAAGACCCACCTCGTGAAGATTAGTTTCCCTCGACTCCGAACACAACTCAATGGGAACACGTTCAGCCCACCAACACGCAGCCCACCAACTCAAATCACGAAGCCCGAGGACAGACTGGACCACCCTCGGGACAAATGCCTTCAGAATGAACAATGGACAGATATAGAGAATTGTTTTGGAGATTGTCGGCACTATTGGATACAGTGAACCTCAAGCATCTACAAGATGTCTACAGGTGGAAGTCAGTTTGCTTGCCTTGTCAGGAGTAACCACAATTCCAAGATCTTTTTGGAGGCTGTAACATTCTAGACCAGGTTCTATTTATGTCCCTGACCGGACCGGCCACCAACATCTGATCATATTCATCATTTGCAATCAGCCTGAACCACTCAGGACACAACAGAGAGTCTCGAGGGATAGGATTCAGGGTATTAACTGACCTGGATATAGTTTCATCAATTTCGACTCTCGTTTGGCACCGAAGTTTGCAGGAAAGCGATTGGTGTGGCACTTATCAAAGGACTTACTGAAGTCTGAATGGATCACACCCAAGCAAACCCAGTTACCACTTATAGATGATCGATTTTCTCGGACGACCAGTAGGTTTAGGACCCAGATGTTTACCAAACCGTGTTGTTTTCGAATTGCTGGACTAGAATTTTCATGGCGCATCTCCAACCGTGCTTCGGTTATTTTCAAGTGTCTTGGGTGGAGCGAAAATCAAACTAAGGGGTGGTGTTCTCAGGAATGTGGCATTAACTCTTTGAATATCGACTCAAAAATCGTACTTTCCAACTCGAATGGCAGGAGAGTTTATCTGAACATCTGAATGCCTCGGGGACTTTTGACGTTGGGATATTTCTTGGGCAGGCGATCACGTGATAAAAGGACCCACTTACGGGAACTGGAACGATTTCGATAAATACACTCATTTGCAAATCAATTTGGTTTTGCGAGAGACTCACCTGGAACCCAGATGAATCTCTCGTTAGTGATGTTTCCAAGCAACTGAATGTGCTGCACCAAGCCGCCTCATGTTCTAGTTGCTACGATATTCGAGATATCGCGATGCACGTACATACGTAATGCACTACTCATAAGGTTGCTGAAAGAAGTCTGTCGAAGAACTGGAAGGATATTTGAAAGCAAACAAAAACAGGATCGAAGCATTGGTTTCGCTGGATTCCTTTAAGATATAATCGTGGAACAATCAGCCCAAACGTAGCGCGTTTGGTAATGTACCATAATGGGCGCGTCGTCATACGAGGACTTTATTCCTAATGGGCAGAAAAGGTTTCACGGGTACCGTAAAGACCTCCGGTGTAAAAACGATAGCCCTTCGCCGAGGTCGTTTATTAGTTACAAACTTTTGGACAGGAAAATTAACATTTCATATGCACCTTGTTTTTAAAAACTGAACATCCCCACGTGTCTTCTTGAACTTCGGGAATATTCACTGACTGTCACGCAATTGTAAACGAACGCTGCAAAGTGGTCCCACAAGTTCCGTAATAAACCTCATCTTCCATGAGAAGCGAGGCGGAACTTTGAGAAAACTGCATACTACTCCCATGCCTCATCAGTAGTATCCGCCGTTACACCGGTTCCCAAACAAATGAGTTATTGCCCTCATTTCAAAAAGATCTTTATTTCGTCCTTGAGTGTTCTCGCCCCAACTATGTCACTGTGGACCAACTCAGCCTGCAACAGCTTCCCTAACGATGAAAACGTTGTTGATGACAGCAAGACGGAAATCGGGGGGACTTTCCAGCATCTATCAGTTTGTTTGTCTTCCTTTAGCGGCAAACCGAGAAGAATACGTGGTAATGTCCTCTCCGGTTGTTGAGCATGACAAGCAGCATCCGGAGATAACGGTTTGAACTTTATCCGAGCGGGGAATTGTGCCAAACCGTTGGATTACTTTTGACTGTTTTCAACATTTCCAGGATTCCGGAAACTGATAAAAACTCGCTTAAATCACACCCTTTCTGCGGATTTCTGCGCATTTCCCTGGGTAACGGATCCCAAGGGAATGTACTCACAAGCCATATTAGAGGCTAGCTGTTTCAAGGTCTGTAATTTAAACAGGCAAGCAATTTGGAAAGACGGGTAGACCAGAGATCACTGCTGGTAATCGACTTGTAGGAATTTTCATACAAAACTGAATTCCGATTTCGAACTCGTTTGTTTGTGTGTGTGACTGAATGTTGGGTGGCGCAATATCCTGAGTGTCCGGCAATCACGCAGATAACCAACCATCACCAGTGAAGGGAGATCGCGGTTCAAATCTCCCTGGAGATTGTCGAGAGGCACACTGTTGGGGATATTCAGAGGGGATAAGACATACTTCAGCATAGAGGAAACGTCATGCAAAAAGTTTATTGGTCTGTCGGTGAGTTAACGCTGAACGTCTGAGAACGAGTGAGACAAATGCGTGAATACTGGAGAACTGAGTGGTCATCAAGTTGTTGATTATTTCTACACTGGGCGATGTCCGTGAAGACAGTGTACGCACATGGTGAATGCCTCTCACTGTGTCACGTGAGAGGCATTGTAGGTTTAACAGCATGTGAGTGGAAACATTTGTTCAGACTAGTCCAAACGCGACAATTTACGAGGCAATTCTACGGAGATGTTACAAAAAGGGTGATCTCCTCAATGCGAGGACTGAGAATATTACCGCGTGTGGAAAGGCGGTTACCTAAGGTCTGAACAGAAGCTAGGACATCAAGTCTCTTTTGTGAACTTCTGCGACTAGGATATTTCGCACTCGTGGTTAATACTTCCATATCGGTACGATCTGACCTGACTCACGTCGGTACCATCCACAATATTAACGGATTAAGCGTAAATCTCCAAGTCACGAATAGGTCCTCCCTCAGTGTGGTCCCCGACTCGAGTGGGCATATAATACTCTTCCCATCAAACATGCTTAAAGGCAACACTTTGAACGCATGGATGACAAACTTTGGTTAGCTTTAATCCACTTCCCATGGCAAAGATGATCTTATGGAGTAGGACGCGATCTAGAGATCACATTTGGCGTCTTGACTACTTAAATCTGAACAAAGTAGTAGTGTGCTCGCTGCAGCTGAACTACGCACTCGGCGTTAGACTAGGCAAACAAAATACGATCTTCTGGATTGGTGAATTTTGTGTATGGCGAAATAGCACCCTGATTCCACCAAACTTCAAGCATTCTTAAGTTGTCTGTTCTGTCCTTCACACTGATTACGTGATTCAGTGTCCGAGAACGACTCTACGGTTTACTTTGGACTAGGACACAAAACGCCTACGTATCTGTTTGGAGCCTGCTGCCTACTTGGCAGCGCCTATGTGGCTTCCGAGTTTGGTTCGTTGAAGAGGAGGTCACGATCTTATTCGCTCGTACACCCGGTTGTCGTGTGTTTTGATAGGGCGAGTTGTCAAGATCCATCTTTGTTTACAATCATTCGTTTCAAAAAGCAAACTTCGAGTTTGTTGCAGGACTGTATTGGGTATTTCTAGAAAAGGCAAATTATGCTATCGGCTTGATGACAATTCACTGAGCCGATAGAATAAAGTGTTTTTTGCACTCCAAAACACAAGTATTACACCTCCTCATGAAACGGAAATCTCACCAAAAAATCTGAAAGGCGCTCATCTACACCGGCGGTTTCTTTCGCTATGGAGGAGACTTGATCATCCTGGTGCTAATCATAAAGGGTTCGGCTGTTGACAAACAAGGACCAACAGGTACATTCGCTATTCTCAGCATGACCTAGAATCAGGTGAAATCATATCACTGCTGATAAAAATTGCTGTGCCATAGGCGAATTCCGTCAATCACCGGAGAACCTCCAACACTCTACTGGAAGCAAACATGGACGCGTTGCTACTCTAAAAACAAGGTGACAACCGGCAGTTTTTGAAATTTTCTGAACGAGACCAAATTGACTTCGGATCCTGATGCCCACGAGTACTTGAGTCGAACGTCTAATGGACCTTTACACCAAGATGTCCCGACTTCTACACTCAAGAAAAGTTTCGTCCACCCATCTGCAATGTCACAGCAAGTCTCACCTGTGGTTTAGGAGGCCAAAACATACAAGCAGTGGTCATCCTTCTTAAAGAAACAGTATTCACAAGGTTGCTGAGAATGCTTCGACAGCCCACTAGCGGTTTCGCCCTTCTTGGGGCTCATCAGGTAGGCGTAGTCCCCGAGTTTCCCCGTCAACCTTATGTTTTACTTTACCCCCTCCCCTCAAATCAGACAGATTTTGACAAACGGTCCCATTCTTTTTGACAGGAGACTCAACTGACTCCAAGTGGATCTCTATTTTATGCTATTGTTCGACAGGATATTCTGCACAACGAACGCTTCGTGCTTCCAATTGGAACATCATCCTCATCGACAGCACGACATCGGCGTTCAACACCGATGCTATGCTGCCGTACAACCATGATTTATTTGAAAGCCTTATTGTGAAGAAAAGAATGAAGATGGACGGTGAGGGGACTTACCGCTGCCTTACTACAATCATTCCGAGGTGCCTACACCCCCAGACAACCATTCAGACAATCTAGATATCACTCTTTATCAGTTTTGTCCTCATTCTAACATTGAGGTCGTATACAAATGATAAAACGGGCGTTCTTGTGTTGATCAGGTCTTTTCGGTTTTCGCTCGTCCAGCTGAACAGGCCTTCGCATGCATGGCTCAGGTGAATGACCCTTTGCATCAGGAACGGGATAGTCGCATAGTTGCACCGACGGTGTCCTGTGGTCCGCACGGACATCATGGGGTCCCTGTTGGATTGTTTCAAAACTCAGACAGAGAAGAACCGGGCGAGAACCCAAACCCACGGTTCCATTCGATACCACATCTGTTCTCATTGCCGCATTTTACGCGCCCAGAGCAGGAGTTGAGTTGGTTTGAAATCACGGACTCATATCCATGCTCTTCATGGGGTGGGGAATAGATTACATGCAAAACGGGTGAATTCAAATCGCACGAAGGCGATTTCCCCATTGACTTCCTTAGGAAGTTACTGCGTGCGGCCGGTCCCTCCGCAGTTCACTTATCACAATGTGCTTCCACGAACTCCGAGAGATTTGGCCAGCAGTGCCGATTCTCTCTCCTTTGCTTTGCTTGTCCCGGTTGGTTATCCGAAACTGGACCTAATCGTGTGAACACTGGTCTCAGCTGCCCATCGGGATCGGACCGTTTGTCTGGTCCCACCGACCAATCAACGAACGACTGACAGACTGATCGCGGTACGCTTCTGCCTTCGATTGTGCGTGGTAAGTTTACGTTTATTCAGCCGCTCAGTATTTGCACAATGGAACTGATTTCTCGAAAGATGCGACATTTTCAGGGTTGGCACTTCATAGTGTAGACTGTCTATGTGTAATGTATATGTTCGTGTATTATTGCGAATTCTCTACATTGGTGATTTGTTTAAGTGAGCGAATCTTCAAGGTCAGTAAACACTACCGACTGTGAATATGCTGCCTCATGTAATAAGAAATCGCGAATTGCACAAAAAGGTCACTAAATTACGATGCATGGAAGTTTCAGTTAGTCTTGCAGCTGAAATAATTCTCTGAACACTCTAGAATGTGCGTGTCCTTGTGTATGCAAAATATGCGGTGTTGCCATTTCTGTAAACAATGTTTGCTCGATAATTGCTCTTACAAGTTAAAATTGCGTAGGCTGCGTTCATTATTGGCGAAAAATCGTGCAATTTTGTTGTTAAACAGCAGTCTTCTGTTTTAGCCTGTGAATTATGCTAGGAAGACCAGGACGTTGATCAATTAGCCACGTGGAACTAACATGCGGCTAGGGGTCCACGATGCCTAATCAACTAGCCACATGAACCTACGTCGATCATAGCGGACAGCGAGGATCTTGTCGAATTCATTGGCCACAAACTGCCGCACCTCACACGACGGTGTTCCATATTTCAGAAGGGCCCTGCAGGTGCCCAACTCGTCTTCCGTTAGCCGTCGATTAACCGGAAGCTGATCGTACAAAAATTTTGACAACTTATGGTTGTGTTCAAGTGACTGTCAGATGGTTCCTTTGCCTCCGTAAACAGAACCGCACTGGACAGCCGGTGCTTCGCGTACTGTTTTTGTATTAGCGAAAACGCTCAGCTTACTAGCTTCTTCGTATTCCTCGACTTTTCGTGGGCCTTGTAGGTCGCCTGCTACATTTGTAATACACCCATTCGTAACGCAAAACAGCGTTAGTGCTTCGATTACTGGGTGAACGCACAAATACCACATAGTTCTCAGCAAACGCCCGTGCAGCCACTTCCGAAGCCATTGTACAGCAAGTTCAAGGTCAAATGTGCGCCAAAAATTTCGAAAGGAGGTTAATTAAAACAAGTCGCAAAAAATGACCGCAGATGAGGGTAATTTTTGGTCTGAGCACATATGCAAAGAAATGCAAGGTTTTGACGTAGAAAGTTTGAGTTCGCTCGCAACGGTTTTGCAGAAAAATGCTGTGTGCATCCAAGGCGCGGCGTTTATTCACTGGATATTCAGATAACCGTGTCCTCGGCAGATTGAAGCCGGAAAACTGCCCATGTTGGTTGCACGAACTGCGGCTGGAGAGACCTTAGCTCGATATGACCTTTGTTTCGATCGGGAATCAGTTAAAAAATCATATCGAGACATCATGTGCTTTCTACTGAGGTAGCGTGCAACTAAGACAGATACACGTTTCACTGATTTGGAGTCACTTTAACCTAAAGGAGGTTGTCACCGTCTAGATATCCGATATTGTATATGTGCCCTTCAAATTATAGGGTGCCAACTAGTGGATGGAACAAATGTTCCTGTGGATAGCGTGTCCCGTCCGAATGTCCGAAAACGAGGTCACCAAACGCCCGAACGTATCCAGTAAACCACACCAAATGAGCCAGCCCGATGAGGAAATAGAGTGGAATAAAGTTGCCCAGTATTGTTTGTTGTTGTTTTCTGCGTCAGTGATGAAGGTGGCTAACCATCTACCACATGTACCCCCCAATAAGAGAGTAGATTCTTGTTGGGAGGTTATCGGGTTTTGAATGAGCATTATTAAGAACCTCACCGATAAATGACCTTGAACCAACAGTACAGTTTGCCCTTTTGAAGGGGGACTAATTTTGAGTTGTGAGTATTTTTGTTTTAGACGTGACACACTACTCATAAGGTTACTGAAAGATCCTCGATTCAGCTAATTTCCACGTGAGTATCCCGTCAAACCTAAATTGGCATGCAAGTAAGTGTATTTCCCTATTTTTCGTTTTGTTTTTTGTCATCTTTGACTTACCTTCCGGCTCATAGTTGTGCGGTAGGAACGGATTAGCACTCAAAATCCCCTACCTCATGTGTGTTTGTTAACTCTTCAGCAGAACGAAAGAAGTTCCGACTCTCCATTGAAGACAAAAGCGGAAAACTGATTTTCAGGCGCCCGGATATTTGAACCAGAGTTGTTGAATTGATCCACGGGCCTACAAACTACGTCTGTGCCCATAAGTTCCAAAATTTGAACGTTGGGTTAAAAAAAAAAGAATTTAAATCCCTTTTAAAGTAAACTTTGCCGCTCCAGGTACGAGAACCATTAAAAATTTCCGAAAACGCAAAACCAGACTGCAGTGAATCTCGGGCTTATGTTTTAGTGGTTGAAACAGGATGTGAAAAGAGCCAGGTTATTTCAGATAGTGTTTTCTAGTAGGTGTCAAACAACCAGGTGAGTTGTTCTAACCATAGGGAGATGACTAATGTTCCACATTGTTTAAATCCACGTCTCTCTCGGCTCGACAGTCCTCCTCGTATTGTGTCGTGAAAACGTTCGCCTGTTCAGACTTGATGATTCATATGTGTCCAGTGTCCCCTCTAGGAGTGGTGTTAACACCCTCCCCTCGCATGTCCGGGGTTCGAACCCAGACACGACCAAGGATCTCTAATAAGAGCGAAACTCGAGTCCAGTGCTTCTCCCCCGTTTGGTGTAAACTCATCGAAATAATTGCTCCAGGAGAGGAGGACGATTGTTCAACCTGGAATGATGTGAACACGGATATTACAAATCCCGCATCCACCTACAACTGTTGATTTAATCGTGTTTTCCTCTGTTCGTCTGATGTATCTTGCCCTACGGTTACGTAATATGTACATTTTTTATAAATCCTCGTATCCACCGGTGTCCCAGCGTGACTCGTCGCCCGTCGACCCAGTCTCCCAGCTCTCCACACCGTGACCAGCGGCTGAGTAGTCGGGATGGATCGAAACCTCGGGAAATCTCGGTTGAAAAACAAGCTTTCCCCTTCGGTAGATGTCTCATGATACGTCCAAACCGTAACTCCGTGTATTCGCCACCTAGATCAAGATGGTTCTTGCTTTCTTTTGTGAGTGAAGAAGTGGCTTCTGGTAGATATCTGCCATACCAAACTAGCATGGTAGAACGCGCATTTTGGAACAATCCAATCATTTGAATGAGTAGTTTTCTGTTCCACTTGCGTAACAGGCAGAGTAAATATTGACCAATCCCGGTCGGTACGCCCAGTTTGCAAACCAGCGGTCAACTTTATGGTAGAACAAGGGCGGCTTCGCTACAAAGTGCTTGTCCTCGAGAACTTTTGAGAATACAAAAAAATAACATGGTAAACACAACCCCACATTTTTTGCTTTCTCTACAAACAAAACGGTCATGAGAGAAAAACATCACCGAACGGCAGTGTGTGTGTGTGTAGAAACATGAATCTTTCAAGGAGATTTATCACGGCATTTCCTGAGAGGACGCAGTGAACAGAAAACCGATTGTTGATCAATTTACCAAGATCCGTCCGGCCTTATAGCAACGTCTTTCAAGAGGACTAAATTCGCACAATACCCTGCTCATTACTTTGCTAAAAACAATGGGCAGTTTTGCGATATTTTCAGACAGATAAGATGCCCAAAATTGCACCCGACTCACATATCCTCCATGTGAATTACGGACTCACAGAAGAATGCCTTTAATTTTTTTAATCAGAGCTCGTTAAAACTCCCGTGGAAAAAGTTTTTGCTGCATGCGAAAGCAGTTAGAATTGGAAAGATCACGCAAAGGGGATATCAGTGATTTGATAACATGAGATGTTTTCAAGCAAACCTTTGCCTACCATAATAAAACTGTCCATGAGAAGCGAGGAAGGCCATCTTCTGGCCCAAATGATTCAAACTCGTTCACTAGAGCTGAACAGTTTTTAATATATAAACCGAGGTTTTCTGCGCTCCGTGCTCAAAACGCCAAGAAGTACCATACAGCTGTTCCATCCCTTGTTGTGAATCCTCATCAGTGGGAATCTCAGAATTTGAACCGGAAACCTTCCAGACACGAGTGACTGATCAGCACTGCCATTACCTCTTATTTAAACAAGATGTAGCTTTATCGATCGTTCACTTAGGCACTTCACATCACTTGATCACGTCACATGACGGCTGGCCGCCCGAGTGAAAACTTCTCAGAGTAAACGCTCCTCCGATCGGTTAAGAATTTCTTTCCTTCAGAGTGGATTACTGCTGTTTTCGACGTGAGAGATCCAGGTCCACAGAGCGTAAACACAAACGTACACCGTAGCTGGACTAGGACCATCAATCTCTCACGTACACAACGGGTGCTGTACCAATGTGGGCAACCGAGAATTGCACACAAACGCATCTGGAAATTAACGGTTGATTCCCCACACCTCTGCACAGTGCCTATAGACGCATTTGGTGTGCCCACAGTGTGATTTCCACCCAAATTCGCAAAGGTGATTAAATAAAATTACAAAATTGTGTGTTTATAGTGAGCACGTTCTAAAAATCCGATGCAGATTTCATCCTAAAGGTGTGTTGAAATGCCGGGAAGCACTGCATATCGGTTTCATCCTCCCAGCGGCACGCATGAGTATCTAGGTTAATCCGGGACCAAAAAAAACGTCCAGTGTTTCTCCGATGCACTAAAATAGAAGTTTGGGTTTTCTTGGCGAAAAATATCATTCGTAAGATTTTTGAACAGCTCACGACAACTTTGCATTCTTGAGCCTCATCAGTTAGGCGTAGTCCTAGAGTTTCCATCAACCTTGCGTTCTACCTGAACACTCAGTTTTACGCAGCTGGCGAAATACACTCATTTGTTAACGAGAGACTTGAATCAATGCCAGTTTGGTTTTCATTTCTGTTATGTAATTCCGTCAAGAAAATACACTGCGATATCTCGAAAATGGCCCGAACTGAAACTTGGAGTGGGTTTTGTGCAGCACAGTTAGTTAAAGGACATACATTAATACAATCGAGGGACTTATTTGAATATCATGTTAACATCAAGGTAATTTACAAACCAATGTGATTAGTCAACCATGTGACACTGTTTCTGTTAGCTTGCATAATACTCTCTCGAGATGTATTCATAGCAGTCTGACTGACATACGAAAGTTGCTCGCAGACCAGGGAAGTTGCGGGTGAATGACACGCTGCAAACGAGCCAAGCGAACAAATTTGAGGTTAGCGAAAGACACACATTTGCAAACAAATTTGGTTTTGCGAGAGGCTCACCTGGAACCGAGCAGAATCTCTCGTTTGTAATGTTTCCAGGCAACTGAATGTGCTGCACTAGGCTGCCTCATGTTCCAGTTTCTACGATATTCGAGATATCACGATTCATGTATATTCGTACTGTACTACTCATGAGGTTGCTGCTAATTCTTCGACAGCCCACGACCGGTTTCGCCCTTTTTGGGGCTCATCAAGTAGGCGCGCAGTTCCCGAGTTTCCGTCAACCGTTTGTTCTACTTGAAGCCAAATTGCACGAACTTGGCGAAATGCACTCATTTGCACACAAATTTGGTTTTGCGAGTGATTCACCTGGAACCCAGCTGAGGTTGACTCAGTAATTGCATTGGCGCAGGTCTATCTCACATTCTGCAACAAAATCTCAACGTGCACTCTGAAAGGTGAAGTGGCTCTTCACGTGACACCCTCGAGTGTTTACGGATCATACTTCAGGCTACAGGCTTACAGGACGAAATCTCGAATAAAATTCTCAAATCTCATCACAGGCTACGGGGGTTGAATAAAATTCACCCATTGAGTGATAATTCCTTCTGAACAAGTCATCACTCGGAGAGCCAGTCCATACATCATCATGTGATGTGGTTTCCGCGACTGCGAAATGATCGGTGCTACACCCTGTCTAAGTGCGAGTTAATCACACTGCTGAGAATCAGCTGAACGTGGAAGAACGATCAAACGACCAGCCGGGAGGTCTGGCGTTCCAGACGACCTGAAGTCTCCTGAGATGCTCGCTGCTGCTAATTCAAAATAAAGATGAAACAGCTGTAATATGCTTTTTGGTTTTTCAGCGTCGAGTGGCTTCACCTATGGGACAAAATCTTCATTAAAAGTTCTCATAAAAGTTCTCTCTCATAGTTCTCATAGTTTACCTGCTGTTCGGTACAGACAGGACGTACGCTACAGGTGGCACGTGACAAGCCGATACAGTTCCAGGACTAGGTGCACAGAGATTTACATAACTGCCAAGACTGCCATGAACTCCAAAGCAAATAGAAACGATAGAATAGTCAACAATTATTGGAGAGCCCCATATCTTCACGCCGCTGGAAAATGTTTGGCCCGATCAATAGTTCATCATCAGTTCCCGCGAAAGTTGGTAAACAGTTGGTCTGTTATCAAGGCGTGCCACGTTCGGCTTTCGACGTTAAGGTTGTGTCAGTCCAATTGACCGAGTTTTGAGGCGAACCGTTTTGCTCATATCCACATGCTTCAGCCTGTCAACCGGTCGATCTAAAACCACCTCGCATATGCTAGCCAATTCTGCACAGCCTATCCTACTCAGCGTGGGATTCTTGTTGACCTCCAGGTCACCAGACCCTGTGGTGGGAATCATTTCCCCCGTCCCAAGTTTTCCACAATTTCCAAGTGTACTCTGTGTCCAGCGCACGCTCAGACAATGCCAACTCTCTGTCAATCGCGTGATCTTCACCCATGTTCCTTGGAGTCCGTCTTGCGAACGTCTTCTGAGGGTGCGCAACCTCTTGGATGTTTCACCTTTGCTAAACTTCAGAAAGTCTCCAAATTTAGGAGAACGTAACTGCGGTTACGTTAGGACAAAAATAATTTGCTGTTCTTCGCTTGTCCCTCATAGGTGAGTTCTACTTTTAGTATCCCTTGTTGGCCGCCCAAAAATTCCCGTGTGAGATTTATGAGCAGGACGTTTTCGGCTGCACAAGACACGTCTTTACGCGTCAGTGTTCAATAAACCAGCTGATTGGTTGGCTTTCTGGTTTGGCTAAGCGCATCAGGCTATCACGCGGCTATTCAGACTGACTCGGGTTCACGGTATTAAGAAGACATTAGGAAAACTGTGGTCCACACAGGCCCTAGTCCTCTCGACCGAAAGGCGATCCTTCAACTGCACCATCACCAAGCGTGAAAATTTTCGCTTCTGGAATGCTAGTTTGATGGGTTCTTTTTAGTGATTTCAGATCTCCTTGTTTTGTATGGGATGACTTCTGTTTCGATCCAATCTGACTTGGGTGTTGGGACCAATGCCAGTCTTCTTTGGCGCTTACTCAGACCCTCTGCATATCCGCTGTCTTGAAGTCGCTGCTGCTGAATAGTACTCATAGTCTACTAAGCATTGCCCATGAGTAGTGTGAGATTGCACCGCTGTCTGTCGATTTCCGGTAAACGGTAGTTCTTAATTTTTCACACTTCTTGTGTGTTATACAGTCTAGGAAGGACAGCGTTCAACTAAGTGTGAGGATTAAGTCAAATCCGTGAGTAGCCTATTACGTCTATACATGTATCGCGACATCTCGAATACCGTAGCAACTGGGACATGAGGCGGCCTGGTGCACCACATTCAGTTGCCTGGAAACATCACAAACGAGAGATTGATCGTGGTTCCAGGTGAGTACCCCGTCAAAACCTAATCGGTATGCACGCAAATGAGTGCATTTCGCTAATTCCGTGCAAGTCGCGTTCAAGTAGAACGTGAGGTTGACGGAAACTCAGGGACTGCGTCTACCTGATGAGCCCCAAGAAGGCAGAAAGCGGTCGAGGGCTGTCGAAGAATTTTCAGCAACCTTATGAGTACTGCATTACGTCTATACATGTATCACGATATCTCGAATACCGTACCAACTGAAAAATGAAGCAGCACTTTCAGTTGGTTGGGAAAAACACGATAAATTAGAGATTCATCTGGGTTCCAGGTGAGCCCCCATACTTCTTAGAATGTTGGCGGCGATTTGGGGAACTCATTTTCGTCATAGTGCAGTGTAGTCATGATAGAATGCAACGAAATAGAACAGAGCTAGTGCTTAAATATATAGCATTCCTGAATGGCCAAATATGGTCACTCGTTTGTTCTTTGTTGTCCAGTCAAGGGAGACGATCCGGTCGTGAACATTTTCACAGCCGCTGCGCTGGTCGCGCGCTGCTAAGCCGTGTTTGGTAACCTCCCCTCATGCACCTGCTTTCCGGATCGTGTGATGACCGACAATGACCTTTGCGAAGCGTCGTTCTCTGCAGATGTACTTTCCGGTCTGGACACGTCCTGGAACGCTTCTAGACATCTTGTAGGTATTTGACGTTCGCTGTCTCCGATAGTGTTGGAAATCTCCAGAACAGTTTTCAAGACGCGTCCATTGTTCATTCTGAAGGCATGTGTCCCGAGGATAGTCCAGTCTGTCCCAGGCTTCGTGATTTGAGTTACAAATGGCATGTTGGTGGGCTGAACGTGTTCCCATTGCATTGTGTTTGGAGTCGAGGGAAACCAGTCTTCATGAGGTAGGCCTTGAAAGACTACCTAGAGGAAAACTTCGCGGTTTCTCTACATTAAACTGTGAGAAGTTCAACTGCAGAGGTAAGTGACGAGTGTTAAACCTCAAAGTCACCCGAATTTTCAATGTCCCGAACAGCCTACTGACGGGGGTCGTAGATCCCGCCTTAAAAGTAAAGTCAAAAAGATCGCTAGATCCCCACCATTGGTTGAAATCGGATGCAGTTGTACGATGCTTGCCGTCCGTCAAAACCTCTCTGAAACGAGTCGACTCTCATTCTGCTCTTGTTGCCTCATGAGACATGACTAGACTGACAAGGGTTATCTCTGTGGCTTCTGTCTAGAGTTGCCTGTCTGCCTGAGCAAATTCCGCCTCACCAAGTCCGGTCTTTGCGAGGGAATCCTAGTTAGAATTCGCGACGCAATCGACAGAGCCTTTACTTGAGCTGATATTAGACCAAGAGTACACTGCTCACGATAGGATGGGGACCAGCTTAGATTTCGGACAAGTTACTCCCTGCTCCTGAGACGAAACCTATGGTGAGAATATGCTGTCAGAAGGGCAACTTGTTTCAAATGTTCTCTTCAGACAACACTGGACAGTGGCACTGTCCGAGAGTCTAGACTAGTCCAGTAATGGTTTATTCAACCTTTCCAAAATAACCGGTGTCATTCTGACGGTGAGATACTGACGACGCGCGCATCCAAGCAGTTGCGGATGAGCTCTCAGTTGAAGATTAATTTCGTGTACTTTCAGCCATCACCGCACTGGGGTGTCACTGCGGCGAAAACTGGCCTCGAAAACCAATGCACTGTGGGGCAAAACACGGTCTGAGTTGAGTATGACTCGAACATCGCTTTGTCGCTGTGGTATACGGGCGAATTTGGAACGAACACCTTGTCGGGAAGGCAAATTTCTGGGTTGGGCGTGGTTCGATTTTCATCAGTTGGGCGTGACAGTAAGCTGATGTGGCCTGTCTGATGCGTAAAACTCAAGTTGGCGCAAAAATCCACCAAGATTGTCGGTTCCGTCTAAAAGCATTCAGGGATGAACTCCACGTTTGAACGGTCTCTTTTAAGCCACCCAGTAGCAAGTCCTCAGTCGAGTGTGGAACACCAGAAATACGTTGGAGCAACTAACAATCTGGTACACTTTCACAGATGACTAGAACAGGGATTCATCAACCGCCGACGCATATCTCATTTTTCAGGAATCTATGCTATCGAACATTGTTCATCCAAGCCATATACCTATCTCATTCACATCACCCGCACAACATCCGTGTTCAACACCGATACTCCGCCGCCATTCCGATTCGCTGAGCTAACAAGGTGAGAAAATCCCGACCAGACTGGTATCATGATTGATTCGTTTTTAGCTCAGGCTAGATGCAGCGCAGACACTTTCCGGTCAGGTGATCAAACTGCAATCAAAACGACAATTTTGGCCGACCCGGATGTTGTTTGAGGGCACGTGACATTTTGAACAGACCAACACTTACTGGACGATGAAAAATTTCTTGAAATTTTTTTTCAGTCAGAAGATTCCATCATTTTTAAATAGGAGGATGCGATTCGATGGAAATTGAGTTGGGAACGAATAGACCTGCCTCGGACAGACCCAGACCACGGACCTTTGCTTACCTGACGGATGCCCCGGTGAGAGATCTAAGAATGAAGTTCGCTCTCCATCAGGATTGTGCACCTGAAAGTTTGTCTGCCTGTTCGTCTACATTACCTTGACACGGACCTCTCATTTGAAGATCCATGGCGACTCTTTCTACTTTCTGCCGATTCTCCCCAATTATTTGGACGGTTTCAACTGTTGACCCACTGAGTAACTCACACCAGGTTGACTGACGCAAATCAGCTGTTATCTCACGCATAGAAATCAGCTGTTATTCCACTGACGCAAATCAGCTGTTATCTCACGCATAGAAATCAGCTGTTATTCCACTGACGCAAATCAGCTGTTATCTCACGCATAGAAATCAGCTGTTATTCCACTGACGCAAATCAGCTGTTATCTCACGCATAGAAATCAGCTGTTATTCCACTGACGCAAATCAGCTGTTATCTCACGCATAGAAATCAGCTGTTATTCCACTGACGCAAATCAGCTGTTATCTCACGCATAGAAATCAGCTGTTATTCCACTGACGCAAATCAGCTGTTATCTCACGCATAGAAATCAGCTGTTATTCCACTGACGCAAATCAGCTGTTATCTCACGCATAGAAATCAGCTGTTATTCCACTGACGCAAATCAGCTGTTATCTCACGCATAGAAATCAGCTGTTATTCCACTGACGCAAATCAGTTGTTATCTCACCAGACTAATCAGCTGTGAGATTCAGGTGGCCAATCAGCTGTGTCTAACCGTCTCAGAGAACGAACTTTCTAGATAACTCAACCCATATCCAAATCTTTGTCTCCTTGCCCCACTAAACTTTGATTTGAGTGTTGAATCGCTTTGAATCGCTTCTACACTGGACCGCAATGAGACCAAGCAAGAGTTTCCGTGATGAATGAGTTACACCAAGACTGACGGGGCTGCCGTGTTTTACACGTGTATTTTGGCATACTTTGCTGCAAATCAACCTATCATGTTTCCCGGTGATCCTACGTTTGTGCGGCATCAGCTGTTCATTAGGGAGCTAAAACTCCCCCGACAGTTTCATCTTCCGGAAATATGAAGGCCCTATATCCTGGTGATTCGAACTATCTGTTTGGATGAGTTTTCATGAAGGGAAATGGAGAAGCCTAGACTTTCAATCACCTACGTGGTTATAGTTGGATGCATACGATATGGTTTACTATGGCATTCCACACTCTATTTTGGCTTTTAATGTAAGATATTTATGGAGAGTTCTCGTGAAATTTACTTGGACCTTCTAAGCTGAAGAAGGCACCGAGGATGAGGATGGTCTAATACTGAGTTAAGCTAACCAAGTGTTGTCATCCATCATTATTATGGCTGCGGTCATCTGGAATCTGCGTTCTGGGGATGTGGACACTGAGCTCAATGGATGTATGGGGCAACCGGAGCGATTTGGCCTATTATGGAGAAAGTGACACGTTTGTCCGAGCGTGAGTCAACTGAGCTTAAAAAGTTATAAGGGCACATGAAGCAAATCCCTTTTGAACAATTAACTTGACCAGCCCTGATGTGTGAACCGCGAATCGATCTCCCATTTCGGCGAACTTAATTGTACCGATTCCCGTCTGGGAAATATACTCATATCCAGGATATCGTGTCAACTGAAACATAAATCGGGCTTTGTACAGCACATTCGGTTGAAGAATCCCATGGACGAGGGATTCTGCTGAGGTTCATTTGGGTCTCCCTTTAATAGCAATTTAGGTTGCAAGCGAGTGCAGTTTGCCATCTGTTTGGGTTCAAGCAGAACTCTATACTGAAGGAATCTCGTGGATGTGTCAATCTGATCAGCCCCAACATGGTCGACAGCGGTGAGTGGCTGTTGAAGATATTTCATCAATCAACATAATCAGACTTTTCATTGACTTTCCACGACGCATTATCTCCCCTTCAAGTTGCCTGGAAAACCTCTATTCGTTGGCAGTTGGAAGGATACGTGATTTGTTTTTCTGGCGATATAAGCCAGCACAATGTTTATCTGACCAAATTGAAGTCCTGGAGACCGGAAGTGGCACTTTAATTTCCTTTTTTCTACGTAACTTGAGACCATCACTGACCAGCAACTCGAGATTATTGGATGGAATCGGGTGAAGTTTCTGTAAAAAGTAGATGTGACCTAAACAAAGCAGCATAGAGTGTTCTACACCTTCTTCCATGGGATTCTCCGTTGCACAACCGTACACTCCCTTTGCAGCTGCCCAGTTACGGATTCACCGACATCAGCGTGCATTTTGCACACCGCTTCTGGGTCGTGAGCACACGCGTGCGCAAACGGCAATATCGTATTCGGGTTTGGCTGACAGCCGCTGACGGAACGAAATCATCACGTGACCAAAGAAAAACGCTGAGGCGAAAGGAACTGGATCGATGTGAACTATGTTCACTATGTTGGCCTTTTAATATAAGATATTTATGGAGAGTTCTCGTGAAATTTACTCGGACGTCCTAAGCTGAACTAGGTACCGTGGATGAAGATCGCCTATTTGTGAGTTAATATCACCAAATGTTGTCATCGGCTGTCATTATTGAGACTGCGTTCATCTCGAATCTGCTTTTCTGGGGATGTGGACACTGAGCTCAATGGATGTATGGGCGCTTTAGACGAATATGCTCCATCCAAAAAGATGTGACGTTCCACTGACAACCAATGGTCTGTGTTTCCGGCTTTGTAGTGTAGTAAATATCTATGGCTTTTCGTTTCGTTCACCGTTTTAATCTTTAGCCAGATGCATACCTGAAGACCCACTCAGGGGCACATTGATGATGTCTCCTCGGGTGGTGACGAAACGCTTGCAGGTGAATCGCCACCTGATCAACAACAAATACATGAAGTATCCTGAAAACACTAATGTTTTTTTAAAACGCCCTCCCGCGAAATATTGTTGTTCTAACCATGTTCTTTCTACGTGGGTTGTAGCACTTAGTCTGGGCTGTGAGGGTGACTGAATGGAGCTCCTGATCTAGCCACGTCGACATTTCTGGCCACAGCGGGTTGACTAGTCAAATTTAATTCATTAACCAGTAGACCAATTAATTAATTACTTGCATGGAAGCTTGAAGTTATTGATTTCACTCAGATATTCTGATCTGCCCACATTTGAACCGATAGTACTCGAAATACGGAAGATTTCTGATCCAATGGGAAATCGAGTCGATCACTTCATCAAGCCACTTCATTGAAGACATTCAATGACCTTGTCTCACCAGACAGCTTGTAATTGAAGATAGCTGGCCTGGAATCGCACTCGCACAGGTTTACCATGTCGATCGTTCCCGCCAAGGGTATCGTGGAACCCGATGGCGTGCCGCCCAGCCGAACTAGCTCAGTTGGATTCAAATTGGCGCGAATTGAATTGAATCCATCCGCGTCACCGAGTTCGAAAATCGCATCTACTGATCGTCCGCGGAGTATCCAGAGAGGGAGACCAGCTTCGCTGCTGAAACGGGTCAATGGAACACTAGTGCCATGATCGAAATCCCACCTTTTCATAGTCCTACGCGTTAAGACTTTCTTTCATGTGCACTAGTCAACTGTGACATGCACTGGTGTACTCAGCGCTTGTCGGCGCATTTCACTCTCCTAAAGGATCGACATCGCTCGTGGTTACGTTTTGATTTATTCCGCCTCCATCCCCTATCTAGTCACCGTGTAACCTTGAACAACCCATCTGGTGGACATGCTTTAGAATCCCTTGTTAAGCTTTATTTATATAGAAATTGCGGGACACCACAGCGCATTCCGATTGGTCCGTTCCCGGTTTGTGTTGCGGAAATGGACCAACCAGAACGTGGACCTAAGCACCCCCCTCAGAAAAAGCCATCCAAATTAACGCAATAAGAGGAGTACAGATCACAACGGCGAACGGGCCAATAAGATTCCAGGAAAGATATATACCAATTAGCCACCTCTGAGCACGACATCAATGCAGGAAGGTAAGGAGGGGGTACCCACTCAACTGTGCGTCGGCAAACTCTCCTCAACTGGGGGCGAAATATTCGCAAGCTAATTGACAAAACCAACGACCACCCGATCAACCATAATTCGAGACATTAACAGGGATGCTTGTGCCTCGCGTTCGTCAACAAGCTTTCATGTTGATGTCTGAGACGTGAACAGACAGGTAATCACAGATGCTGTGTACCGTTTGTAACCGCATTACGATCCCTCTTCAAGAACTGACGTCTGGTACGGGAACAGAGAGTGCCCGGATGGCTTGTCTTGTTGGACAGAGCGATTACACCAGTTATCGATAGACCGGTTGTCATCCAGGGGAGTCCTTGCAGATGGCGTAAAAAATAGCCACAATTAGGTCACCTTGTGTCGCAGTCTCCTTTCGTTTCACCGTCCCTCGAACGCGAACATCAATCCTTATCATCAGTGAGTTTAACTCATTCGTTTTTAGGCTACACCTCACGTTACACAGGTATTCGTTAGAAGTCACCAAAATCTGGTGTTCTCTGTCACGGCAACTATCGAAAGATTTTTTTATTCGGTCTCTGGTTAACACGCCATTCTCTCATATCATACCTAATCAACAAATAACTGGACGCGGTGATAAGGCATATCATGGATCGAAACTGAGTTATCAACTTCCCTTATCACGTGAACAAACAAACCAATAAAGTCACACCCAAATATACAGTGCCGAGGAGAGTGAATTTGAACAATTTTTTTCATGTTTTATGGACAAAGCTAAAGGGACAGTCAACAGTCAAAAGTACTCAAACCTTAGTCCACTGAAGACCATGAATTGTGAACTGCGAACGATGGTGCCAGAACCATTCGACTACTGAAAATAGTAAGTAATGAAACGGAATGTAAACTGACTAGTCCGAATAAATACTGTCATTGGACTGGTTTGAAAAGCCATTCTTCGTAAAGAGTTGAATCCATTCTCGGGGAATATGTGTCCATATGACTGACGCCTCTTTTTCTCGTGTGAATAAATCTCTTTGAAACGAATTCGGTTCTTTTGACTCCCTCCCCACTGAAGAAAAGTTAACACCCTGGTTAGCGAAAGATACTCATTTGCAAACAAATTTGGTTTTGCGAGAGACTCACCGGGAACCCAGATGAATCTTCCGTTTGTGGTGTTTCCAGGCAACTGAATGTGCTGCACCAGGCCGCCTTATGTTTCAGTTGCTACGATATTCGAGATATCGCGATACATGTATATACGTAATGCACTACTCATAAAGCTGCTGAAAATTCCTCAACAGCCAACGACCAGTTTCGCCCTTCTTGGGGCTCATCAGGTAGGTGCACTCCCCGAGTTTCCATCAGCCTTATGTTCTACTTGAACGCAAATTCGACTGTTTTTCGAGAAATACACTCATCCAGCCACCAAGCTTGGCGAACAGACCAACAACCAACCATCAAAGCGTCACGTGCAACTAGTCAGCAGTGTGACTACTTCTCACCTAACGCGCCAACCAATGGCCTTGAAAATTGTTCAGCTTGCGGGAAACTATTTTTCAAACTCATCGATTTGTGTTTCTTATCGATCCTAGCGTGAGCTTCCCAGTTCCACGGCATGCGTGACTTTCAACATGCATCCGGGTATGCGATTTCTCCAAGTTTTCTTCACCAAATAACAGTACTCACGTTTATTCGTAATGGACTACTCATAAGGTTGCTGAAAACTCTTCGACAGCCCACGACCGGTTTCGCCCTTCTTGGGGCTCATCAGGTAGGTGCACTCCCCGAGTTTCCATCAGCCTTATGTTCTACTTGAACCCAAATTGCACTGTTTTCGAGAAATACACTCATTTGCATACCAATTTGGTTTTTGCGAGAGACTCACCTGGAACCCAGCTGAATCTCCCGTTTGCGATGTTTTCAGGCAACTGAATGTGCTGCACCAGGCCGCCTCATGTTCCAGTTGCTACGATATTCGAGATATCGCGATACATGTATATACGTAATGCACTACTCATAAAGTTGCTGAAAATTCCTCAACAGCCAACGACCAGTTTCGCCCTTCTTGGGGCTCATCAGGTGGGCGCAGTCCCCGATTTTCCCTCAACCTTATGTTCTACTTGAACTCAAATTGGACTGATTTCCATAAATACACTCAGTTGCAAATCAATTTGGTTTTGCGAGAGACTCACCTGGAACCCAGCTGAATCTCCCGTTTGTGATGTTTCTTGAAGGTACACCTAAACGATTATTATTACGCTGTTACTATCAGTCATGTGAATTAAACTCAGCATCTAAGCGTACCGGTTCGTCCGTCCAAAGTTTTTTGCTCTTATTTTTCCTTTTATATTCTTATTGCTGAGACAAGTTGTGGAACACCATCTCGGTGTGATGATCTATTCGACTTCGCGTGAACAGATTAGCAAAGTCTTCGTTGATGTTTGAAGCTCGTTTTCAAAGGATCGCTTAAACACGGCCTTACTGTTGTCCATCGGTGCATTCGGCTTTCTCTAGCCTTGCCTTCAGTTTCCTAGTAGATATCCTGATTGATTTTGTGTACAAATCTGTTCAGGTCAATACTTGGTGAGATTTCTCATCCATCACGTGACCAACTACCTCCCAAGAAGTCCATTACGCAGGACTGTTATGCAGCCATATACCAGCCTATGGGATTCTGTTGTTCGCTAACTCATTGTCCTCAAAACTCAACTTCTAAAACTATGACCAGCATGATTTGTTCTCCTTTAGGAAGCGTTTTCTCCTCTCCTTTTTCCTCTTGAGGGTGCCCGCTATTCTTCAGTTGTTTATACACCCGTGTGTCCCCATAAGAGGCATTGAATGGCCGTGTTTTAAAATCCACCAACAGCGACGAGTGTTCTTGGTCCTTTTCACCTTCATTTTCTTCTCATTGGTTCCGGTGGTTTGAAGCTAGAGTAAAGTTTGAGTCAATTTGGTCGAGACACTCACGGCGGTAGTATGAAACGACAATTTTCTTTGCGGTAACGTGATCGACCAGACAGCCGCATAAACAGTTACCTGTGCCAAATAAGAGGGGTGTGCGAGTCTAGTACGGGTTCGAACCTGATTCGAACCAAGTCCTCGCCTTCTTGTTACTTACGTGCTTCCCTTCAGTTGTGTGTGGAGGTTCAACATCACATGGAAACCTGGGATGAAAGACTCGACTTCAGAGATCGCAAACGACAGTCTGCATCGCTCAGCGTCTGTCCCAATACTCAATGAAGTTATCGCAAATCTACTGGATGCCATAAAGTACAAAGGTGTGGGGGACGAATGTGCTGGGTTCGAAGATAGTTGAGTAGAGACGATCGCCACAATACAGTTGGCCTAATTCTTCACGACGGAAGGTGAAAAGCCTATTTTTGATGGCTGCAAGGTCTATATCTTCTGGAGTGTCTCTGACCTTGGGACAAAAGAGATGACCTTAAATTTGCCTATCGAGGTCTACTTGTGGCCTACTGCAACCATCCATTTTTCACCCACTAAGCCTTAGTTCTTCGAAGTTACGTGATTTCATTGTTCTCGGCAAATACATAATGGACCAGATCAGCTGGCCCGCATCCAGTTTCCTTTTGAAAGGAGGTCGAATCACTCCCCGGATTACAAGCTTTACTACCCTCCGGCCAAGTTGAGAATCACCCGTAATCAGTCTCCCTTCCAAACTGTTTACACAGTCAGTTGAAAAACGCTTGGCACCGATTGAGTAGTCATCGTTTTCGGTAACAGTCGGTAGATTAAATCTACCGATTGTTACCACACTTTCCCTAAATCTGTTTACACACTTTTTGGCTTAACCGAGTAAACAAGTTTTCAATTCTCTGAAAGCGACCGGAAAGTTCCGGCAGTTGCACGCGTTGACACAGTTAATCCGTGACTGAGTTCAGAACTCCGCCTACGCACAGCCAGCTTGGTATTCGGGTGGAGCATAGTGACTATGGGAATGAATATCAATGGGGCAGAACGGATGGTAAGCCGCCGAGGAGTTTCCAGCAGCAGTGTGAATACCGTTGGGTCTGGTTTGTAAACACATTCTTCCATACAGATGCAAACGCCTGTACGGCTGTCTTAATCCATTTCATCAGACTGTCAAGTAGGGAAGCGTCTGTCGGACAGTACAGATCGGAGAACGAAAAACGGGTCGTTCCGCAACAGGACCAGTATTCTTATGATTTTTCGCGAGTTCACGAATGATTAACGAAGGAACTAAGGTGAAAAAACATCGGCAAACACTACCGTGTGTTCCTCGTCTCTTGCTCCGTTTAACTGAGTTTCTAACGGGAATTTTTTTACAATGAACCCATGCGGAATTCTGCCCTAAATATAAGGTGTTTTTGACAAGAACATGGTGGAAAACAGTAATGTTTTCGTCGTCACGTCAGTACACATTTAATGGTTAAATTAAGAGTATACAGGAAAATAAGCAACGAAGAGTGGTTACTAATTTAAGAAACATGAGAACAGACAATTGGTTATCAGCGGAAATAAAGTCGCATCTGATTGTGTGAGGTGGTCTAGAAGGCCAATCGACTCGTCACACGACCAAGGCAGACTCAGAGCTCGTGCGACCGTTTCGGCTGCAGACAAGTAGCGACTTCGGATCAATATTGGCAGCCTATTAGGCACATGGTGGAACAGGGTGAAACGGCTCGATCGGATTGATCACGTGACTGGTGACGCGGTCTAGAGTACGGCTGAACCGTTGAGTTCAGTGATGTTCCAATGGGGAGGATGCTCACGTATTCGGTTAGCAAATTGAAATGTCATGTGCCCAAACTATTCCGCTGAACAACAGCAGGATGGGAATTCCGGGTGAGGACTGGCATCCTTTCCAAGTCGAACTAGGGCCTAGTTTTGAACGATGATCGCACAGTTGCAGTCGGAAACCTGCACTATAGGGAGCTTTTGCTGTTTCACATCCTGAACAAATATCTCTTGGACAACTCAGTCAAGATGAGTCAGCATATGCCATTGAGCGAAATGTGTATAGGTCCCCTATGTAAGTTGTGGTTGTAATTTGTCCGACAGATATTAGTGGTCTACCGAATGATTTCATTTGCGGACGAATTTGGCTTTGGTAGGGGATCCAGCTGAATCCACGCGAATCTCCAGTTTACCGCAGACTTCTTCAACGCAATATGCTGCACAAGCTGACCTCGTGCTTCAGCTGGTACGGGATTCGAACACTCGCAAGAAGTTGGGCCTATGTAACACATTAATCGCAAGGTTCCTTAAACAATTACACCACAGAAATGGATACACTCTTCTTGGGGTTCGTGAGACAGGCAAAATTCTCGACGTTCTCTCAACCTAAACACAAATTAGACGTTTATCATTGTTTCGGGCTTTCGAAAGAGCATTCAGCAACCTTATGGGGAGTGTGCTACGTTCGGAAAATTTACCGTACCGGATGGAATTGTACATGTTAGGAAGTATCCAGACATGAAAAGCACATGTGCAGAGAATCAGGGTATCGGTAACACACGTGACAGATAGCAGGTATGGTGGGCGGAGCCTACCAAACACGGTTAAGCCGTATGCAACCAGCGGAGTGGGTGTGGAAAAGTTCGCGGGCAGCAACGTCCTCATTGGCTGGACACAACGAACAAGCGAATGACCATATTTGGGTATGTAGACATCCCACATATTTACCCAGAACCACTGCCAGTTTTCTTGACAATACAGCCGTTTTCCAGGTTTACTCTGTCCTCCTATCGCCTAGTCAGACAGGCCCACTTCACGTGTAACCAATAGGCGCCCAAACACGTCACAAAAGTGCAGCACATTTAGTCGATGGCAATCATAAACAACAGATTCAATCAGATCCAGCTTACTCCGCACGCAAATCCGCACGCAAATGCGACTAGTTAACGAGTTCCGTCCAATTTGGATCCAGTTTGAACATGAGGTAGACTGAAAGACAACTTAGGGACTGAGTCTACCTGATGGTCCTCGAGAAATTTGAAACCGATGGTGGGCTGACGCTGTGATTTCAGCAACCTTAAAAGTATGGTGATACTTCTAGGCATTTTCCGTTTACCGCCTACCCCCCCTGTAATGACCACGTGTCTATCCCCTCACAGAGTCTTGGCTATCAGCTACCTCATCACAAAATATAGATAAAAATGGCTTTCCAAGAGTACACTGTTCAACAAAAATCTGTCGTTCCGCAAAGTTAATCACAATTTACAGGGTTTATCCAGGTGGAGTAAGGCCCCCACATCTCCCGTGGACATCGCAATGTGGTGGTCTCCTCTAGGCACGTCCACCGAATTCCTCCCATAAACCAAATATTCATTGCTTCAACAACTGACGCGAAACCCTATTCACGTTATCAGCAAGATGTTTTCGTCGACAGGAGCCCGGTTCACACAGACCCCACCACACGTACACCGATGGATTGCCTCCGAACAACCGCGTCGAAAGTCTAGATGAGGAGGTCCCACTGAAATCACTCTATGCAGGTGCATTCAAAGAGCCTACTTCCTTCCACATGAAACAAAAATCTCCGTTTACTTGCAAAAGATAGATGGGCTGACCAAAATCACGTTCCCAGTCAAGCTTCACGTTTTCTAGGATCCTGTTCAATCTCCAGTTATTGCAGATAAAATCAGTGATCCATTCGAAAACGGCCCTCGGTTAACTGAACCGTGAACAGATTTCTCCATTTCCGGGGCAGTAAAACAGAGTAGAATTTCCAAATATGTACAAAATCGATTACCCACCCTTCCCATTGGGTGTCACGTACGTGCCTCGACGAATATGCAGATTTTACTGCACTGTTACTCGAATTTTCTTGTGTAATTAGTGAGGCTCACGTAGCCAAACCTTCAATTACCATGGCAGTGGCACGTCCCAATTCGACTTAGCATCAAACACGTAGCATTAGCAGCACGTTGCTATGGCAATTTGCATGGGAAATTTCAGTCTGATGCCAAATTCCAGCCTCGACGTGTCACACAATGTTCTCCGCACGAGCGTCGACAAGGCCGCTTGAACATCCGTGCGCATCTGTGCGCAAGTACGTACGATTAAAAGCACTCAAAATTTCTTATGTAGCAAAAGTGCAAAATTACGAACTGAGGAACTTGAAAGCGGATTTCGGCCCCGGCAGAGTTTTCCAAACCAATGCACATCGGTGTAGCAAGTAGCCAATTCTCGCGGAATCTGTCGGTTTCGCCCTTCCAACGATGTGCATTCAGTTAAGATTGATTCTAGATCAGCGTTGATTGTAAGATGAAAACCAACTGTCACGCGGGAATCAAATGCCGAGCAACGCGTTTCGCGACGTCCACTTCACAAATTTAAAAAAGGAGGAGAACAACGAACACACCAACAACCATGCAGCAAACCCGAGCTACCCATATTCCACAACATCGACAGCGTATACTCACTAAAGTCTTCCGTTCACAGTAAGCCAGTGTACAAATTCACGTTCATGTGGGTTGATTGAGACTCGGCGACCAGACCGAATTTTGGAGAAATGAAACCGAGCGTGGAATGCTAAAGCACTTTTCGCGACTGTCTCCAAAATGAGTTGAATACAAATCATTGCGGATGGGCTCATTTGCAAATTAACTTGGTGCCATATCTAATTGGGCGATGGTCATTTTGAACCAGCAATTGGGTCGATAGTCATCTGAGTTCCTCGCTCACAGCAAGTCAATTTGAAAATGCGTGTTCATGTATAACCACATCAAGCAGACTCATACTTCCAAGAGGACAGTTGTTTTGGACGATACAAAGCTCAGGTGGGTACAAAGGTTTGCAAACCTAAAAACGCCATGTGAACCACCAAATTGCGCTACTTGAAGTCCGTCTTTCCGACCCGTGTGGCGCCTACCAAATCACCCAGGTTGTCACAGGTAGCCGAATGTGAGCATCTTTAAAGACGTTGCAAAAATCACTGAGAAATTTCGACGTTTGGCCTAGTGTGTTCTGACACCAGCGTCATGTTTGATGTGTGTGAACCCCACTGTTTCAGCCTTGCTATCGGTCTGATTCTAACTGTGACTCTTTCATCAAGCGAGCACCCCGAAATTTCACACGAAAAACCTTCTTTGGCCAAGTAGATGACGCCACTACCGTGGACCAGTCGCAGCTACGCGTTTGTCTTGGTTCTATACTTTCTCGGTCTCATAAAGCTGAGGAAGAACGCACTCACCGTGTCGATCGGTGACGGCACCCTATCCGTCGTCTCGTTCGAACCAGTCAGTTTGATTCGGATGATTCACGTGGTGGCTACAAAACACATTTTACATTATTAAAACAGGCGATGCGAAAACGCGGTGTGGAAGTGGCTTTCGGATGGCAGATCATCCCCTGACCAACCGCTGAGTGTTTACTCCCGTCCCTTGTAAGACCCACACAGTAAAACGTGATGTAAATTACCCTGCCACTTGTTGCCTGTGAGACTGGTCGTAAACACGACCGGACTTCTTTGAAGAGCACTCAAGCGTGAGAAAATTCAGAGGTATAAGAAATTATTTTCCACTTCGACAGGTTCGACTTGGTAGAGTGTGCTGTTACAATAGGTAAGCTGCATAGTTTATCGGATATTGCTTAGTTCTTGATAGATGCATTCATACCAACGCATGAACCAAAACAGAGAGAACAACGATTTGTAGCATTCACATTTTTGAGTCCTGTGTGTGTACTGTCATCATCATCATCATCATCATCATCATCATCATCATCATCATCATCATCATCATCATCGATTTTGTACATATTTGGAAATTCTACTCTGTTTTACTGCCCCGGAAATGGAGAAATCTGTTCACGGTTCAGTTAACCGAGGGCCGTTTTCGAATGGATCACTGATTTTATCTGCAATAACTGGAGATTGAACAGGATCCTAGAAAACGTGAAGCTTGACTGGGAACGTGATTTTGGTCAGCCCATCTATCTTTTGCAAGTAAACGGAGATTTTTGTTTCATGTGGAAGGAAGTAGGCTCTTTGAATGCACCTGCATAGAGTGATTTCAGTGGGACCTCCTCATCTAGACTTTCGACGCGGTTGTTCGGAGGTCATCCATCGTTGTGCGTTCGGAGGGGTCTGTATGGACCCGACCCCTGTTCGCGAATACAGCGTGGTGATGACGTGAATAGGGTTTCGCGTCAGTTGTTGAAGCAATGAATATTTGGTTTATGGAAAGGATTCGGGGGACGTGCCTAAAAGAGAGCACCACAGTGCGATGTCCACAGGAGAGTGGGGGGGGCCTTTCTCCACCTGGACAAACTGTGAGTTTTGAGTAACTTTGTGGAACGGCAGATTTTTGTTAGGCAATCCACTCTTGCAAAGTTATTTCGATCTATATTTTGTGATGAGGTGGCTGAAAGCCGAGACTCTGTGAGGGAATAAACACGTGGTCATTGCGGTGGGGTAGGTGTGAGATTGAAAATGCCTAGAATTAACCTAATACTTTTAAGGTTGCTGAGAGCTCCGCGTCAGCCCACCACCGGTTTCACATTTCATGAGGATCATCAGTTGCGGGCAGTCTCTAAGTTGTCTTTCAGTCTACCTCATGTTCAAACTGGATCCAAATTGGACGGAACTCGTTAACTAGTCGCATTTGCGTGCGGATTTGCGTGCGGAGTAAGCTGGATCTGATTGAATCTGTTGTTTATGATTGCCATCGACTAAATGTGCTGCACTTTTGTGACGTGTTTGGGCGCCTATTGGTTACACGTGAAGTGGGCCTGTCTGACTAGGCGATAGGAGGACAGAGTAAACCTGGAAAACGGCTGTATTGTCAAGAAAACTGGCAGTGGTTCTGGGTAAATATGTGGGATGTCTACATACCCAAATATGGTCATTCGCTTGTTCGTTGTGTCCAGCCAATGAGGACGTTGCTGCCCGCGAACTTTTCCACACCCACTCCGCTGGTTGCATACGGCTTAACCGTGTTTGGTAGGCTCCGTCCACACACCTGCTATCCGCAACGTGGGGCACCGAGTCGCGGCGTTCTGTGCACATGTGCTTTTCATGTCTGAACACCTCCTGACATGCACAATTCCGTCCGGTGCGGTATTCGAACTATCGATCACCGGCAACATCAACGCTGGTAACAAACTTTTTCCAACACAATTGTTTAACTGCATATTTTTGAACACCAAATAATTCCAAGTTTTGTTGTAATTGACGAATAGATCAGGCTCAAAACTGGTGTTCAACGACATTTGGTCGCTGCCATTTGGAAACTTTCGGTGTTAGCGCAAGTGACATCTGATTGTGTCGCTGCGTTATTCCACCCAGTTACTCATATGTGGTGGTTTGAAATGGAGCAGTGCAGGGTAACTAAAATTACTCCCAGCATGGAGTATTCAGTTTGCTTCATTAATTCAACTACTGTAATATCGTAAGTAGTTCATTATTGATGCATTTGATATATGGATGGCCTATGGGGCTTTGGAACGGTGTCTCATGAAGCGGAGACTTCCCGTTTCAAGGCGTCTCTAGTTAGGTTTGAGGCGTGTTTCACCAAGTATTTACGAAAATGAGGTCCACCTAGTTGATTTCGGAAATGCAACACGAGCATATTCATACCTGAGTGAATCGCTAGCTCCGAATGTTTATTGCATTATGGATGAACAACTTTGCTGGCCTACTCGCTGAACGATGGGAGAATTTCTCACCAAAACATTTGCTTTATAAAAATATGAGATTTCCTGGAGTCTCGCCAGTTGCTCAGTGCTTCTCAGCGTTGATTGGCTTCAATTACAATGCGAAACCTCAATTAGGTGCAGATACGCACCGATGTTTTTCCGTTATTCCTATGAAAATACATTTTTCTTTGTTGTAAGTAAGACTGTACTTGAGATAGGCTAAAAGGTGACCGCACACCAATGGTTTATTTTAAAGCCTTATTGTGAAGGAGGGAATAAAGGTGGACGAGAAAGGGACTTGGTGTTAGCCTACCGAAATCAATCCGATGTGCCTACACTCAATCAGGCATTCTGGGTAGAAACTGACAACAAGATCGCCACTGACATCGGTTGGCAGCCATATCTTATAGTGTCTTCAACCAGGCGCAGTGGGGATCACGCGGTCCCCATCCTGAAAGGCGAGTAGCACCGACACCATCCAAGCGTTTAGTGATTTCTTTAATACCCTTCTGCCAGGTCAAGGGTTGGCCACCTCTCTGCTTCCACCACTCTGAATTGGGCATGGAAAACAGCACTCCCTCCGGCAAACGATGGTTAGGCATGCGCAATACATATCCTAACCAACGCAGCTTCTGGTTCTGGACACATTCTTGAATGGAAGTACCCGTTGCACAACCCTAATTCGCTTCCTAACTGCCTCGTTACGGATTCGCCGGCACCAACCCACACGAGCTATGGTTCTGAGACAACGATTGTCGAACACCTGAAGACGTCTCAGTTCCGCTGCTCGAACAAGCCAAGTCTCACAGCCCGCACTGTAGCCTGATACACGCGTCACGTGTGATTCAGGGATACACCACTTTGATGCCATAGGTGTCTCAAATTAACAAACGCGACCCGAGCCTTGCAGATTCGCGCACTGACCTCATCTGTCACACCACAATCAGAATTAATACAACCTCCAAGATATGCAAAACGCTCCACAACTTCCAGTACCTCTCCCTGGATTGTAAGTGGCGTGTTCAGTGACTGCATGTCCACGAGCATGATATTACACTTTGTGGGTGTAAAGTGCATACCAAAGGACGGGATGACTTTGGTCAGTTCATCCAAAAACACCTGAGCCTTCTCCTCCTCTTTGAAGATGAGAAGGATATCGTCTGCATATTCCAGATCGACAAGGTTTTCTTCACAGGCTATTTCGTCGATCACGAAGTTAAACAGGAATGGAGAGAGTGGGCATCCCTGACGGGCACCGCTTTGTGTATGGAAACTTTTGAAGAGCTCTCCATATACTCTCACACATCCAGAAGTCTGAGAATACAAACAGCGTATGATGTTCACGAACTTCCGGGGTATTTCTTGGTGGGCAAGCTTGTCAAGCAGAACAGACCGGTCAACCGAGTCAAATGCGCCTTGGAAATCCAGGAATACTAGAATTGTGGGTCGCTTATACGTATGGCGTTGCTATAGCACTTGATGAAGTGTGAAGATTTGGTCAACGCAACCCCTATCAGGCCGGAATCCCGCTTGCTGCTCTCGAGTCAGTGCCTCACGAGCCACCGTAAGGCGACAAAGCACAAGTGATGCCAACAGTCTCGTTACGACCGGGGTCAAGCTGACCCCCTGTGGTTACCACATTCACTGCGAGCCCCTTTTTTGGAAACGGGCACTATCGTTGACTTTCCCCCAGTTGTCTGGGACAGACTCCTTTTCCAGATGCAGGCAAACAGATCAGACAAGCGTTGACTGAGGATTTCACCCTCATTGTTGAACAGTGCGGGTGGGAGGTCATCCGCCACCAGAAGCTCGGTTGCGCTTGAGAGAACATATGCAGTCGTGAACCTCCGGGGCCGCAGGTAGTTCCACTTTCACAGTCGAGGGTTCCACGTCATCTCTGGACTCCAGATGAGTGGCAACTGGTTGTTCGAAGTATTCGGCCCACCGGCGTTCTTCTTTACTCAAACTGGTCACTCCATTCCGATCCTTGATGGTTTCGCTCACAGACTGTTTCCGGGGTCCGGTCGCTCGAATCAACTGAAATAATCTTCGGGTATTGCCGGCTTTCTGGAACTCTTCCACTAGGCTTTTGCTGGAAATTCACCTGTCTCCGCATCTTTTACATCGTCTGACGTGTAAGGAAGCAAGGGGGCACATCTATCGGGAACAAGTTTGACGGTATTTACCCATCTATCAAATTCATACAGAATTCGAGGGACGCAAACAACATATACTTTGCCCACATGCCTTCTGATTGACCCCAAGCGAAGAGTACACCTACTTTTGGTATCCAGAAACCTTTCGAACCAGAGCGTAAATCATTTTCTGCTGTGTATGGCTACTTTGAGTCGACACTTTAGCCATCCCCTCTGGATAGAGTGCTGATGGTCGACGATATCCACGCCGACTTCGAACCCGGAGCCTTACAGAGAGAAATTGGAAATTTCTTCTTTCAACAATGTCCCTCTGTGTCTGGTAATCCAAGTTCATATCACACGACTATCCTGTCGGGAGACAACTGAGTGGAGTTTTCCATAAAGGAAACTACTCACAAAGTTACTGAACACTTTTCGACAGCCCATGACAAGTTTCGCCCTCTTGGGACTCATCAGGTAGGCACAGTCTCCGAGTTTCCATTAACCTTATATTCTACTTGAGTTTTTGTTTCCATGAGGCTTACTGATAGCCTATGGGTAGTATGAAGGGACACAATGTCATCCACCTGTGATAGGTAAGCAAACGCTCAACATCAGTCGCTAAGTTCAACACAAACAGAAGAAAAGTAGCTCAAAAACCAAAGGAACACAGCAAATTTGAGTCCGCAACAGGATTTACACGTGAGATTTCTCCTCTTTCTTTCTCGGGGAACGCTTCAAAAGACTGTCATCACTGCCCACCCACCCAAATGTCACTCGCTGTATGGATTTTTGCCCAGTGCTACGATAGATCTTCGGATTCTTGCACATGACCCCATCTTTTGAAGCGGGCAGGTCGGTTTTTCACCGTCCTATGGAATTCATATGGCTGACCGACTTCAGCCGACTGCATTATTTGGCGCGTGGTAACTCTTGCTTCTGATTGGCTCACGTGCCAGCGAGCGCACAGAAACGCCACACGCACTGACCTTTGAATAGCCAACCAGTGTTCTGGCTGGCTGAGACCACATTCAAACGCAGCGTGGCCCACGGGACTTTCGCGCCAGGTATGCAGAATACACAGAGAATGCCTGCACATGTTGGTGGTTTTCTCTTCTTCATGTGGAATTCGCTGGGACGAAATTGGGACAGCAATGCCTGCGATGCTCCAAGGAGAAATGTGAGTTTTCAATCCTGAGTAGACCTTTTTCGAGAGGTTTTATAAACCCCGACGGTATAGTATGATAGCAAAGAGTTCATCATACAGAAAAGAACACCATAATGAGGTGACCACCTTCATTGGGACGTTCCAGGATGTCCTTCAGAGGGTGACAATACTACAGTGTATAGTATGTGTGAAAATGTGTCCTCAAACTCGATATAGTAGCAGGATTTTGTGGTCGAGCTCTCTTCTAGTAAGTGAACACGTGATAAAAGGCTCAGGAGCGCTATAAGGCTGTTTCTCTCTCACTGCTGATCGACTGGCCAGGATCAAACGTTATGGCGCCCACCAATCCGAAGATTCGTCAGGTGCGCACTACTGACGATTCTCAACAAACTCTGACACCTTTGCAATGCGTGAAAATCACTTTTCTGAGGTTTAACAATGCATTTGTCAGGGTTAAAACAAGAGACCATTCTGAACAGCTAGATACAGTCATCTACGATGAGTTCCAGGAATACAGTGAGCTGCCACATTGCTTTCAGCAACGTAGCGTGTCATGTCAAGGAATCGGCTTATTAAGCCCATTAGATGGTCATTTTGGATGTCAGAAAGGTGAGAGTGAAACTTAGGAGCAAGGAGATGAGCGAAGGTATTTCCTAGGTAACAGATGAAGAGGAACAAGTGATGAGCATCGTAGCAAGTAGGATCGTTGGTACCTGGGGGTGTGGGACATAGATTTAAGCGTTGGATGCGAGGGCATGGGTAGCTACGCATTGAAGGTGACGATCGGGTCATTTCTGCCAATGTCGTTAACTACTGGTGAGTTGGGTCCCTGGGTCCCCATCCATCATCATCATCATCATCGTCATCGTAAAACCCGTCTTTGACGATGTCGGAGCTACAGTCAGTTGGGGCGGAGGCAGACACGATAAACCGACATCGATCAACTTCCCGCTTGTGGGACCCCTTCACAGACGTTGCCAGACGAACCGCACAGAGGCGACTATCAACGGGTATCCAGTCAAGTAAGGATACTTCCACCCGGTGACTTAGCACGATACCAACCCCTGCATATCCCGCCGCAGCAGCCTCTAGATCACCAGAGGTGCGCAGCCGGAAGCGAGTGGAGACTGACGGGGCGGTTAGCTCAAACACTGTGCTTGCATCTTGAATTGTTGTTTCCGAAACACAACACACATCAATGCCAAGCGAGTCCAGTGTGAGAGCAAGAGCAGCTTGTTGTCCTCCTCTCTTCAGAGTACGCACATTGAAGGCGGCCAGATAGACTGAGTGTCGAGACTTGAAGAGTGATTTGGAGATACCTGAGGATGTCGTCGCCATGTGACGAGCAGATGCTGCACGTAAAACCGATGCAAGACGAGCGGAGTCATCAGACATAAGTGCTGGGCCTACAAGAAGAGAGTTATTAATTGGGCGGGGAGAGGGGGGAAGAAAAAGTATGTGAAAGAGAAAGAAGGGAGGCGTCAGTAGTAGCCTGTCTTCGCTTACCCGCCCTGTTGTATGCAGCAAATAAGGCGACCCGGCTGATGGCACCACGCAACGGCCGATGTGGCATGAAAGTACTGTTAGTTGTGAATGTCATGGTTGTACGTGGGCTAGGATACTGTCAAAGCGCCCATCCAGGGAGGCGGCAGTTGTTGACCCGACTCACTTTACTGGTTAGTGTTCTCATACTTCGTTGCCAGGTCATACACTGTCCATCTCTCGGTCACCTGCATTCAGCACAAGGCTGGGTGAAATGTGTTCTGTGAGGCGGACGGTCCTTTAGCATGCGGAGTACATATCCTAAACAACGTATCCTCTTGTAGGAGAGTGCCCTCTGCTCACACCCATCTGGCGTACCTCAACACTGCTGTTCTGACGATCGCACTAGACCCGACCAATGATCCAGATACACCCATGGTCAAAAGCTGACGTGTTTTGTATATTCTCTGCTCTTAGAGACCACGCTTCTGCCCCTTGAAAGCAGTATGGATCGCGTTGTCGTAGTATAAACTCTGACCCCGATAGACAGACTGACGTCCAGTCCGCGCCATAGGTGTCGGAGGTTGGCGAAAGCTGCCCTAGGTTTCCCGATTCGGGAAGCCATCTAAACTTCAGCCATTCCACCGGAACCTATACGACTGCCCTGGTAAACAAATTCATCTACCACGTCGATTGGCTCGTCTGCAAGCATGAGGTGTGGGTTTGATCCCACCCAGTGTTGAAGCAGCACTTTACACTTTGCGGGTGTGAAGCGCATGCCAAACCGTGCGGCAGAGTTATTCAGGTTATTTAAAATCGTTTACATTTCGGAAGGATCTGAACCAATATCGTCCGCATACTCACTGTCCGTGAGCGAACGCCCCGGGAACATTTCGACTCCCAAAGTTTCAGAGGCAGGCATATCAATAACAAAGTTGAAGAGGAAAGGGGAAAGAGGACAGCCTTGTCTTACACCACTGGACGAGATGAACCCAGACGAGAGCTTGCCGTATACTCGGACCCGTCTGCAGAATTTCGCATACAATGCTCTCATATGGGGTAAAAATTTGAAGGGGACAAACCGCCAGAGATTCTGACGATCGACAGAGTCACAAGCAACTTTCAGGTCCTGAAAAAAAGGCCAACTTGGGACATTGAAGGAGTTCAAGAACTTGTCTCAACGTAAAGGTATGGTCTATGAATTCCCTGGTTAATGCGAAACCCTGTTTACTTCTTAGGAGTCTGCCCTCATGGTAATCGATCAATCTGCGCAAAATAACCCCAGGGAGCATCTTGAATGCAATGGTTTTCACATGATCTACTCGCGACCTTTTTGAAGGCTAGTGTAATGGTCGAGGAACTTCATTCCACTGGTATTCTGTTTCGCTGACACCTGCCTTCTTTTGACCGGTTGATCGAGTCTGTTAGAACAGGGCGTGGCTGTTGTCCAATTTGACACAGAGTACGGAGGTTCAACATTGCAATGTGGATCAATCTTTTGAGCTTAGTAGGGGATTATTTTTTTTGTTCTTCTGGGCGATAGTTTAGACACGGAACAATGGCTATTGAACTGGCAGACGGGTTGATCACACTGAATCGTCCCATGGGTGCGAACAGAATGTGGGAGAAGGCCGGTCTGTGAAGACCTCCAAGGGCGAATGATACTCTCCGGTCGCCCAGGCCGAAGAGGCGGGTTTGGTTGAGTCTTTGACCCAAAAGCCCGACCCGCAAGGCAGCAGGCAATGGGGTTCCCTTTGGGGGCCCTGTCGGGACTCTTTGGTTTTAAAAGTATTTCAACCTTGTTGAACAATGCGCCCACCTTCTTGGTCAACCGTTTGGTGATGGAAGCGTGCGGGTGACCTTTTCTAAGGAGATTTTTGTCACCTGACGGAAACGCCTTACTCCCTTTACATTGCCATCGCAGAGGACAGTATGACTCTAGATTCAGACCGCCTCATAATTGATTTCTCGCAGTAGTAAGGGGACTCGCTGTCCTTCGTTGGGCTGCTTCCCATTGGCCTTCTTGGTGCGGCTGAACATTGAGGACCTGCGTTCAACCCAGTACACTCGTTTCTGTAGCTATAAAAATTTCGCGTTCTCGTTTTTGCGTGGTTTTTACCTGATTAAAAATTCTGCCAAACAAAACTTCCTCGGCCAAAACTGTCCAGGAAAGCCGCCCTCCAATCATATTCGACTCTCAAGGACATGCAGCATCACGCGCATCAGCTCAGGATCGAAAACGTGAAATGCTTTTGTGTAATCACATTTCGGATTTGGTTAATGCACTAATCTGTAAATTGTGTTCACCTGCAGAGGTTGAATCTTTCGGGTTGTGCATTCCCAACCTGTCTTCCTTTCCTTCCTTGTCGATAAACTCACGATGTACACCTACACATCCCAAATAAACAACAGATTTGCGATTTGGCAAGCCTGGGAGCAAACGGCGTCAGGAGGATTGAGCCAAGATTGGCGAGTCGGTAATTGGCGATCGCATTCACGCGGCTACAAACAACGACAATATCACTTTGTACGAGTTCAACCGCTTGTTTTTAGAACTTTTGGTGAGTTGTCTCGAGTAATTCCAGTGTGTACCTCAACGTCCTCACCTCTGTCGATCTGTTGTGCTCAGTTCTGTGAGGTAGTGAGTTGTATGACCGCATTCACCAAATTAGTGGCTCGGTGTTTGTCGTCCGTCTTTCCCAGATCCGAGCAACCAAGAATGGGAACCGACTGGACGGCTGAAAACATCTCGAGCTTTGGTGGCCATACGTCCCACTGCCTTGCAGCTAGAGCACCAGTCTTCAAAAAGATCATCTTCGGGAAACCGAACAACAGGCGGGTTTGGTTGAGTCTTTGACCCAAAAGCCCGACCCGCAAGGCAGCAGGCAATGGGGTTCCCTTTGGGGGCCCTGTCGGGACTCTTTGGTTTTAAAAGTATTTCAACCTTGTTGAACAATGCGCCCACCTTCTTGGTCAACCGTTTGGTGATGGAAGCGTGCGGGTGACCTTTTCTAAGGAGATTTTTGTCACCTGACGGAAACGCCTTACTCCCTTTACATTGCCATCGCAGAGGACAGTATGACTCTAGATTCAGACCGCCTCATAATTGATTTCTCGCAGTAGTAAGGGGACTCGCTGTCCTTCGTTGGGCTGCTTCCCATTGGCCTTCTTGGTGCGGCTGAACATTGAGGACCTGCGTTCAACCCAGTACACTCGTTTCTGTAGCTATAAAAATTTCGCGTTCTCGTTTTTGCGTGGTTTTTACCTGATTAAAAATTCTGCCAAACAAAACTTCCTCGGCCAAAACTGTCCAGGAAAGCCGCCCTCCAATCATATTCGACTCTCAAGGACATGCAGCATCACGCGCATCAGCTCAGGATCGAAAACGTGAAATGCTTTTGTGTAATCACATTTCGGATTTGGTTAATGCACTAATCTGTAAATTGTGTTCACCTGCAGAGGTTGAATCTTTCGGGTTGTGCATTCCCAACCTGTCTTCCTTTCCTTCCTTGTCGATAAACTCACGATGTACACCTACACATCCCAAATAAACAACAGATTTGCGATTTGGCAAGCCTGGGAGCAAACGGCGTCAGGAGGATTGAGCCAAGATTGGCGAGTCGGTAATTGGCGATCGCATTCACGCGGCTACAAACAACGACAATATCACTTTGTACGAGTTCAACCGCTTGTTTTTAGAACTTTTGGTGAGTTGTCTCGAGTAATTCCAGTGTGTACCTCAACGTCCTCACCTCTGTCGATCTGTTGTGCTCAGTTCTGTGAGGTAGTGAGTTGTATGACCGCATTCACCAAATTAGTGGCTCGGTGTTTGTCGTCCGTCTTTCCCAGATCCGAGCAACCAAGAATGGGAACCGACTGGACGGCTGAAAACATCTCGAGCTTTGGTGGCCATACGTCCCACTGCCTTGCAGCTAGAGCACCAGTCTTCAAAAAGATCATCTTCGGGAAACCGAACAACCCAGATTTTGATTTGGTTAGCTTCCATCTAGCTAAAGTTTTCCCATACATCTAGGAACGAATCTGACTAGAGTAGTCCAAGAATGCTTTGGAATGTTTTGTAAATCATTCCAATTTCGGAGGTATACGGAAGTTCTGAGTATCAGACAATCAAATTGGCACAGATTACCTCATTATCTTCTTGCACTAAGTTTGAGTTTTATTCGGAAAGGTCAAAGTTTGTTTCGTTTTTGTTGGCAACCGTTAGTGGTGCATGTTCCATAAATCTCTTGGTGGATTCAAACCAACACTTTTCAAAATAAGCTGTTTGAACACTGCTAATCAAGCTGGTAACTCAGGTGAGATACAACGCCACTCTCCCCCCCCCACGCAACCACACATTTCACGTCATGTGACTTGGTGTTTACCGGATCCTCAAAAGATGACCTCCCAGAGAAGAGTCCACGTGACCTGTGAACTGTTTTTATCTTCATCGGTCAAACGTTCAAAGAGAACGGGGCGATCGATTAGAGTGTCTGACGGTTCAATTGTATTCATCTTGGAGATGGCACATCAAAGTGTTCACTTTAAGTTGACTTTTGGACCACGCAAGGAAGTAGTCCGAAACAAGAACTAACTTGTATATACGTAATGCACTACTCATAAGGTTGCTGAAAATTCTTCGACAGCCCACGACCGGTTTCGCCCTTCTTGGGGCTCATCAGGTAGGCGCAGTCCCCTAGAATAGTGACAGAAAGACATGCTTTTATCATAGGAATCTGATCAAATAATCCACCCAAAAGAGCTCCGTCCAAAAGGAGCTATCCTTCAGAAAACATCTAAAACTCTCTTCCCCTCTGATATCCCATCTCCGGTGTAGATTAGTTTGCCTTGACTCTAGGTAGTGTGAAACATCCAATCGGTTTAACAAGTTTTTCAAACCAAGAAGGCACTAAACCGATGTCGAACATAGGAATCAACCCCAGTTTGAAAACCGGATTTTATCAAATATTTGGACTAAAGCTTTTGAAATGTGTTATTTGCCTTAAGAAACAATAATTCACTGTTTATATGTGTGTGAGTGGATTCCAACAGTTTCAAGCAGAAGCCTGAAACCTCGCAAATTTTCAGGCAGCCGGCAAACGACGCGAAATGCCAGTTCTCTGTCTGCTGTGTGATTGGCTCTGGTGGTTTGCAAGTTGAGGATGGTTGCGCTGGAATTGTAACTCTTACCAGCCTTTGAAGAAACGCATTGTTTGTACATTCTGTCAGGCAAACGTCTTGAAAAACGAGGAAGATATGATGGGCTTGGGTGACAGAGTGGGCACAGTAGAAACCTGCCAATCGGGCAGAACTGAAGCTCGGTGCGTGTCAGGTCTCTAAAATAATCCGTTTCTGTTACGATCTTGATAGGTCATGTACAAGACAACCGTACTAAAGAGGCGGTCACATTATTCCAGTGTCCATGTACAACTAATTAACCGTTGTAGAGAGGTAGTTGTTACAGAAAGGTCGGAACACTGACGCAGACGTTTTGAATCCAATAACTACACAGTTGCCTTCAGACGTTTGGGAAAGTTGGTGGGGTTGACAAAGAATATTCGCCCACCTTGAGAGCGTTAATTTACCGAGAAAAGTTGTCAGTCTTTGTTGAAAAATTATCAAACTGCTACCCCGAAAGTCACGGATTTGAAACTCCCCACTGGGTCTCGTGAGACCAGTAGTGCTCATGATTCCCAAATGAAGGATGTAACGACTTCTTGGCTTCTCAGCATCATCATCAACATCATCACCGAGGTTTCCCTGTCATAAAAGACGCAACACACATCAATGCCAAGCGAGTCCAGTGTGAGCGCAAGAGCAGCTTGTTGTCCTCCTCTCTTCAGAGTGCGCACATTGAAGGCGGCCAGATAGACTGAGTGTCGAGACTTGAAGAGTGATTTGGAGATACCTCAGGACGTCGGCGCCATGTGACGAGCAGATGCTGCAAGCAAAACCGATGCAAGACGAACGGAGTCATCAGACATAAGTGCTGGGCCTACAAGAGGAGAGTTATTAATTGGGCGGGGAGAGGGGAAAGAAAAAGTATGTGAAAGAGAAAGAAGGGAGGCGTCAGTATTAGCCTGTCTTCGCTTACCCGCCCTGTTGTATGCAGCAAATAAGGCGACCCGGCTGCTGACACCACGTGACGGCCGATGTGGCATGAGTTTATTTGTATGTGTGCAGTTCATGGTTGTACGTGGACTGGGATACTGTCAGGGCACGCACACCTAGACAGGAAGACACTTAGGGTCCTCAACCAAAACCTTTGGCTCAAAAACCTAACCGCAAGGCAGCGCTGTTTGGGGGGAAATGCAAATACATTACCATTTCTACGGAACAAGTTGCCCCATGTTCTAACCCCCAAACTGGAGGACCAGGAAACTGTGCCTCGTCATACCTCTAACCATTGACCAGCCTGCTATGAGGGACTCTGCGAGGGTCGCGGGGACACCCTGCAGTATAGCTCAATGGATCGCTGAGGTGCACAAACCGTCACACCACAGTAAGGTCCAGTCTGTTCTCAGCACACATCGACTTCACTTACAGGACGAAATCTCAATTGAGAATCGCCAATTCTTCTCACACGAACGTGTACGCGAAAGTCGACGGCACTTTGTACTTAGGACGGTGGTTACTGTGATGCCTGGAATGGAACTGGACCGACTGAGACGGTTTCCTCAAACTGGACTACCTATCTGATAGGTTTCTGTGCCTCGTCCTTGTTCAAATGTTGCGTGTGCTGTTCAGGGCCTGGTGCTTACCGACGTCATTTTAAACACCCACACACACAGGTTTTCTGCGTTTTTTTGCGGCGGTTTTTGAAATTCCCGTCTGATAGTGTGATTAAAAGTGCACCGATTTCGAAAACAGTTCGCGACAATCCATACTAACAAAGTACCGGACCTCTGAAATAAGTTTGGCGAACAATAAATCTAGTTAGGCAGATCGGTTGAGGTCAGAGTCGGTCAGAGTCGCTTTCTTGTGAACTGCTAACAGCTGCCATTTTAGTGTTCCGCTGATTGAAAAGTGGTGTATTTTACATTCTTGTGAAGAAAAGAATGAAGGTGGACGGAGAAGGGACTTGGTGCTAGCCTGCCGCAATCATTCCGAAGTGCCTACACCTCCAGACACTCATTCAGGCAATCTGGATAGAAACTGACAACAAGAACGCCATTGACATCGATTGGCAGCCATATCTTGCAGCTTTTCTGGCCGTGCAAAATGGGATCACGCGGGCTCTAGTACGGAAGGCGATTCGCACCGGCGGTACCCAGACTTTTCATAATTTCTTTCATGCCCCTCTGTCAGATCAAAGGCTGACCACCTCTCTGCTTCCGCCACTCTGAATTGGGCACGGAAAACAGCACTCTCTTCAGCAAACGATGGTTCGGTGTGCGCAATACATCACCAAATTGCAACAGCTTTTGGCGTTGGATATATTCCTCGATGAAAGCTGCCGTTGCACATCTGAAAACTCGTTTTCTGATTAATTTGTTGCGGATTCGCCGACACCAGCCTACTCTAGCCACAGTTCCGGGACAACGGTTGTTGAAGACTTGAAGACGTCGCACTTCCGTTGCACGCAGTGACTACATCGCACAGCCATACAACAAAACAGTCCGTACTGTAGCCTGATGCGAATGTCCCTTGAGATTCAGGGATACATCACTTTGACGCCATAGTTGCCTCAAATTAGCAAAGCTCTCCAGTTGTTAACAGTAAGAAACCGACTTATTCTCTTATAGCCCCCCGGTCGCTGATCTTGCCAGTGTATCTTAAACTAACATGTTCAAAAGGTGAGTAGTCAATGCCAGAAATCATTGTAAACGTCCTAAAGAGATAGCCTAACGGATTTGAAAATGTTCGTGAAACCAATGAACAAGTCGTTTGATTGCTTCGGTAAGTCAATCGTACCATAAATTGTTTTACCTCGGACTTAATGTAGCCGAGGATAGCCCTCATTTTATTAAGTTTTTCGTTGCACAATTCTCCAAACTCGCTTTCTCTCTGTTCCTGTGCTGAATACCACAAAACTGCAAACTTACATTTCCGTTTTCAAGTTTTATATCTTTCCTTGAACGGTTAAAACTTCTGATCCGGTCCACTACAGCGCAGCCAACTTCAGCAATTGAACTCAAACTGTCGATCAATATTTCATCTTCACGTGACTAGCTTCCAGAGCCAGTTTAAAATCATGTCAGTTTATACTATTCCGATCGATAATATATCAAAATCAATGGTAATCCATAGTAACGTCGAAATTTACCTCTATGCCGAATGAAAAAGGCTCACTACAAGGGAAGTGTGTTGTATTTCTCTTGAATTATGACTCGATGCGGTTGGCATAGTACATCTTGAGTAGGAGTCGGCAACCATATTCAGAATATTAGCTACTGGGAGAATTTTTGGTACCACACGTTGTTGTTCTATTCGTTGAGCGTGGCCATCTTGACTCAGTTTACGAGCCATTGGGATCAAAGAACAGTTAACTCAATCGAATAACAAAAAATGAACCAAAGGGTCAATCGGCAAAGATGCAACCAGAGAACCGGCAGGACAACGTTCACGATCAAGCGTCATCTGAACGTCGACCAATCAGAGAAAGAGCTAACTAACCAACCAGCAATATCGATCACCGGAACGTCCAATCGCAAACGAAGGACTGCTCAGTGAACGAGGCGTACATAAACAGGAGCACAGTTTTGCTCAACGCTTTCACAGCGATGTACCACTACGGAAGGACGCAGCTCCAATCTGCTGCGTAGTGATGACTTGACCTAAACTAATGATGAAACAAGCAAACTGAGAACCTCGGTTTTATTTGAGATGCTTTTTCCACAAGTATCTAGATAGAAATCCGAGAATAATCGGGTTAATATCTCCTTAGAGGTGCACGATTCCGAGATTCTAAAAGTGACTGATTCAAAACATGAGCTCCATTGAAGCAATTTAAGACAAAGATATTGTGTGTCAGAACTTCTAGCTCAAGAAACGCATGCGACCAGTAAAAAAGCATGATATAGAGGGGAAAATTAAACCAAAGTGGGGAAGACTCCATTCAAAGTCATGCCGAACGTTTAGCATAGAAACACGTGTAAAATCAACAATTGAGGATAGGACAAACACTGCTCATTGCTCCTCAAGGAGCGATTAGCCGTAGCACAGACAAGACTCGCACAGAATGTTGGTTATACAGAGTCAGGTGTGGAAATCAATGACAAGGAAGCATATTCAGTGCCATGTACCTCGCATTAAAGTGTCGTAAATACGATGAGAGTCTAGAATGGTGGACAAACACAGGTTAGTGAATGTGACCTTAGGGAGTCCCAGTCCAATAACAGTCTTGGCGGATTGAGGAAAGTAGGTCAGTCGATATGAACTGATCATCGGTTGGTGAACCAAAAATTCAACATCACAAACGACTGTACATAGGGCTGAGAGGATGGCGAGAGAACACTCGTCAGCACCGTAATTCTGCCTCTTCCCAGTCCACGCAGTCAATCCGCGCCCATCCAAGACTGTACTTCCGTCTGTTACAGTTGCTCGGCGGTCCCGATCAGTGATTAGGTCAGTCTTGATGAACTGAACTCTGAACTCCTAGAAGACGGTGTATCCCAGAAAATGGAGCCGTTTCGCGAGTCCCCTGGCAACCCGATTATAACGAGCATACTAGGCATCATACTTAATCCAGCAGGACTGTAGGACCAAACTCTACGGCTGGCCACCGTTTCCATGACACAAAAGAGTGCTAATCGCACCTTGGAGACCATGGGGCATTCCTCAGTTGATGGTCTTTACACGTGTGTTTCCATACCAAATATTCCTACTTACCTTGGGCATCATTTGACATGACGGAGAAGAACTGTTATTAGCATGACTTCAAATTGAACCTCTCCATCTCTTTTTAATTTCAGTTTATACATTCCCACATGTAGCTCCCATGTTATGACTGCTCCGAATGGGTTTATATTGGGCGACCGAAAGCAGCAATTGTCCCGGCAATCTGAGCGTACCAGCTTTCACCGTTGACGTTTTCTAACCCGCTTTTTTTCCGAGGAAATGCAGCACCGCTGTTTTCATAAATACAAGGATGCTGGTCACCTTTGGACAACACCTTACAACCCTGTCGCGGCGAACTGTACGACCTCACCACTGGATCGCACCACACTTCAGCATCCCGTAGCACCAAGACGCGCTGTTATTGGTGTGGTTGTTGGGCCCCATTAGGTCACCTGACATGGCAGAACCTTGAGGGAGAAATTTCCAGCCAGTTTAGCCTATGGGACCCTCGCAGCACTATAACCCGCCCGCAACGGCAAGGCTTCTGAGATGGGTATGTATATGTCTTTCTCATCCAGATGGTATCCCTCGAAGGGATATCACACCTCCAAGAAGAGCTCGAGGTCCAAAATTCCATTAATTCGCAAAATAGAGCATCCCGAGAACTCTGGTCTAAAGAAACCTGTTTTGCACACCCCATACTGTTGGCCTAGGATGACGATATCGTTCAGAACGACGTTTAGATGAACGTAAGTGGCGTTGAATCCATACAGGATGGTAATTTACTCTAGGGCATCCATAGTCCAACCACTGTGGGCAAGAGACACCAGACACATAAACAGAGGTGCATAGTGTTCAGGCTTCCAAAACGGTTCATACGCAGGTATCCTCAGATTCCGTCAACAAACTTATTTTTACACTGTTACAGGGTGATCGTGTCTCGTTGAATCAAACAAATTTGGTTTTGCGAGAGATTCACCTGAAACCCAGCTGAATATCTCGTTTGTGATGTTTCCGAACAACGTAATGTGCTGCACCAAGCCACCTCACGTTTCAGTTGGTACGATATTCGAGATATCACGATACATGTGTATACGTAAGGCCTGGAAACATCACAAACGGGAGATTCAGCTGGGTTCCAGATGAGTCTCTCACAAAACCAAACTGATTTGCAAATGAGTGTATTTCGCTAAGTTTGTGCAAGTTGGTCTCAAGTAGAACACTAGGTTGATGGAAACTCGGGGACTGCGAATATTTGATGAGCCCCAAGAAGGGAGAAACAAGGGGTTTTCAGCAACCTTATGAGTAGTACATTACGTATAAACATTTAGTATGTTTTCTTCTGTACGGAAGAATGGAACGAAAGAATGGTGTTTTCCCTATTTTCTCGGAAAATGAGAAAGTCTCCAAAGCAGCTTGGCTTTTGCAAGCCCTCTCCGGTCGGGGAGTGATGGAGCATTGGATACAATAGCTGATTGGGTCGGAACTCTGGATGACATACGGGTTCAACTTTTCATCACTCTGTGGGATCAAATTTCCAAAATTCAAGTTGTATTATGTGGTCATGCGTATATTTACATTTGCGTACTTTCATTTAGTGTTATTTACTTTATGCAGTGGCGTGGGCGTCGGTCAGGCTATGAGTCACCCGAAATAACTGTCTGTCACGTACGACTACAGTCAGCCTGCGCTGCCGTGGCCTAAATGGAGCTTTGAAAAATACGTGTGGTGTGTGGCTGCGTGGGCCGAACGTTATTTACTAGCAAACGGTAACGGAAATCGCAGCTACGTGAAGCACACAGATGAGATGTGCTTGGACATGTGTGTGGGGCCGGGGGAGGACCGGAGCATTTGGAGAGAAAAACGGACATGAAGGAGTTGTAAGGTTTCCAAACAGTAGTAAAACGTAGGATGAAGTGACCGACAGAAACGGGCGGTCTCTTGTGAGATAAAAATGCGCTTTTTGTAGTGGCGACCGAATATTTTCGAACAAACAGGAAAAAACAGGTGACATTTTGGCGAAATTAGTTGATGCAGTGTAATTTGAGACGTGCTTTTTCCTCAAATATCTAGAAATGACTTTAAGGAACATCGAATTCACGTGATGATGGTCACATGATGTGGGTCGGACAGTGATGTTTTGAAAGAATGTTGTTGAATAGCTGGCTGGATTCGTAGTTTCAATTCATATCGGAATCCCCTAAGCTGTTCAAACTGATCGGTGACCGTGTGGTTCTGTGAGAAACCCCCGGTGAAAACAGTCACCTTACAAATCGCTCTTTGGTCCCCTGATAAGTTTAAATTGAGATGGACAACCTCGTGTCAGTGGGTTTTTTTTTGGGATCCGACCATATCACTGATCGAATTCAAATTGGTATGAGATTTTGGTCTGAGCGTAGAGTGATGAGTCAGATACTCAAGTAGCAGGAGGCACGACAATTCATCAGGGCGATTAGTCACGTGACTCTGGATGACACATCAGGTCTGTACGTAGTTGACGGAGATGACTCATTCACATGATTTGACTGGTCAGATTGTTTCTACAGTTAATCATCGTCCCTAACACGTTTAATGTTGGTCGCTTACTTATGACAGTACACAAGTTTGGCTTCAAGCATGCTCCTCCCAAGGCTCGAAAAAGCATGCTTTCAGTGTCCAGGAGGGACTGGAAATGCATGGGATACTAGAATACGCAACGTTGGATTGATCTCATCCGATGTGTTAGACAGACGGTATATTCGGAACCAAAAGATGGGGGTGGTGGGGAGTTTCTACTCCGTTTGGTTTTTTCAACACACTAGTATCAAAAACGTAGTGTTTCCTCCCTAATAGGCTGCTTCTGGGAAACCATTAGACCACTCGGCTTTCGAAAAAAAATTTTCGTAAATACACTCATTTCCAAATGAGTGTATTTATCGAAATTAGTCCAATTTGGGTTCAAGTAGAACATAGGGTTGACGGAAACTCGGGGACTGCGCCTACCTGATGAGCTCCAAGAAGGACGAAACCGTCGTGGGCTGTTGAGGAATTTTCAGCAACCTTATGAGTAGTGCATGACGTAAAATTTTCGTAAGTTTAATTTCTTTACACTGAGGTATCTACATGAAGAAGTCGCCATTTTGATTGGATCCCCCGAGTATTTCCGAAGGACATTTTAACAAAGCAAAAACGGAAAATTAACACAGAAAACAGGTAGGCTCAACGTAGTTTTTGTGTCGGTAAGGATGCTTATTGTGCAGAGAACACATGTATTCAACCGGAACTCCATCTTAGATGGAATGATCCGAAACTGATTTCAAGTAAAGTTCTGGTCATCCACGTATTTGCCAGTACCGCTTGAAGTTCATACCTTGAAGTATCAGTGACGAGACAGTCATCTGATCAGCTGAACAAAGTATTCTTCAGCGCCACCCCAATCTCGATGGAGTCCTGCAGCTTAGCTCTCTCAGCCTTTGCAACTGTATGACTTGCTGAAAACATGTTCGTCAACCCATATTGAGTTCGCTCCTCTCAATTTAGAAGCGACAAACTGCAATTGGTCTGTAAGCGCCGTCATCCTGAAGGTGACCCTGCATCCTTGGCCTTATGAAAACGATGGTTACTTCCCACGGTGTCTTTTTTTGTGATTGTGTGTGTTAACATACTTATCGGGTACCCCGGTTTTCAGCACTTCACCATAAAAGTGTGAAGAACGTCGCCGAAGAGAAACCTGTTTAGTGTGTGTCGTTTTTATAATTAGTTGACAACGGTTTGTGCGGCGAACAACGTACAATATCGCCACAAATGTTTAGAATTCATAAAGTGATATCAAGGTGAGGCATAGGTATGCTGGTGGAGCATAAAGTTGGTTCAACCCAGTTGATAACCTCACGGAATTCCATTTCGAGGGCTGGGGTTCGAACTTCGGCAAGCGCGCCCTAAAATTGAGTGCTTGCCTAGGAGTCGTCCATCAGTAAAAAAACGCAAAAAACACTCTTTTACTCTTGGTTTTAATTCTGCAACAGGTGAGTCGTCCAATATACGACCCGGACGTTCGTTCCGGGTCACTTTTTAACCACATAGTAAAGTAAAGTGAGACATTTATAAGGTTGATTCAAGCGTGCTCATATTACGGAAATGAATTTTACCTGGAGACAAACAAGTCCACCTTCTGTCAACAAGTAAAAACACGTAAAGGCTCTAAATTCCGTCATTTAGGCAGTTTCTAGAAGCTCCATCAACTTGGGGGCTGCTCGAACCCAACGAATTAATTTATACCTCACATCGCATCTGGAGATTTACACAGTTTCATTACTCCCGTCCAACACGGTTTCAGGTTTCGGCGCAAATATTACTGGTGAAAGAACTAAGGCATTTGATGAACCTGAGAAGGCTCAACGTCTCTCGAAGGATTCTCTCCGAGGAGGTAGTGGACAAGTTCCTTGAATGCCAGGGATGTTTGTGTGTGTAAAGAGACGGATGGTGAAAGCTCTTTTATCAACTACTCACGTAGTTTGATCTCTCTGCTTCGGTTTTCTGGCCAGTGATAGACGACAAAAATGCTTTGTCCCGATAAACCGCACTGCCCGTATCGACTAGGCGGGTTAGAATCAAACCCTGTATCTGGTAAGTCGTCTTCTGTCATTTTCTGTTTTTCGGTCCGTCTAGACGAGTACTGCGAGATATTAAAGGACACCGCGTGAATATCTAATTTGCTAAAAAACCGTTGAATAGGTTGGAACCGGTGGTTTTTTCTTCTACCGAAGATAGGAAACAGAAGGTAAACTGAGCGTAGATTTCACAGTTGTTCGTTGCAGGCCTTCAATTCGCCCTTGAAAGAAATCATCCAAAAAAGGCTGTATGTTTGCTTGTTTCAATTCGATCCCGTAAAACGCGTGGGATAAACCGATCAAGGTAGCTTAGCCGCTTTCTTGTAAGACGCTCCCATGGAAGTCCAACTCGCGTTCCATGGGGTCAGTGGAACATATTTTCAAAACCGTTGAAAGCAATCTGAAGAACGAGAATTCCTTTGTGTTTTAGAGAAACAAACCTATGAAGATTACTATATTGTCTGCTCAGGCACGCTCTGTGTGCGGTTCTCAGCTGTAGCACCCTTTCGGTGACTAGCTGCCATGTCACCAGGAGAAGAGGGCTGGGATACTGCCAGGTTGCCCAAGCTTAGACAGAGGAAGTCAAGAGGCAGAGGTCGGTTTCGAACCACGGACCTTCCGGTTAGTAAATTCGCGCTCTAGTCACTGAGCCACCTCGCCCCCATTTCGGCTGAGGTCTCTTGTTCGCCTTAGTATACTGAGATAGACAAGAGACCCCAGCAGACATGCCTTTGTGATGGATTTCATTCCGTCCGCTAAGATCCGCGGTTTGTATATATGGCCTAGACTAATAAATAGGGATTGTTTTCTCACGATTAATTCCACGTATACATCTTGTGCGTCGATTACTGACGTTCCGTTAACGAGTCCAATCAACTGAAGTGTCATTCAAAGTCGTCTAAAACACAACCGGGCCAAATATGCCCTCTTGGTTGTCAACTCGTGAACATATTCAATGACTTTGTACCATATCACTCTTGGGAAAGCGAAACGGTTTTTCGAATTGTGGGTGGTCAAAACTCACCCCACTGATTGGTTGCACACTGCTCCATCACACTCATCCAAGCGGCCCAGTGTTATGGCACACGTCACGTGACCACAGTTAGCTTTAGCTCGCATTTCCTTTTAGTTGACTATTAGAAAAACAACCAACTAATGCAGCGAAACTTTGTAAGACATAGCACAAATGATGGATAGATCCAACACGCAGTGACTGACTAGCCGGGGTAACAAGACGACGTCCCGTACAGCCTTGAAAAAGAGTCGTGCCTAGTCGCCAATGCGTCACTTCGTTGCACTTCGATTGCTGCTTAACAGCATTACAAACGAGAGATTCAGCTGGGTTGCTGGTGGGTCTCACGTCAAAACCAAATTGATATGCAAATAAGTGCTTTTCGCTAATTTTGTTCAATTTCAATCAATCAATCAATCAATTTATCAGCTATAAACCGTGTACCATAAGCACATTGGTTCCAGCTGCTACAGTTTCCATCACCGGAAAACGGGAATGTGGGACGTACAACGAAGTCTTAGAGGCGAAGGTATGTTCGGTTTGTTCGGAAATTGAGTAACTACGCATTGAAGGCGATAGCTTTGATGCACTAGCGCCACTGACTGCGCGATTGGGCCATTTCTGCCAATGTCATTAACCACTGGTGATTTGAGTCCCGGGGTCCCCATCCAGGGAGGCGGCAGTTGCCCACCCGACTAAGTTTGCTGGTTAGCGCTTTCGTACTTCGTTGCCAGGTCATACACTGTCCACCTCTCGGTCGCTTCCACTCAGCAGAGGGCTGGGCGAAAAGAGCTCTGCGGGGTAGACGGTCTTCTGGCATGCGGATTACATGTCCCAACCAGCGCAACCTATGAAGCGTGAGTAATTCATCTATCGCGGGAGAGTTCCTTCTTCCTAAGACCATCTGACGTACCTCAGCATTACTAATCCGATGTTCCCACCAGACCTGACCAATGCTGCGGAGACATCGATAATCAAACACTGACATCTTTCGTACGTCCTCTGCGCGTAGGGGCCACGTCTCTGATCCACAAAGCAGTATGGATCGCACCACCGCAGTGTAAACTCTTCCCTTGATAGACAAGCTCACGTCACGTCGACGCCACAATTTGGGTTCAGGTAAAGCCTAGGGTTGACGGAAACTCCGGGACTGCGCGTACACGATGATCCCGAAGTAGAAGGGTGAAACCGGTCGTGGGTTGTAGGAGAGTTTTCAGCAACCTTGTGAGTAGTGTATTGCGTCCATACAACTTAATTATGGTTTAGCAGCTTAACTGGAAATAAGTAAGTAATGAGATGAACGCTGGAAATTTTCGGAAAAGTTTGGTAACAATCGGTAGATTTATTGCTGGGCAACGTTTAGCTTTTGACACAAAAGCTTCGTCACACCAAGTGACTAGTTCACGAGGTTGGTCGAGATTTAAGGCGGAAGGTGAACCAATCAGCTAAGTCAAGCTAAATCTCTGTTGGGTATCGGTCGAGGGATTTTTGGTGTTAGGGTGGGTGAACAAGTGTTAGGCCGATGGGGAAACCTACATGGATTTGGGTCCAGCCTAGGATCTAGTTCTTCCGGTTCGGTTCACGTGAAGATCCCTCTTGAACTTTGGTCGGGTTGGGATTTCCACCCCCCCCCCACCCCCTGATTTGCTAATGATTCTACATGCATTGACACTCGCACAGTCACGTGTCAACTCGGCTTATCTAAGACCGCTTTCCATATGCTCGCCAGTTCCACACCCTCGATTCTGTTCACGCTGTGAGGCTTGGTGATTTCCACCGCCTCGGCTATCGGCCGCTGTGGTGTGAATCGCAGTCCCCGTCTTAAAAATTCCACATTGTCTAGATCTATTGTATGTCCCGTGTCTAAGGCATGCACCGCCATCGCTGAGTCTTTGACCAGCATTCTCTGGTGGTTTGTTTATTCTCCTTTTATGCTCCTCGACCGATACCCAACAGAGATTTAGCTTGACTTAGCTGATTGGTTCTCCTTCCGCCTTAAATCTCGACCAACCTCGCAACCTAGTCACTTGACCCGACGAAGCTTATGTGTCAAAAGCGAAACGTTGCCCAGCAATAAATCTACCGATTGTTACCAAACTTTTCCAAAAACGATGACTACTCAGTCGGTTCCAAGCGTTTTTCAACTGATTAAACGCTGGAAGTTCTTCAAAATTCCGGTGTTTTGATTGTTGCTGGTGAGAACCTTGTCGATTCGACGCCACCTTCATCTTTAAAAACCAAAGCACAGCACAAACCCGTTCGAAAAAACTGACTACCTCGGCATGCGCCTTGCACCTTCAGAGTGCAGAGTTCAGGTTCAGAACGTGCAGTCTCTGAATAATTCAAAGAGAATCACTGGAGATTGTGGAAAACTTTACATACCTCGGTATTTGAATTAGCTCTGACGGAAGTGTGTATGATAAAGTCACTGCGATAATCTCAAAGGCTCAAATCACGTTCTGCAATTTGCGTCACTTGTGGCCTCAAAAAAGGCATATCACTCGGTCTCAAAGGTCACGTGTACCAGGCTACAGTGAGAACTGTGTTGTTGTGTGGTTGCGAGACATAGCCTCTACGGAGAGATGATGTAAGGCGTCTTCAGGTTTTTGACAACCAGAAGCGTCCCAGAAGCGTTATTGCTGTCGGTTGGCGCCAACAAATTCGTAACGAGGTAATTAGAAAACGGATCTTTGCTTGTCAATCGCGGAAAACGTCCAGCACCATCAACTGCGGTGGCTCAGCAATGTACTACGCATGCCGAAACACCGTCTACAGAGACGAGTTTTGTTCTTCGTGCGCCCTTCAGAATGGCGCAACCGCGATGTGGATAGTGTATGACTTGCCAGAAGGGCGTGAAAGAGATCACGAAGAGTTTGGGGGTTGTTGTTGTTGTACGTCTTCCAGGATGGGGTCCCCGTGACCCCACCTGTGTTTGGTTGGAGACGTTGTAAGAAATGGCGGCTAATCGTTGTCAGTGGCGTTCATGCTGTCAGTTTCTTTCCAGATTGTCTGATTGAGCGGTTGGAGGTGTAGGCACCTCAGAATGCTTGACATAGGCCAGCACTAGGTCCCCTCCCTCATCCACTCTTTTTCTCTTCTTTTCACTCTAGGGTGGATATGCAGGCTCTTACAAACGCACTAGTTCCTTTGATCCTGAGCTCCCGACGAATAATCAGAGATTTGATCATTTGTTTAGCAAGAATCCAACCACACACGCAACGAGAACAAAAAGGCAGAGTCCTCGTACAGAACTTGGACCTGTGGTCACTTGTTTACCGGGCAAATGACCGCGGATGCTGTCTTACTCCCCACTTGTGTAGTTGGGTTCCCCATTGGTCGCCACAGCTCTGCCTAACGGAACGACTGACTTCACAAACTTTACTGGTTTAAGTAGTATCTATCCTAAGAAGAGAACAGCGTGTATTTTCAATAGATTTATCATGGACCCCTCCACTACGAACCTCAATTGTACAGTAATATTCATTACTTTTTACTCCATCAAAAAGCCTTCTTCTACTCGTGAGGTGGAAAAACTGTGTTTAACATTTTGCGTCAGGTTGGATGCAAGAATGTTTCTGAAACAATTCAACTTCGACACGTACACTTCTAGAATACCGTTACTGACATTTTAGTGGTCACTGTTGGCCGTGTGTTATCACCAGCCAACTTTAAACTAACGGTGCCTGATAGAAATCGATATTTATCGATCCTGAGTAGACTAGACTAGCTGGTAATTGAGTCCAGGGATCGGAGATATTGTCTACGACTTTAGAACAGACAATGGTACAGAGAACATTTTGCACTGGCCACCCGGTAGAATAGTCGTATGTGAACAGTCTCGGGAAACCGAGCACCTGTCAATCTCGTTACTCAGTATACAGTACTGAGAGTAAGCTGAGCAGTTGACTATGCAGCACATACGACCAGTGTAACCCACCTGGACAATGCCCACTTGTTAGGGAGATTGTTAGTGTTAGAGATACTGTCTTTCTTGCAAAGAAGGCGCGCAACTTTCGAAAACGTAGAGACTTCTGCCGCTACTTCAACTTTTGGTGAAACTGGGGCTTTTTCATCTTTGTCGCCGTTTATGCCGTCCACGATCTCCACAACCGTCATTTCTATTCCACACGTACACACACACACACACACACACACAAATTCCGCATATGTTATACGGTTTGTATTTCCGAATTAAAGCACACTAAGAGAACAGCGAAGATCATGCCCAACTTTCAACAAGTTCAAAGTTAGTACCAGTCGGTGCAAGCAAGTATGGGTCCAGCATCCGTGAGTGTTCGCTAGTTCCGGCAATTTTACAGCATATTTTCATGCAACCCTAACCCGTGACAAGTACTCAGACATCCTACCCAATTTCACAATTAAAGAGAAAGGGCGACAGAGGATACCAGATACCCTTTGGGTGTATCAAACTCAAGAGAGGATACGTCATTGGCACGTGTGCTCCCAGGGTGGAGGGCATATAAAGCATTTATAAGAAAACTAACATTTAGAAGGGACCCCGTTCATCCTAGGACACCGCCACAGCTTCTGACGATTAATGGAGTCAAAGGTAAGTTTGGAAAAACAATGATTATTGATCGTTGGAAGGAGGGCGCAGTGCCGGAATTTGTCGCAAAGTGAGGATATGACCGACGGAGCCTTGGCCAGCTTGATTCTCGCGAATTTGACTTCCCTGATGATGGATTAACCTGTGCAGCATAACACCAGAGACCATCTTGTAAGCTATGGTCACTAGGTGCTTGTCACAAGATGTCCCTGCAGCGTTTTTGAATATACCAGCATGAGCCATTGATTCAGTTGAGTCTCCCGCATTCCGCCAAATGCTAACACATCCGTGTCCAAGTAGAACGTAAGAATAAAGGATTTTCGGGGTAGTGCACATACCAGATAAAGCAGAAGGAACACGAGATCGATAGTGTGGTACAAATGGCTTTCACTTAGAGTATGGTTATTGAGGTATGTCAAGAGAATATGCTTTGGTATTCCGAATATCGGGCCATGAAACATGAGCTGGCCTTTGTTCTGCACATTCAGATGAAGAATACAGCGATAGGAGTTCGCTTTCTTCCGCCCAACGACGTCCGCCTTGTACGACGCAGGTCGATATCCGGCCTAACGGTGTGTAAGCGACGTACATGAGTTCGGGAGTCATCGTGTAGATCACAAGAAGGTGAAGCAATCGAGCCAACAGCACATCTTACACTGGCCCACGTAGATGCCGCAGCTTCGTGTGTTTGCTACCCAAAAGCCCACACAAACCCTGTTTGCTTCATCGATTGGCTCATCGGCTTTCCGTATGGCTTGTGAATGTCCATTTACTGGGTCAAACCAAGGTCGTCTGGACAGGCCTTGCTGCAACCGTGTCTCGGCCACTGGAATCGCAACCTGATGCGCACGATAAGGTCAGATTTTGGGTAGATTGCCGTGTCGGATACCGGATGTCAGGTAGCGAGGGAAACCCGGTACAGGAGAGGCGTTTTTGTGGTTGCATTGACCGACTGAGGTACTCCTATGCATAACACAAGTGTATCGCATTGCTTGTTTATGCTAGGAAGCGCTGAGCCACAAAAATCGGAGCAGGGATGTGCCCGCGTTGTCTTCTGTCTAAATTCTTGTTGTTCAAAGCTTGTCGTGAGATCCAAAATGGTTTTGACCTCAACCGGAAACGATAGGCTCTAGATTTGGTCTGAAACCGATTACCTGTGAACAGATACGCGAAAAGATAGCACACCACCACCCTTACTAATCCCGTCTGATGGATTATGACCTCCAGCTCCGTACCACAACTGTTGGAGTGTTGCATTTACCTAGGCTTGACACACTACTTATAGGTTACTGAAATCTTTTCAATAGCCCTCCTTGAGGTTCATCAAGTAGGGGACAGTAGAAGAAAACGTTCGAAGTAAATCACACGTGAAACGGCTACATCTGGATATTTTCACATCATAGGCGATCTCTTTCTCCGAACCGCTATAACTGAAAGTAAAGGAAGTCTGAAAAGATTCCCAAGTCGCTGCTCACGTGACCTAATTTCATCGAGACACCATCCCGGCTAGCTTGTGAGGAGAGCAAGAAGAAAGTATGTTTTTGCCGGGGGTTCGGATACAGATGGCAAGTAAAACAACAAACGCCAGAGGATATGTTGGGTACGTTGAATGAGTTCATCAAATTTGTCCATCCCTCCACCCGATCTGCTGATTGAAAGGCCGATTATTCTACATATCTATCAACCTTTCTAAAAAGAAGAACCACTGACTCAATTGATTGTAATTTCTCTGAAGAGCCATCCACTTTAAGCTTGAATTTCAGCTTTAGGGAAAACCAAAACCATGGATGAGATTTCAGTAGACTTTTGAGTAGTGTATTACGTCGAAAAACCATCTGATTATATCGGATTATATCTATTAATTCGTCGAAGACTGACTGGCGAGGAGCCAGTTAGTTGAAAAGAGGGTTAGTAACGCAAACTTTCCGGTCGTTTTGTGGGATCGCGGCGTCTGGTTTCGTGGCCACGACGTGGTCACATTCTCTCTCTATTCATTCCCCTGACTGCCCGATATCCTTAGGGGAATTTCGACTAGATGACTCTGTTAGCTGCGGGCCGATTCTTGTTGTTTGTGTCATATTTGAAATCTGAATATTGAAGGTGTTCATAGGCACGTAAATATTTTTGAGAAGAGTTTTAATCCGGTCTAACTTTAAGTGACTCCAAGTTCGTGGAGAGAAACGGTCGATTATTTTTATCGGGAACCGGTCTTGAAGGCCGTCATAGTCGACAACCTGTTCAACCCCACCGATCTCGTTTCGTGATACTTCTCATTTGGTAAGCTGCCAGCTTTAAAAAAAACATCCGATAATAACGATTTTATGGACGTATACTAGTCAAATGATTATGTGGGGTAAGCATTATCCTGAACGTTCCCACTGTGGGTGTGTGAACCGAGTGTTTTAGTCACAAGTTTCGGCCTTCAGACAACTTGGCATCTATCAAGTACCTAAAATCCCAGTGTTGCGAGGTACCCTGGTGACCAAGTTCTGTTAGGGATGGGTGATTCACCGCAGTTTGGTCACTTACGATGTTGGCCGATGCTGTTATTTTTCCGCTGTGTCGGCGTCAACTGCCCTGCTCTGTGATATCAGCTGGACACAGTGAGTAAAACTCACGTACTGATCTACTGAACTGAACGTGCACCGCGTAAAGCGAAGACTGAATGAAGGTAATCGCCGTCATATGAAAAAATTGAAGCCAAAACACAGTGCAGTGCAATCCGACATTTCGGTTACTGTGGTCAACCTTTTTCAAGGATTTTTACAATCTAATGAATACGGGCCAAATGTAGCGTTGTTCGCGTGCGTGTATGCGCGACCGTGGGTGGGATGAGCCTCCGTTCGTTGTCGCGCTAACTGTCATGCATCCTTCTTGATCTCTGGTCATTGTGTCTACTACTACGGTTTTGAGGTAAATCCAATTCAGCTAGACGGGATCTTAGCCCCATCAATACACTTGAAGCAGTTCGGTTGTGATGATCTCCACTGCTTCGGCGCGCGTCCGTTCCACGTGCTATTTGAATCCTGATTGCAGTTTACGTGTACCATCGAAGTTGTTTTGATGGCTTGATTCAATTGCGTGGAGTGCAATGACTGATTTGTATTCAAGTTTTCTAAATTCAATGGAACTTCGTGCAGGAAAACGCTCACGTCTTTAATACTTCGTGATTCGCACGCGGAGTGGACTGGCTCTATGACCCATGTGTTTGGCTGGACGCCGTTTTTGCCGTTTCCCGGTTCGATTGGGTTCTTAGCCCTTATCAAGTATTTTCGGGATGGCTTCCAAAGAGAACTTCAATCGAAACGTCGGTTTATAACATAGTAGTACACTACCCTCTGTTTCGATTCTAAACTTTCCACGTGGTGCTCACCTTATTGGACGGCATCCGAGCCGAGTGTGGCCCGGAACTCCTGATCGCCGCCATAGCTATAGATTGCGAAAAATGGAGTTTTCCCATACGATTTTACTAAAGAAGGACGATTTGTTGCAAGAACCTGGAGACGATTTACTGTTTGGTAAAGAGTTAATCATCTGCCCGTCTGACGAGCCCGCCGACGACTCTGAAGACTCTTCGGGTGGTGATATTCTTTGTGGGATACCTTGGAGACAAGTAATATCTGTTGGTCAGCAAGGTTGTATAAGGCGAAGACTGATGATAAGATGGACCTCCAACTGCTCACCGACGAAATTTCTAGAAAGGAGTGTGTTGTACGCGAGTGTGCATTTCCGCGAAATCTACTCACCCGAACCAAAACATCTTGCGTGAAAAGAAATGACCACAACAGAGATCTGCTTCTCGTCTTGATGTGCATTTCGGCGAACTCTGCTCACCTGAACCAAAACATCTTGCGTGAAAAGAAACGACCACAACAGAGATCTGCTTCTCGTCTTGCGGTGTTCGATCAAGGAAGATGCTTCGTGTTATTCAGTCATGATCCGGGAGAGTAAGGGTGTCCTTCGGGAGGTGCACTTTGCTAGCCAAGAAAAGGAGACCGTCTCAAAAGATAACATTCACTTATCGACAAAGCATCTTGATACCTGATAATTCTTTAGTTTCTGTCATAAGTTACTTGCACACACACACGCACACACACAGTCGTTTGGGTCACTATGGGTATGGGCCCAGAACTCGCAAAAAAGTATCCCCCCCAAGATAGAGGGTCCCTATTGAGAGGTTTTTACTGGCTAAATGGTCATTCTCCTTGTTAACCCGTAGGGTCCTTTAAAAACGCTTTTCTGATAGTATCAGGCTTTGTTTTTCATGATTTCATGGCCCTCATCACAATAACCTGGGGATGGAGCTTTCTGCAATCAACTGACTACTCCCTATTCAAGTCAGATTGACGTAAGATGAACTGCTACCGCATAAAATATGACGCACACTGGGTTTCTTGATTGATTTCTTCCTTAAAGATTCACATCACAATTAGGAGTTCAAAATCTGTTGATCCGAATGAGCGTGAGAAATCACGTAGTATGGCATCGAGGTCTCTGTATAACACATCGTAGTCTACTTACGGGTTACCTTTAGCCGTATGGGTAGGAACGTTTTCGTGCCCTAAAGTTCGGCTTCTGTCCTTGCTCGTTACTGTGACAATAGCTGGTCCGGTGAGTGTGTACGCGCAATTTGGGCACTTTTTATGCATGTATCGGACATACACAGGTGACTGTCTCACTTCGGAACGTTTTTTTTAGCTGCTAGATTTCGTTTTTTTGCATCACCACCATAAAGTCAGCATCAAGACGCCTTGTTCTCGAGCCAGTTACCGGTCTATTATGTTCATGTGAACAAATGCAGCAGCTGCATACTCCAACCATGCGGTACAACACATTCACACTCAGTCGTTTTCGTACTTGTTTTGGTCCAGAACATTGTGACGTACCACGTGTCAGTTTCGGAGGGGGGAGGCATCCACAAAGCATGGTGTGACTATCCGCCTAAGCCCGTAGACAGGATAGCTGCTCTTCGTCTGACGTTCTCCCTCTCACTTTAAGCCACCAGAGCGTTTTTCTCCTACGCGTTTTCGGCATTCGTGAGGTCTCCAATGTCCAGTAACTAGGACAACATACTGCGGCCGTGGTACGCAATGTCCAGAAACGGTGTCATCACGTGTCTCACGACATAGCAAAAAGGCTCAATGTCTAACCGGCAATGGCATCTGGGCTAAAGGTCTCCCGGCTTGAACATCGTGTACGCAAGTCAGTATGCATCGTCGTAACCTCTAAACAAAACACCATAAGGACCGAAATAGGTCTGCTTAAGCTCAAACACTTGGTAAGTGCACGTGAACTTCAGTGACTGGACAAGCAAATCCATACAAATTTCAGGCCGAAACGCTTGTGACCAAAAATAACGTGAAGGAGAAGTTGAATCCTATTTATTTATCGTAGATGAATCACCATGATTTGGCATACGTTCTTTCGAAAATCCATATAGTTTTTTAACACTCGGCACTGATTTCGGCCTTAAATGTTTGGATAACGTTTGGGTAGCGTTTCATTCGGCCTTGTTAGATGAATCTGACCTTGAAACGACTGCTCAACAAGCCAACACCGAGGTGAATCCGGACTACTCAAAAACTCTTTTCTCTTATCTAGACTGTGAACATACTATTCGTAAAGCCACTGAGGATTTTTCGATGACTTTTCAACAGCCTTACAAGTAGTACGTTCCGTCTAGACAATCTACTGCTCATCTCGAAGATGGTAGTAACTGACACATGAGGCGATTTTGTACACTGAATTCATTTGAAGCAGCAACTTAACCGGGATTCAGTTGAATTTACCTTTGAAATCAAATTACTGTGAATTTTATTCGCCTCAGTGATTGTGGCGGCCTACTGAGCCATTCGGATGATCGACTGAAGCCATTCTCACTACTGAATCTCAAATTTTCGACACCTAATCACGAATACTGTGACCCCCTCGGGGAGCCTTTTCTAGCATGGAATCGGTGCAGTCCTGAACTTACTCAGAGCTGACTCGGCAGCTCACATATCTTTCCCGGTTCAGTGAGCTCATGTGCAGATCAGCTGAGGCTCACGTCTTCTCAGTTTTACAGATATTTCGAAAAAGCAGAATAACTGTCATTCCTAATTTTCTGAATCGATCCCCATTAGATACAGCCGATTCGCTTAGTTCGGAGGTCGACAAAGTAATACAGCCTACTAGAACAGATCTGTCTGCTAGTGTTGTACATGAATCGTTCGATAAAGTGTAACATCCTTTCGATACCTAGCTGCCATGCCACCAGAAGGAATCGTGAGGGTCAGGATACTGCCTGGTTGCACAAGCCTAGACAGGAGCAGTCGAGATGCAAAGGTTGGGTTCGAACCATGGACCCTCTGGTCAGTAAGTTGCCGCTATCTCGAAGTATCTAACCAAACCACAAGCCATGCCACAAGTCAGTCATTGACTCCGGAAACAAGAGGATGAGGGACTCTGAAAAGCCGGTCGATTCAGTTAATCATTTTCTCACAGCTAGTCTGTTCTTTAAAGGGGGAGTCTCATACTCCGTTTCCACACTCGAACTGAAATCCTCTTCACCCTACGAAGCCCTAGAATTCATTAAGAATCTGACGCGTATACCCAGTCAGTGAAATGCCTATCGCCGTACTTGTCGATATGGCGTATCTCAGCCAGACGACGCAACTGCTTGTTGCTTCGGTTTAACAGTTTTTGCCATAAATTTATCTTCCAAGGAGTCGTTACCAGCTGAGCTTCATGGATTTCGCATGAGGCTACGGCAGTTTTGTGGTCTATCCGTCGACGTATCACGTGCCAAATCACATAACATTCTCAAAGCAAAACAGCATTTGAGCTAACCGGTACGGTGGATTTCGTTGTTTTTATACCAAGTTTGATGTTGTAGGAGAAGTCAGTTTGTGCTGAAATTCTGAAAAACTCTGGATCATCTCTTTCACAAATCAGCAGTAGTTAGCTCGTGATTTTCCGGAGGAACTCGAACCCGCGACCTCTCGAATCCGACTTCTCTTTCAGTCACATGATTTAGATCGTGTTAACCGAAAAAAGACCATCTAACTCATGGGGTGTTTTCCTATCTGAGCAGATGGCCTGTTGGGTGGACAGAGTCTTCAAACACCAGCCAGTAGGTGATTGACTCGAAGATGTGAACTGTGGATGACTCCCAGCAGAGACGAAACAACTGTACAGGGTTAAACTTTGACGGGATATTTCAAAATCTCCTCAGACCATCGAATTTTATCACTGTCACTCCTATCAGTAAGAACTAGCACTCACGTGTCCGCAGGTTGGTCATTTTGGGTCATGGGACTACTAATTTTAGAAGTGGCTTAAAAAGCTGTCGCTTTTAGATTTACCCAGGCGGTACAGAAGCCCTGTCAAGTTGTGGAATACGGAATGGAAGCTGTTCATAGAACTTTCTCACATGGCCTCATGGACGCAGCCAGAATGAATCTGGTAAGATCCCGGTCCCAGTTGCTGATCTAACATGAGTTGTGGTCATCCAAAGTTTTTTCTAACGGAGAATACGTAGCGTTTTTATATGAACTGGGACAAAAAACAACTTAGTGCGCTATATGACCTTGAAAATGAAACCAGTCTTGTTTTGATTGGTCCATCATTGATTGTGCGGTCCTTTTGAATTTGAAATGGAAAACAGTACAGTTGTTTTTCATTTTAAACCCACATCAGCAAAAAAAATTGCAATACCTAGCGAGAATGTGGCTAAAGCCATTTGAAACTGGATCCAAGAGTAAGATTTATTCGGAGTATGCGGTGTCTCCTGTCCTCAACCATTGAGGAGAGAAGTATAGGTACATATTTTCCTGATATAACATACTACTTATAAAGTTACTGAAAACTTTGAATATCAAAAACGAAAGAATCGGTCGAGCACTCAGTAACACCAAGGCAATTTACAAGTGAGTTTATCTGTTCACTTGCATACAATTTTATGTTCAGGTAGAGTTCCAAGAAGGACAAAACAGGTAGTTGACTTTCGAAGCGTTCAGTAGCCCTCTGAGTAGTACGCTGTCAGGAAAATATATTTCGACGTCTCGAATTTCGTGCCAACTGAGAAATGGCTTTTTCTGAGAATGAACTGGTTAAAAGATGGTCCTCTTACATAAAATATATAAATATACTGCTCATAACACCCTTTCGTTACCTAGCTGCCATACCACCCGAATGAAGCACGAGGGCTGGGATACTGCCAGGTTACTCCAGCCTAGACAGAGAGACAGAGGTCGGGTTCGAACCAAGGTCAGTAAATTCGCTCTCTCTCTCTCCACCGATTCATCTCCCCCATCTCTCTTTCCACAGGAAGACAACAAGGTACTAGAATACACTGTTACCTCTTACAGACCCTTCTGCGCCGAAGCATTAAACAAAATGTCCACGTATCTAGTGATGTATGGGGGTTCTGTGCACTCCCCCAAGACACTGTACAACTGTTCCCGTGACATTCAGGGGTTTTCACTCTTATTCATAGTACATTTCAACACACCTCTGCGTTACCACACAAGATGATGCCACCCCGATTGTTGATGAACCGCCTGCGGAAAAAAACAACTTCCAGAGCAAACTGACCACCTAAGACGTCTTGCGTCGTTGGTTTTTCAAAAACGGCTCTGAATGTTTGTTCGACTTTGAGATCCTACGATTCAAAAATTCATATCACGGAGGTTGCAGGCATTATTCTTCAAGGTATTCGTACTTTTGTATAAAAAACAACTTCAAATAACTAGCCTTTGCATAAAAGATAGTCGTTGAGTCCTTCGAACGTTACACTGATTACTGAAATGACGGGGGCACTTTGAACGTGCGTTTCTGGAAGTGGGAGAGTAAAAATTTGGCGAAACGACACTGTAACTTATCCATCGTACATTGTCTGTAACCGAATTGCCCGTGGACATACCTTGACCTTTCGGACAGACCAACTGTTAGGTGCTGACCTAAGAGGCGACCTTCAATAGCTCACTCCCTTCCTGCCTCTAGCAATAAATTTCCGCTGACTCGTGGAGCAGATCGAAATGGGCATTACTACCTCAATGATCCGGTCCGAAAATCAATACACTGGCCAACTAACCCCTTCCTCATGATCAGCTTCAGAAATAAGGGCCTAAACTTTTGCCAGTAGTCATGTGCATTGCTTCATGTGGTCTTGAGACGACTAGGCAGATGACAAGTGAGATGTTCACCTAAGGCCAGTCGCGAAATTTGCCGGCAATCGATGAGCATCACTCAGTTTGAGTAGTTTTATTCACCAGCACCGTTTTGATGTACAGAAGTTGGTTGGACCGAAGCTATCCTCCTTGAGTCTTAGGTCTGGGTGGCGGTGGTTTGATGACAAACGATCTCTGTGGACCAAAGTACTTCGTAATGAACCCAATTGTTGTCTCCATGGCGATCATTCGTACACGTCGGGTATTAGACTGTAATACGGCTTTTCATTCTATGGACTCTGCTTTCGCTCAGAACTGAGCTTGAGCGAACAGCGAGCACACGTTCGAAATCAAGCCTGAACTCGCACCAAACGTGGGCTAAATCTCAACTACTGTTAACCAACGAGTAGCTCGTAAAATCTGCATTTTATGGACAAGTCGATAGCCGCTTTCAGCGCCACCACTTCACCGGTTGCCTGGACAAAAACGCTTCCGAAAACCTGATTAATATCCACCCAAAGGGGGTCGTAGTCTTGTTTCAAGTTCATTTTCTGAATTCTGGGTTATTTCTTGATACAACACGCTACTCATAAGGTCGCTGAAATCCACTACCGGTTTCACTCTTCTTGAGGTATTCGGATGGACGTAATCGCCAAGTTTTCTTCAACATTATGTTCAAATTGAATATCAAATTGTATACAGTTAGCGGAAAACACTCACTTTTGAACTCCATTGTTGTCAGTGGGGACCCAGATGAGTCTATCTTCTAGGGTATGCTGACGTATTGCGATGCCGTAAGACCTTAACACGAGTTTCGTAGTAGAGAAACGCCTCCATTCTGGTTGCGTCATCGTAAGAACAGATCAGTGAATCAAGTTGTGCAGATTTTTAAAAATAAAAATTTTCTCCCAGAAGAATTCATTTTTCCAGTGAATGTCGACTTATTTCTGAGAAACCTAAAGTTGTTTGAAAGCAAAATCTTTAAGCCTCTCGACAAGTTTACTAGCTCGGTCAGCCAGACTTTACTTTGTTTTGTCGGCATTTCCATAACTTTCCAACCGGTTTATTCATTTACCAGTAATTAACCTTCGAATAAATCGGTGTTATCATTTGTGTATGCTACCGTGGTGTATAACGTTTGACATTTTTAACTTTTGCCATATTTTCATTTAGGTTGGCTTAAATTGCTCGGCGGTCTCACGTGGAAACTACCAAAGTCATTTCTCACTACCGACAATCTATAAGTAGCTTAGAGAAAGAATAGAATTCACCCGGCGAGTGAAGCTCCCACCTAAGGCCTGTGGAACCAGTCAACACGTGTGAGCATGTGATGTGGATACCGTGGCTGAAGGATGAGCGGTGCTATGTCCTATCTAAGTGAGAACTAATTACACTGTTGTTGAGTTGTACGTGGCCGAACATTTAGGTGTTCAAACTAATAGCCAGGAGGTGGCGTATTTGAAACTCCACGGTGTTTGTGGAACCCGCACTGTCGATGGTTTCCAGTAAGGATGAAACTGTTGTACAGAGCTGCCCTACTTTTCAAGACGGACATGACGAAATATCCGAAAGCTCGTCAAAGTACCAACAATTCTGCGTGATTGTTGATGTGAGTTGTCATGCTTCGTGTATCCCTCTGATTGTGTGGTTCTTGTTTTCTCTGTCCCCAAAAATTGTCGCGCTTTCAGGAAACAAGGGTTCTTTCAAAACATGCGCAATAGACTAACTAACGAAAACTGATAAATCTACTGTTCTTCTATCGACGGAAACAATCAGTTGCTAAGGCGCCGGTTTTGTTTTTGTGTTCACAGTTCGTCCTTGGAATACTACGACAAATTGAAGACCAGAACGGCCACCAGAAACCCACTGCGCCGGGCTCTGTTGCTTGAAGGGGCCAGGTCGACGTATGAAATGAAACACTGAGAGTCATTCGAAATTTTTGAGTATGACGTAAGATTTCATGATAGAGTTACTGCGGAAGATTGCACGCTCAGCTTTTCAGCTTCTAGGAAGTAGGAATTGAATTCCCATCAAAGCATGTTCTGATTTCGAACGTATTCTCATTTTGTCAGTCCTGAAAAAGGCTTGTTTGCAATTTCCTGGATCTTGACGGTCATCGAAACTCTTAGCTGTCTAGAAGGACTATTCCAAACTTTACGGAGATGTAGTTTCGCTTCGAAGATCGGTCTTTCATTATTGTGGCTCATTTCCTGTGGATGTCTTTCTCACACGGTTAGCTTGTAGATAGAAGTCTGACTTTACACGAAAGGTGCCAAGAAGTTTGCAAACAAAGTATTCCTCATTCGGGATATCAATTGGGAGTGCTTCTAACATAGCCCAAGTCATTTCACAATTCATTTCTGCGATTACATCATACTGGAGCGGCCGAAATTGTCACTCACTTGGACTACTACGGTTTGCTAACTCAACGACGGGTATGTCTTCGTCAACTGTGTACCTTGTGCAGATCGTCCTGTTAGACAGACCTTACCTGACGTTGCTGTGCCACACCAGTGCATATCCCAATGCTCGGCATACCGAAGCTAAATCCAGTGTTCCAACATTGACCGGGGCTGGTATGTCACGTGGCAGCGCTGAGGTATCACTCACTTCTCTTGTTTACGTAACCAAGTCAACATGAAAATGTCACATATTTCAACAGACTTAGTGCAAATGAAACTATCGATTCAATTGATCGGTGAACAAAGATTACCTCTTGCTCCTCTAGATCACCAAACGTTTCCGCAGCCAAAAGGTATTCCAGGTGCATATTCTGACGAGCATAGTCTAAAGATGACACGAGCAACTTAGTCAGGTGATTAGTATCGATCGATGTCAAGGTTATCGCGACGTATTACCTTAGCAAGTTTATTAGCCATTGCAGGAAATAGAAACTTGCCCTTGATTGGTCTCGTGTGGCCTTGATCTTCTAGGGTGAATGCCACAAGAAGTAGTTTCTGCCGCGAAGATGATCTCCTCAACTGTAGGTTTCCTCGAGAAGAGTATTGTGCTGAGCCGTCCCTCTTTTTGGCGATAATTTTCAAGTTTCTGACTGTAACTTAACAGTATCCGTTATGTCCACGGGACTTACTGAGGGTAGGTAGGCCAGAGAATCAACGTCGTTTGTTGAGAATGAAAATTCGGCGGAAGTTGTCAAACCACATAAGTTGGCACATGTTTTAAATTTGCAAATGAGTTTCCGCCAAATTGCCTTTCTCTTCCGGAGGAGACTTCCAATCGGGTCTCACAACATCAGGTTAGATTTGATGGCGATCCTTCCTGGTTACGTCTTCGGATAGGCTGAGGAAATGCGGCCATAGTGGAACGCAGTTTCACTCTGAAGAGATTTAAAGCCTGTCTCTTAAACTGGGTATACTGGAGGACCGATCACTACATGGAAATACTTTAGATCGAAAGAGGTCCACCTGATTTTTGTGTAAAGGCTGTCGCCTTTCAAACTCTGCTAAAGATCTTTTGTTTTCGTTCTCATGGCAATCAATACTGTCCTTCACGTTTTCAAATTAAGTTGCTTCCTAATGAGGACCTCTTGTGAAGAAATCTCAACGATTGGGTTGATGGACAAAAGAAAAGTCCAGGAGAGTTGCGTCCAACAATCTCAGGTACGGGCCACTTTATCGTCATATTCCTATTGGTCATCCTCGGCTCCAGAATGCTGTCACCGAATATAAGAACCGTCGAAGGAACACCACATTCGCGACCCGTGAGTTTTCTGAATTTTGCTTTTCCAGAAGTTTGGGTAGATGTTGAGTGTTTCCTGAGAGTTTCACTGGCTCTCAAGGTTGACCTACTATTTGGGTGACCTTCCTGACACGTGGTTGGATGAAATGGCTCAGATCACGTGACTTGAATTGCATCATGTTAGGTACACATACGCGATGCGTGACCTTGGTTTTACCAAACACGCCATCTAAGCCAGACCATTTAGGAAACAGCACTTGTGGCTCAGGATTTCACCGTTGAGGAAGCTCGTTTCATCGATAACATAACGACGAATCAATTTGCCGCTCATGAATCAACTTGGACTCGGTATCCATAAATATGGACGTCAGGATGCGAAGACGGTCATTTGACCAACTGAGCAATAGTCATTTACGGCAAATTTCAGCCACTTCGCTCTGTGAAACGTAGCTCTCTGTGTAGAAGACGCATCGATTTCTAAAGTAGTTACAAAGAAGACCTTGTCATCATAAAACTGAAGTTATTTCTCTGTAGAGTGGGTGGTAGGATTCACCTGCAGGTCTCCGACTCTCCGAATGCCAGTCCTAGTGCAACCCAGCAACCCTATCTATGCCACGCCAACTGAAGAAAATTTTCCCTGGACACTCCAGCTTGACTTAAATTTTTGGCCAACCACTAACCGAAGAAATTTTCCCTGGTCCCTCCAGCTTGACTTAAATTTTTGGCCAACCGCTTACCATGTTTTTGTGAACGATGGTGCATTATGTCTCGACCATCAGCGAAGATAATCTGCCTTCAGTGTATGTCATCGCAGCGTCTGAATCAACTGCAGTGCGTGACGTCATAAACGGGCGTCTTGTACACCACACCCTAGGAATCTAGTTCAAGGTTACTCTGTACGAGAACTCAATGCCGGGATGTCAACCCGCTGAATCCTCACTACGGGTGATGTGAGTTCACGGTAATATCCGAAAAATGGTGTTTTACGACCATCTCAAATGGGGATTTGAGGTGAAATTTGGAGGAGAAGAGGCTGACAAGCATCAGGTGTTTGAGACCTGAAGCTAGAAAACAACTAACCACGTTGTCCACTGCTTGGCTTACCTAGACTAGTACACATCAGGTGAACGTAGCAGGACGGGTCACGTGAATTTCCGGATTACTAGTTTTCCTGACGGATTGCGTAACATGGGGTTGGCTCTCGGGATCACTGTAGAAGTAACAGTCACTGGGCGTTCATATGGACGAACGGACTGGAAGTTGATTGGGCCAGAATACATATAGGGATGTCAATCGATTTTTGACTCCAAAACAATGCATAAATATACCATGTAGTTGCGTACAGAAAAACGACTTGCTTAGCGTCCCGAAGCCACCAATGTTCTCTCCTTAGACGCCCAGATGTTAACACCAGGTTTGAGGTGCCATCCTGATGACCGGCTGGGAGTCCAAGTTTCGTTTGTTTACATTCCCGTTGGAAAAGTGTCCCACCTTCTTCAAGCCTTCTTTAAGAATTGCACCGGTCGACCGATAACCCAGCGTTAAGTCTTACCGAGTCACGTGATTTTAAAAGCTACAAGTAAGTTCAAATTCCCTCCATGAGATGCATTTAAACAAGCTTTTTGATAGATGACGACTGCGACAAGTTTGCACACTTTTACTACTGAAATTAACTCTCCACCAGGACCAAATTACAACCTTCATATTTGCCAAACCAGTTTGTTTTCCCCCATTCCCAAAAAACATCAATCACTCGGGCACACAATGCAGTTAACTGAGTTATTTGACATGGTCCTTTTCCAATGACCATTGACCAGGCAGATTAGGTTCCCAGTAACTTTCCCGGATGATGAATAACGCCAAAATGAGCGTTAGTCACAAACTGTGCGGATTTTCGCCCAAATCCCGTGGACACTGCGAGAAGAAGAAAGGGACAGAAACGCGAAACACAATGTCCACTTTAGGCAACTTATCACATTAATGATCGGGTGAGATTCAGAGAGATTTAATGCGGGAAACATGTGTGCAACGGTGCGCCGTTGAACCAAGTGATTTGGCTGGGATAAACTGTAACTAGGACAAATTGTTCCTAAAATCCACCGGAATTACACGATTATCCAGTCGCAAAGTTTCCGAGATAAGCTGGGCAAATAAGAGGGGAATATCCGCCAGAAAGTGGGTTACTCTAGCAAAAGTTTTCAAACGTTGTCGCACTCGTTGATTTGTAATAAAACCGGAAGAGGTAACTCGGAAATGTTTTTTTTTCAAGCTTAATGTCCGGATGACGGTGTTTGTCAGGCAAGCAAATTCATTGAAGTGTCATGGAGTCCGATATATTGGCGATAGTATTAATTGTAATCATATTGATAACAGTAGACACTCAATGTCAGATCATCATCATCACCTTCATCATCATCATCATCATCATCATCATCATCATCATCATCATCATCATCATCAGCATCATCATCATCATCATCATCATCATCATCATCATCAGCTGCAAGAATCGTGAACGGTGGTTAGAGCTGCCACAGTTTCGTTTCGGAAGGGGTTGGTAAACAATCGGTAGTTTTTATTTGGGCAACGTTTCGCTTTTGACACGAAAGCTTCATCAGGCCAAGTGAACAGCAGGTCACCAAGTTGGCCAGGTGTTAAGACAGATGGGGAACTAATCAGTACGACGTCTTCGGATTAGCACACTAGATCCGTGTTGAGTGTCAATTAATGGCTCTGGTTGGATAGTGTGGTTGCCAAAATCTTGAATTGATGGGTTGGAGGAGTTTCAAATTAGTTCCGATCAGCTCTTGTTCCTTTATCTTCCGTTTCAGGGTGCTTCAGTTGATTATTCACCTCGGATGCAACTGATGGATTTTCCTTAGTCTTCGTGGGCTTGTGAGTGCTGCGACAGTTTAGTTGGGGGGAAGGGTGAGGTCAAGTGGAATTTAGATGATGACTACTCCTCCTTCTGATGACCGCAAACCAACACGTGTCAGCTCGACTGATCCAAAACCGTTCTCCAGACGCTTGCCAGTTCCACGCCTTCTATTCTGTGAACACTGGGATGTTTGGCGATTTCTACCGCCTCGGCCATCAGTCTCTGTGACGTGGACCGTAGTCCTCGCCTCAAAACCTCAATATTTTCTAAATCTTTTTTTGTCCCGTGTCCAGTGCATGTTCTGCACTTGTCAAGTCTTTTAGTAACGCTCGATATTCATCTGCGTTTCTCGGCGGCCTGTTTATTTTTCTCCTATGTTCTCAGACTTTGGTGTGAAGTCCCCTGACCGTCTGTCCTATATAGACCTTAATGCAGTCGTTACACTTGATTTTGTAGACACAGTCCCTAGTTGTATTTGCTGGGAGGCGATCCTTCAATTGCACCAGTGTAGAGCGCAGAGTGTTTCCCCTCTGGAAACCTACTCTTATGTTGGTCTCTTGTGTTTAGAATCCTTCGAATGATCTCCGATGTCCCCGGTTTTTTATGGAATAACAGCCGTCCCAAGCCATTCCCGTTTGGGTTTCGCCACCGGTACCAGCACCCTTCGCAATTGAAGCCGAATCAATCTAGCTGGATATTCACTACCCCGAAGTTTGTTCATTACTTCAATTTGGACCGCCGTCCGATCAACTTATTCTGTGCACAGGGCCCTTACACGGTTCCAAACTTTTTCAAACTGCCACAGTTTCGTTCACCGATGACTTGGGCAGGTGGGGTAGGTAGCTGCGCATTGAAGGTGGTTGCCCGTATAATCGATCGTTGAATACAGCATCGTCAGTGGTTTTTTAATAAGGGAGCTGTGCATTAAGCACAATAGCGTGGATGCACAAGCTTCACTGGACCATATCTAGTAATGTATCTAAGCACTGATGTGTCCAGTCTCGGGGTCCGCATCCAAGGAGATGGAAATGACCAGCGAAACTGAGTTTACTGGTAATTGCTTTCATACTTCGCTGCCAAGTCATTGTTTGACCGCCTCTGGCTCGTTTCCACCCCTCACGTGGTTGTGCGAAAAGAACCCTACGAGGGAGTCGGTCGACTGGCATACGGAGCACGTGACCAAGCCAGTGCAACATGTGCCATGTGATCAGTTCATCTAACGAGGGTGAGTTATTTCTTCCGAATACCATTCGACGTACTTCAGCATTACTGATCCAGTGTTCCTACCAGAATCGACCAATGGTCCGGAAACATCGATGATGAAACACTGAAAGACTTTTGCTTTCCAGAGTGCCAAGCTCCCAGGTTTCTGACCCATATAGTAATACGGAGGGCACCGCAGCATTGTAAACCGGACTATTGACGGATGAGCTGATGGCGCGCCTACACCACAAGTGACGCAGTTTTACAAAACCTGCTCTGATCTTCCCAATCCAGATGGAAATATTATCTTTCGCGAAACCACCGGGACTGATACACCATTTCGAGTAGACAAACTTGTCTACTACCTCGATCTGCTCATCTACAAGCATAAGTCTAGGGTTCGAGCCCATCCAGTCTTTCAGTAGCACTTTAAACTTTGCAGGTGTGAACCGTGAGGCAGACTAATTTAGATTATTTAATATTGTTTGCATTACGACAGGAAGAGCTATGTCGTCTGCATACTCGCTATCTGTGAGCGAATGCACTTTGATATCACAGGCATAAGAGGATGGTCGTGAGTCTACGATAATCTTGTCAATGACGAGGCTGAAGAGGAAAAGTGAAAGAGAAAAGTCTTGCCTGACACCACTTGATGTGGGGAACTCAGAAGAGAGCTCCGCGCAGACCTTCAGACATCGATGGGAATTGACGTACAGCGCCTTAAGGAGAGTCAAGGGTTTATGGGGGACACCTTTGCTCCACAGACACTGCCATAGTGCCTGGCGGTCTACAGAGTCAAAGGCAGCTTTCAGTTCAAGGAACACAACCATTGTTGGTTGCTAGAAGCAGTGTCGCTTTTCCAGAGTCTGTCGGAGGGTAAAGATATGATCGATGTATCCTCTTGCAGGACGGAACCCAGCTTGGTTTTCACGGATCTGTCTCTCCCTGTGTTCGGTCAACCTTCGAAGGATAAGACCAGAGAGCACCTTCGATGCCACAGCTAACAGGCTGATGCCACGGTGATTTTCACACATTGGCCGCGTACCTTTTTTTAAAAATGGGAATAACTGCCGACATGCCCCATTCTGCAGGCACCTTCGCTTCGTTCCACACACCACCAATAAGCTTTGTCATGGGTCACCAGGGATTCTCCGTCTTCTTTGAACAAGACCGTCCGGTCCTGGTGCCTTCTCACGGATACTTCATACTTTATTTCTTCTTCCGGCAGGCTATGTGGTTTGTAGTTGATTCGCCCGTATGCACTATCTCCAAAGTTGTGTTGTGGGAGGCCAGCTTAATTGCTTTTCGACTGTATTCGACGATTTTGAGAGTGAATTAATGGGGCGTCTTTTCCACGTATCGGCTCAGTGAACGCTGCTTTCCAAGGGCTAGTCGGTCGTGTCAGTTGATACAGGGCACGGCTTTTTCCGGTGGCAACAGCCTTCTCAACCTCCCGAGCTTGGCAATTGGTTTGCAAAAGTTTCGTCCCCAGTCGAGGAGACATCATCAGTCCGCAGTGAAATGGGTGCTTCCTCCGTGCCTAGCTGCGTTTACCTAGTTTTTGAGGAGTACCTAATATCCTATCATATATATACCATATATACCTTTTTTGTAGTATTATTGGCCTGATTGTGCTTTGTGCTGCGTTGTGGTCTCTAGGCCTCGTATTCCATTGGTTGGTTGGATGGCTGTATTGGGGTGTTCCCGGTCCGTTTTCAATTGGTCAGTTCCCGGTATGTGTTGAGTTGTGGTCTCTTTTCTTCGAATTTGTTTAGTTGTGATGGCGGTTTCTATTTTTGTTACTTTCCCCTCTTCAGCCTGATTGTTTGTTTGTCCTAGTTTGTTCGCCTCTGCGTTCTGTAGTTTTGTAGCTCTTTAGCTTGCAGTGGTCGGTAGACTGGGTCGACTTCGGTGTGTGTGTTGATGGCTTTTTTCAGTGGAGTGTCATGCTTCCGTGAATTCACGTCCTTTCTTTGTCCTCGCTTGAGCCTGTATGTGAACCCAGTTGATTTTTTGTCCATCTTGATCTTCGTCACGGTGACGAGTGAAAATTGCTCGTGCCTTTTGGTTGCAAGTTTATGTTCAGCCATTCTGGTAGGGAGTTTCCTTCCTGTTTGTCCCACGTAGCGTTTGTCACAATCTCCGCACTGAATCTCGTACGCGACGTCGGTACTCAACATTGCGTCCGGCCGTCCTTTTGCATTTGATGGCGTCCTCTGTAGAGTGCTTGCAAGTTTATGGGACTCTCATGTGTTGTACTGTCGAAGCAAGCGTCCGGTCATTTCCGAAATATTCCTGATGTATGGAAGTCTGATCCTTCTCCTTGTGCTGTTGGGTCGGTCGAACTGCGTTTTCTGAGGGTCCGCCATATGAAATTGCTCGGGTATCCATTTCTCTGAATAGCTCTGTACAAGCGTTTCTCTGCTCTGACTCGCGACTCCATAGTGTTGCAGTACGCTTGAAAAGATGGTACTCATCGATTTCTAGAGTAGTATGATACATAACACAAAGTGAATCCGGATGGACTCAGTTGTTTTGCCGAGAATTTTGTTTCCGGTGGTTGGTAACAACTCTGCACTTATTTCCCGACGCAGAGTGGTGTAGTGTCTGACTCCAACTGAAAACGCTTCAGTTCACTTACTCGCCTGATCTACGGTGACCAGAGGTTCCGTGGTTCGAACCCAACCACAGCATCCCTGTCTAGGCTTGCTCAACATGGCATTATCCAAGAACTCCAATTTGACTGGTATGGCACCTAGACACCAAGAGGTGCTAACGTTGAGCGAAGATTCTCCAACTTGTCTGATACTTTGCCTGTTTTATGAAGTTCCCCGGTTCTGAACGGTGTAACTAGGTGGATTGACAAACGAGGCGAAATTGGACGGGATAAATTTTACCCCACCAAACACGAGAACCGCCGCGTATTGTCAGGGTCATTCGAAGCTGTCACAAAGTTGAAAAACAAAGTAGTGGAATACGAATCTATAATCCGAAGTTTCGGTTGCCTCTTTTCAAGGAGGTTTCACAATCAGCTCTGTCCGATTGTTGCCAAGACTTGGAAGTTCTCGGAGAAAGTTTGCCTATGGCACTCAAAAACCCGAGGTATAACTTCTTACTCCAATACACTTTAAACCTTTCCTATTGTACATCATCATCATCATCATCATCGGCGGCGGCGGCGGCATAACATCAGTGGTTAGTGCTGATGCTCCACTGCCGTAACCTTATCGTATACCATATGGCGATCCGAGTCTTGTATGACCAAGAACTTCTAAACCTATGTTGCTACAATTCAAAATTTCCGGTAAACGGACGCTGAGTTTGAACACGGTAAAATAACACCACAGGAGTGATCAGGTCCTTCAAACTTCGCGGACATGTGGTTGCTCTGATTTGCGCAGTGTATGTCCTGGATAGCGCCAGAGTCGTATGACATGGCGGTATTCTGCTCAGTTAATTAGTGGCTGCTGAAACATGCAAAGGTGTAACGGTTTACACACCGGGAAAAAACTCCATGTATCATCTGCTGTCAGTTCAAAGCCTCGCTTCCCCAACTAATCGACGGCTGTTCCAGGGTATTTGTTCATCGGCGTAACTATTCAAACGACGTAAGCTTGAGAAAATGTCAGAGGACGGTGGTTATCTCAAAACCCTGTGCAAATGCGTTTTTTCTTCCGTCTTCTTCAATTGCTTGCAATCTGTTTTTCGGGCACCACGATAAACGGCCCCAATCCTTGTATAGATATGGACTGGAACCATTCTCAGGGTCACAGCATTGGGAAACCGGACCACTTTGTGTGAGAGTGCGCGTCCTCAGTCATCATCATCATCATCATCATCATCGACAGCATGACATCAGTGTTCAACACCGATGCTTCGTTGCCGTACAACCATGATTTATTTGAAAGCTTTATTGTGAAGAAAAGAATGAAGGTGGACGGGGAGGGGACTCAGTGCTGCCTTGTTGCGAGGTGCCTACACCTCCAAACACTCATTCGGGCAATCTGGGTAGAAACTGACAACAAGATCGCCACTGACATCGGTTGGCAGCATCTCCAACCAGGCGCAGTGGGGATCACGCGGTCCCCATCCTGGAAGGCGAGTAGCACCGACAGCACCCAAGCGTTTCGTGATTTCTTTCATACCCTTCTGCCAGGTCAAGGGTTGGCCACCTCTCTGCTTACGCCACTCTGAATTGGGCACGGAAAACAGCACTCTCTTCGACAAACGATGGTTGGGCATACACAACACATGTCCCAACCAACGCAGCTTCTGGTGCTGGGCACATTCTTGAATGGAAGTACCCGCTGCACAACCCAAAACTCGCTTTCTAAGTGCCTCGTTACGGATTCGCCGACACCCACACACGTCATCGCATATACCATGAAAAATCTTGACTGGATGCTGTGTAGCAATCACGTGATGCCTTGTAATTTCCTTCCTATAAACTTGTTTGTGCAAACAGTATAGTTGTAAAGAAGGTGACGGTGCTTTTGAAATTTTGAAATATTCCTTAATGGATACTTCAGTGTGTGCACCTCAGGAATGTCCGTCTATATAAGGCAGACAGCAAGCGCTACCCGATTTACGAACACCTTTCAGCACAGTCAAGTTTGAAGTGGCCTTGGGAACCAAATCGACCCGGTTTAATGAACAGCAATCAAGATCGATACAAACATCGACAAATAAGGCCAGGAATGGCAAGATTAATCGATGCGCGCATGCTGGTCATTGAAAGAACTCGTACAACACCTATGTCCCTTAACAAACTGCAGGTCTCAAGTCTTTCTGAGAAACTCAGACCTGTGAATGGGTGTTGATCTCCCCTTCGCCGTCGGTTATGAGTGGAACGGTTAACCCCATCTTTCTGTCTAACAGTTCAAGTCACTTGACTTAGTATTGATCGCTCGCAGGAGAGATTGCTTCTTAGCTAAGAGATCCAGGTGACTTGTCGGGATCAGCTGAGTCCTCATAGTTTGTGTGCAATGTGGACTTGGACCCACCCTTGAACTACCGGTGAGGTCCCACAAGAAGCCTGCTGTTCGCAGACGACCTCAGACTGTGGAAGAAGGTCAAAAATCGGCTGGACAAACAGGTAGAGTGCCTGTATGGTCTTGAAGACGACAAGGCAGTCATCATGCCAACTTGTGAACCTATTCGGGCTGGATTATAGGCGCCAGAAAGAGACCCTTGTCTCTAAAAAGGACAAAACAGAAGAGATACTTAGAGCTTCTGAAGTTGTTCCCCATAGAACGCGTCACACACACACAAGAAGTTAAGAGTGCAAGTTCGAAACACAGACGATGAACAAACAACCACACGTCTGAAACTTTCATCTGAGGAGTCGTCACTCAAGGAGCCAATCAGTACGTGAGCACGTGATGTGAATTCCGTTAGTGAAGCATCGCATTCAGTTTAGACACGAGTGAATCACATTGCTGATCAGCCGCTCGTGGCCAAACGGTTAATTGTTCAAAACTGTCATCCGGCAGGTCGCGGATTCGAATCTTCCTAATTGATTTTCGTGACGTACACACTCTTGATGATCCTTGATAAAAATGAAACGGGTGTACAATGTTTCCCGGCTGCCCAGTATAGGTTGGCTTCAGTTACAGGACGAAGTATCAGTTGGAAATTCGGTGGCTCAAAGTAGCCCTGTTTCCGGGACCAATATGTGGGTATTCGCGTCCAAAAAGACAAGATTGACGTCGGATAGAGAAGTAAAAGACTACGAAATTAATTGTCGCAGTTCTGTCCTAAGTCGACACACGTCTTAACTAACCGGCTGTTACTGTTCTGGCATTTTTTTGTGGGCAGTTAACTAATGTCGGGCTGTGCTACCAGTGTAACGGCAGAAACTACTGATGCGAAATGCGAGTAGTATGTTGTTTTGTCGTAACTCCGCCTCGTGTCCAATGGGGGGGTGGGGTTTATTACGGAAATTGTGGAACTGCTCTGCAGCGTTCGCTTACAATTGCGTGATAGTCAGTGCTTATCCTCGAAAGTTCAAGAAGACGCGTGAGGTTGTTCAGTTTTTAAAAACAAGATGCAAATGAGAAGTTTACTTTCCTGTCCAATAGTTTATAATCGTTTAGTTGGTGTTGGCGAACGGCTTTCCTCCTTACACCGGCAATCCTATCTGATTGGTTAGATCGCTAGGTTAGGGCCCCAGATTGGCCACGAAGATTCAGATTTACTACACACTGCGAGCACACTTTTCGCGGCTACCTGAAAACCAGGGGTGCGAATAAAGGTTATCACTTCTAAAAAGCAGACACCCTAACAATAGTTAAATTCAACTGTCTTCATCCGCCTTATGAGCAGTGTTACGTCTGTAAATATACTGTGAGATCTCAAGTATCGTACCAACTGAAATATGAAGCAGCCTTGTGCAACACATTTGACTGAAGACCATATAAACGAGAGATTCAGTTGAGTCCCTCGTCACAACCAAATTAGTATGCAAACGGGAGTAGTTGGCCAGTTCCGCTCAGTTTGGGTTCAGGTAGAACATATGGCTGAGGGGGGCTGTGATTACCTGATGAGCCCGAATTGAAAGGGTGGAACGTTTAAGGGTGGACCGTTTAAGGGTTTTCAGCAACTACATGAGTAGTGTGTTAGGTCCAGACTAACTCTAACTGGTTCCTAATTTCGTCAGGTCTCCAGATCTCGTCACGTATACGATAGTTGAGCCATAATCACGAAGAATCCTATAGGTTTGACAATTAGCCAAATGTATCAAGCATGATGCGGAAGTCCTGTGAGTTCGGCGTAGGACATGTAAGCGATCGCTCCCACCCCTCCATTTGACGTAAAATTTGGATATTCTTTTTTCCTTGGCGTGAGCTCGGTCAACGACCATTTGACAACCAGAAAACACCAAATGGTCAGTGAATTTGACAGTCAGTAGGCTTGCTGCGATTAGGTGTATTGTTTATTATTTTCGTTGTTTTTGTTTTTGTTGTCCTCATGGTTGACACACGGCGGGCATACACTGGCACATTACACTTCAAGACCCGCCCAGAATCATTCACCATCTTCAAAATGAGCTGGTGTTGTTTACCCTCTCAACTTTGCACGCGTTTTTCCTCACTCACTCACTCACGCACTCACTCTCACTCACTTTCACACACTCTCTGTCTCTCTCTCTCTCTCTCTCTCTCTCCCCGAATCTCACCACCGCTTGTTCTGTTTTCTGTTCGCAAACAAATGATGCCAAAACTGATTGGTTTCCGAAATTGAAGACGATAGTTGCACACGCTTGCGTTCCTTTTTGTTGATGTAACCCTCAAAAATAGGAGAATTCGTTCATGGTGTCCAATTATTGTCCCATGTTTGAATGGAAGAAGCAGAGCTGGGGCATTCCATAGTCAAGGAGCTGTAATGTTGGACCCGTTTGATGCGGCAACAGCGAGGTTGGGTGATCGTGCGTACACATGCCCCAGCTGCGAGACATTGATGCCGTGTGCGCAGCGCCACACCGCATGGCATGTAATCTCGTCGACCTCTCGTAGCTGAATGTCTAAAAACAGGAACAAATCGATAGGTTGTGGTTGCCCAATCAGATTGGACGTTTGCATTCCATCGAATTCGGTGGCAAAGCACAGGTCAAAAGTATCATGGTCAGCAGATCTTGCGCATCACTGTGGTAGTTCCAGCACCCGCGCCCGCTGTCGAAGTCAGGACACTTGAACTCTAAACAGCGTTTCGTCACTCCACCCGTTTTCCACCCATTAGAAAATCCACTGGAGCTCGCGAAGGAATTCCACAACAAATATGACCCCCCCGGGCAGCGAGATGAACACATGTGTCTTTTATGTGTTCATCATTTCATCCACTACTCAAACGGTGAGTGGAGCAATGTTTCGCTAGACGTGGCTGGTGCCTCGCTCATTTGGAAAAGAGATGCTTTTTTCGCAATCAACTGGATTCTTGCTAGAACGAGAAGACACGCCAAAACAGGAGCGGATAGGCCTGTAAATGCCTCTGGTTACACATCCCGAAGAAAAGACGCTTAAATTTCCAATAGGATTTATCTGGCGATTTATATGCGAAAAATCGGAACACTTGAGGGTTTATGTGCTACATTTATTGGTTATTTTTACAAGGATTTTTCAGACAAAAAAGCTAAGAAAGCCCGTGATTCATGAGGTAAGTCATTTCATACTTTGCCGACCAAGCGAGACAAAAGCTAAGAAAGCCCGTGAGTTATGGGGTAAGTCATTTCATACTTTGCCGACCAAGTGACTGCGCACGGCAAATTGGGACTAGTTATTCCCTCTGTGGAGATTACTTAAACGGACTGGCAAGAGGGGTCAAATGGGCCACTCAGTATCCCGCCGAGTAGAAGATTCCGTGTTGGCGCATTCACAACACGTGCATTTGTTCGACGGATCGGGACGATTCACGAGGACGCACTGCAGATAGTTAGTTAGAGAGTAATTTGCGCATTGCACCGGAAGAACAAAGCACTAACCAACAAGCACGACCACATGAAAAGTATGTCTTGTGCGTCCTACGAGTACCTAATGAAGATCTCCTAACAAGCGGGAACATCTTCATCAGTAAATGGTCTGGATCATTGGATTTGCGGTTCAGTCCGGTTAAGTTATGGGGTCAATCTGTGGCTGAGATAGTTCAGTGGTTAAGCCACGAACTTACTGACCGGAAGGTCCAGGGTTCGAACCCAGCCTCCGGCATCTCGACTGCTCCTGTCTAGACTTGGTCAGCCTGGCTTTCTTGCTTCCTTTGGGTGGCATAGAAGCCAGGTACAGCTGGGCGATTATTACTCCTACTACTATTATTATTATTATCAGTCATCGTTATTAATGTTATCAGTTTATGGAGCAACAGCCGGAAGTACTTTTCCTGAGTAGAGGTTGGTCAGGCAAGCTCTTATCCACTATGTTGTATATTAAAATGCTGTATCTGCGTATATCTTGAACCCTCGGCAAAAATTCCAATAATTAAGTGCATTTCTAACACACTGTCATCCTCAAAATCTAAATGTATTTGCGAAATCAGATAGACATCTAATGTATGAACCCATCCACTGGGGCCGCTTTCCAATAGCTTTTGTTCGACACTATCGAAGCCCCTTTGCTGCGAAAACCCTTTGACAGTTATCGGTGAAATAACTGGTCCAGGTAATTAGAAAGCCGTTAAAAGCGCCAATCAGCTCCCATTTTTGTTGGTCAATAGGCGGCTCGACTGAACGTACATATGCATTTTCTAAGGTTTTCTTGGAGTAGTTCGAAACACTGTTCTCTGTGAGATGCGTGTCACCAATTGCTGTCATCAAGGATGGAACAAGTGAATACCCCCGCTCGATTTTTTGTACAAAAGTCAACCATAATTTCAACACCTCTCTGCTGTCTAGAGACTACGATTATTGGGTAATGTGACTGGAGGATGAATGGCGCTATGTTCTGTCCATACAACACGTGAACACGTGATGTGGATTCGGTCACTTGATGAGAAGTGGCGTTATGCCTTGTTCAAGTGAGAGCTAATCACACTGCTGATAGGCTGCTTGTGGTTAAACGGTCGAGCGTTCAACCATCTGGTCTGAGCACCGCGGATTCGAAAACTCTCTGAGCTTAGTGAGATGCTTGCTGCTAACGTTTCACAACAAGAACGAAAACGGTGTACAGTTGTTCCTCGGCTTTCTAGCATATATAGACTTTACTGAAAGGACGAAATTTCTATATTAGTTTTGTTGATCCCAGTGTGAACTTCATCCCATCCTCCCCCAATCGCTTGTATTTTTCTTATTAAGAATCTAGATTCATTTAAGTCAAGTTGTTAGAGGGCTTGGACATCCGAGGGCTTTGTCAAATACCCGCATAGCTCTTGTAAGATTTATTTCCTCTTCGGTCAAAATACCACTGGGTGCTCTCGTCTTGTTTTTTTTTTCGGATCTTTGGATGTTTTTGGCTGACATTTAGTCACAATTCCCCAGCCTGTCTGGTTGTGTTTACTAGTTAGGATTTTGCGTCATGTCACAGGGCTGTCGCTGAGTGGTGATGTGAACGCAATGGTTGGTCTGAACACTTTCGCTTGCGTCTGCCAGAGCGCGATTCTTGGCATATTTGAGGTTGTCGGATCGGTTTCAGAACAGGAAATGCCAACTGAGTGTCGTTCTGGTAACTGCAGGATTTTGTGGGCTTGATAAAAATTCGTACCGTACAAAGTATACATCTTTTCCAACTGGTAATCGGGGTTTATTAGGTCTGTCATTGTGTGGTTGCAATCTCGAAAAGAGGACAGAATTTAACACTCCAGTTGCTGAAAGACCACCATCATCGTCGCCATAATCAATAGTAACGCCGCCGTGATCCTCAACTTCTCACGCCTCATCGTCAACGCCATCAACGACAGTAGCACTGGTTGACTTTTTTCGTTTTAATCGATCTCTTGATGATTACTTCTTGACGTTTTTCACGTTCTTAACTTTGCTGTTAGTTCTGCAAATAGAGATTTTATTACTGGATGTGATCATACCTCCATATCAAACCTCGGTACACAGTCAGTTATTCGGCTACTTTTAAAGAACTGAGTTCGCGCACGGGTAAATCTTCGAAGTAATACGGTCACAAAGAAAATGAGCTTCTTCTCATAGAAGTTCACAGTTTTGCAAAGATGAACATTGCCCTGAAGACCACCTACCAACATAATTCTTTTCCCGTAGGAACCCATCGTGTACTATCTTGTCATCGTTCCCCGAAAAAGTCACCCACGTTCCACAAAAGTAGCCCACGACAATTTTGTCCTTCTGGAGGCTTATCAGATAGGCGTCGTCTCTCAGTTTCCGCCAATCTTATGTTATGATTGAATGTACGTTGGGCAAAACCCACAGTTTTGTAAAATATGCCTGTTTTAACGACAAACTCTGCTGAATTCTGGCCGAATGTCTCGTTTATTCTATTCTTCGACACGGACAGCCTCATGTTTCAGTTCGTGCGGTATCTGAGATATCGTAGGATATTTTCTGGGCGGGACCCCACTCACTAGAGTATCATAATCGAGAGACCTAAAACCAGCTTAGTATGCAAATGAGTGTATTTCGTCCAATCCGAATCATTCTTCCAGCTCAGCAGTTTCAGTATACAGGTCTCACTTCCTTTTCTAACTGCATATGTGGACCAGAATCGAGGATCGCACCACGTGGTTTGCTTGTCAATCATGACATACGCCCGGGCCACACTTGATTGGTAAAAGAGTAGCCAACACACTGGAGGCTATTGATCAAGCGGCTTTTAATCTGTTCGTCGGTGTTGGCAACTAGCCTGTGAAAATTTCCAGACGAAGAGATATCATCTTTGCTCTCCTTGACCGAGCACTTCGATTGATGACGACGTGCTTCCAAGCTAACTGGCAAGTTTGCCGAGCAGATCAGCAGCCAACAAACGCTCCCGAGCTACCAACGTTTCGACAAATTGTCATTACAGGATTGATTACTCCGATATCTAGGATAGATCGAGCTTAGAAATCCCGTCTTGTATTTTTTCGAATATACTACTAGTAAAAGGTTACTTTCTAGGTTTTCAGTATAACAAACGACTTCCGGTGCTTCCTCAAACAGCTCCGTTTGTTCTTGTGGTCAATGCAAGCATTCTATCTTGTTTGCAAGTTTGCCTCAGTTTTAATTGATTCACGGCTGTGTTGCTCCATCAAAGACGCAGCATCTTACATCTCAATTTGGGGGCATAATCGAAACTCATTCAACTTCACCACAGTCATTGTCATACGGGTTCCGGTTTCTCTTTAGGTTTGTTAGTTACCTTCTCTCACCCGTGGGGTGAAAATGCTCCTAAGTCGCTCATCTGTCTACATTCTTCCGGTCGAAGACGTTCCAATTTGTTTGAGCCTCCACAAAAACGCAAACCTGGTGCTAGAAAGAATCCAGCTACGAAGTTTGGTGTGCTCTTTGTGTCAGAAAGGTGTCGAGATTTACTGGGAAACCGATCGAGGTAAATCCAGCTCTTATACCGGACGATAAATCAACGAGGCGGTTAACGAATCAGCCTAACAGTCGGGTTTCGTCACTCCTGTTCACCTCCGAGTTTGAACCATGGAATACAGAAAACTCAGGCGGATTCTGTCAACTTGTAAAAGCTGTAGCCTTTAAATGACATCAGGATGACTGACATCCGTGAAGATCCCAGTGCTTCAAAGCATCTTAGAACCCAGACACCACGAGCGGACGGAACACAACTCTTGGGCAACCATACCACTGAATTATTTTTTTTAGATTTTATGTGAATATACACACAGCAGGCTCAAAGTGCATCGAGCATTTTTTGGTGACTCACATCTGGTGGGCAAATCAGTGATGCTCTGGCGGTCCTGTTAGCTTGGTTTCAGGTTCCAAATGCCAGCGAAATGAATTCTCCGGTGGGCGAATCAGTGGTGCTCTGGATGTCCTGTTAGCTTGGTTGCAGGTTCCAAATGCCAGCGAAATGAATTCTCCGGAGAGCATTTGACAAAAAAGCCTCTAATATAAGCTAACAACTCAGGGGAGGCCACACGACGTCATCACAATAAACGATAAGCGTCAAAACACATCAGCAGCTACCGTCTTCCTCTATGGATGTATATGGCTGCACTCATACCTCCCAGTAGCTTTTGGGTATCCGTACCTTGTTGGTCGTGTGAAAGTACACCTCACTGTCACACGTGTAACCGAACTTGATCGTGCCTACCCTATGGACGGTATGTGATTCGCACCATAGGCGTTGGCTTTTGGCAAAGTGTCAGCTGATACGTCTGCTGAGTATGGCAATCGGTTCGCAAACGTTTTCTTCACCCAGAAAGAGACGTTGTTAATGCTCGTTTGTATGCACGTTTCCTCCACTTATATAGTTTCTAAAGAGTAATTAATATCCACATCGTGATTGGTTATATGGGAATTGTTCAACACTTGAATTGGTAGTTTATAGGGTTTTGTGTCGCGTTGTGGTCAGATTGTCTTGTATTTGTTCGGTTGGTTTGAATCGTTCCAATTCAGTTGTTCTGTTCCTTCATCCCAATTGGTCCATTCTATACTCATGTTGTGCACTGCGTTCCAGCCAGTCTTCGTGCTATTTGATTGGTTGACCGGACATCTATTTTTAGTAGTTTTCTTTCTTCGATTTTGAAGGATAATTTTGGAGGCAACTGTCGCCAGTTAGCTCCACAAAACATCACAATTGTACAATTTTCTTTGTCTTATGCAACAGGCCAAATAATGTTTTTTTCATCCTCCGCATCTTCATCACCCTCGTTGTCTTCATGTGGCTCAGTGAGTACGCCCAGTCTTTTTTTAGTAGTGCGAGCCTTTCTTTTGCTTTCCTTTATTACTTTTTTTGGAAACAAATCAAATAGAATGTAAACGGTTGAACGCAAAGTTTAGTGGGTGATATGTTTCCTTAGTTCTACCCTCGGTGACTTCATGATAATCTTCCTTGCGACCTCCCAAAAATAATCTTACGCCGGTTGTAGGCAAGCTGGTTTAGTTTCAGTACCTCTCTCCTAAACATGCGTTATCGTGAATGCACTCATTCACGACGCAAATCCGTTTCACCCACACAGGTCTTTCACCAAAAATAAATCATTCAAAAGACACCCAGAGACCAAATATGAAAGTGAGTTTGAAATCAGAGTCGTCTCTTTCAAACTGCTCAGGCTCAGTTAGTTGCTTTGGTTACCAGAGGACCAAAAGAGGCTGAGATGAAGCTCAATAGGTTGGGTTCGATCTTAGAGGCTCCTGTGTAAGATTACTTGGTATATAACGCTGTGAATTATGCCAGTTCATTTACTCTGAAGTTTCGAAAAACAGAGGCCATCATGGCCAAAGACATGCATAAATATTCTCGACAAGGTCGATTCTTGAGTATCGAAACGTCGGGTCAAATGCATCCATTCGGTCCACAAAGCTCTTGATAAGTATAAAAAAAACTGAGGTGAAGCTTGAGCACAAAAAACTCACTATCTTGCAAGACTCCTGTAGAACTAAGGGGCATATGTAAATACGGGAGTTTACCCCCCCCCCCCTCGGTGTTCACCACGGTCAGCTGCATTCTGCAGGGCAGTGTGGACACAGAATCCCAGAACGGCGGAGAGCTTGCCTGGTGGACTGAATGTATCCAAGGAGATCTATTCCAGTTGCTAAACTGTACACTAGGTATCTACTTGATTGAAAAAGGACTTGACATTGCGGCATGAATGAGTTATTTTCAGTTGTCAATCAATGCGATTGCTTGTCCCCTTATCTCAAGGAACGCAACCATCAGTCGTGCAAAATTGCTTCCTATCACGACGACCTGCTAGGTTGTCTTCTCTGTCATTGACTCGTCATAGATGCATATAAATAGATGTGAGTCATTCTAAACCCCGCGTCCTGGATGGAACGTAGTTCTCCCTCCCAAGTTTGAGGTTGATTCACAACTCAAAAGTTAAATGCTTTTCAACCAGGTTGGATGCATTTCAAGGAAGAGTTGTAGAAGGCTAGAGTTTACAGAGGATTTAAAATCGAATTCTGATACTTTAGCTATCCATGTCACGAGAAATAGTATAAATGGTCTAAGAAATGTTGAATTTAGTATTACGCCGAGCGTCCAGACGTACAAGAGCGTGATTGGTCTTGGAGGATTTGAAATTGCGCGGTCGTAAGATGTACATTCGATTCGAAAACCGAAGACGATGATATCAACAAACAATAACTAGTTCATAAGGAAGATTAATTCATCCGCTGCTTGAAAGTTTCATCTGAGTGGTCGTCTCTTGAGGAGCCAATCAGAACGCGACCACGTGATTTGAATTTGGTGATTGAAGGACGACTGGCAGCACATCATGTGTAGGTGTGAGTTATTCACAAGTTGTTAGGTTCCTTGTGGCCGAGGGAGTTTGAGGGTTTGAATCACCCAGAGTGTTGTGAGATGCACACTCTTGATGGTTTCCAACAAGGATAGAACCGTTGTAGATTACTTTGGGGTTTTCTGCATAGATGGACTTCACTTAAAGAACAAAATCTTCGTTGAGCATAAAGATAGTGAGGCGAAAACTATGGTATACAACAAGGCAAATACTGAAGCATAGCCCATGGTGTACACCTGACCATAGTGGATTTCATGCACCAATTGCGAGAAAAATTCTCCCAAAACCGCATGTTATTACTTTTTGACATGCCACAGTGATTTAGCTTGGCACATGAAGCAGGCAACGTACAATCGTGCTTGAAGGCTTCGTCTCAGTTGCGGCTAACGTCGAACATTGTTCGACATGTGATTACGTGAACGATCAAGAACAATATTCATTCCGGACTAGACGAATCGATTCCTCGGCTGTTTGAGACCGTTCTGATAGCTACGTGATGACGTAAGTGAGAGAAGCGATTTTGATTGGTTCATAAATTCGGTGCTACAATTTGTTTATGAATGAATTATCGAATCAGTCTCCACCTCGGTGTTCTTTTCTGTCAGCTACGCTCACTGACTGGTGTTATCTTCAATCAGATGGCCTTGAATGTTGCATCACCCAGCATGATAAACACAAGAACCTGATGATTACTAGCAATATGTATTTGAGGGCACATTTTTACAGGATAAATTGGACGTTAAAAAGATAGTACAACGGATGGAACGTGCGCACCAACCTTCTAGACTTTTGGATTGCTCAAGCTTACCGACTAAACTCCAACTACAAGGCTTCTTTCTGGCTTGCATGGGACGAAAACTTTTTATTTTGTGTTGCGTGATGCAGCAAAACAGACTGCCCTCCCCAACAACGAGAGTGGCCCTTGCTTGGGGGGGTGCTTTTCATGCCTAAACTTTTCCTCAGAACTTCTGCTGACTACTGATATTTTAATTAACATTCCATTCTGTCAGTAAAGCCGATCAATGCTGAAACTTCGGGAAACACCGTAAGGCTGACTCATCCTTGTTGAGAATCGTCGGGAGTGTGCATCTCATGGAACTCCAGGAAGTATCCGTGACCTCCCGGTTAGTAGTTTGGACACCTAACCGTTCAGCCACGAGCGGCTGATCAGCAGTGTGATCAACTAGCACTTAGGATGTAACATCATTCATCCTTTGATCATGGAAACCACATCACGTGATCACGTATTGACTGGCTTTTCGGGTGACGAATCCTCAGACGGAACTTTCATCCTATGGTTTGATAATGGTGTTTTTAAAAACAAAGAACATTATAAAACACATGTGGGAAAGGACTTTTTCCCTTGGGGAGAGCTAGTCCGCTGTGGGGGCGTTAGTTGATGAATACAATTATGCGTCATGCGTCCTACCAGACAATGCCATCTTGGTTAGGTCATTTCGAATGGTGACAGGGAGTGCTGAACGAAACTGCAAAGTCCGGAGAACAAATTTTCCCCAACAGAATAGTCTACGCGACCACGTGCGAATGAGCTCAGTTGTTCGTTTAACCTCAGTGGCTCAGGTTTCAAGAAGAAAATCGGGACGAATCCTTGGAGGACCGATTTTACCCCCACAGATGTGTGCTAAAGAGCAACGCACTTTACTGCATTGTTTTTGTCATCAACTCGACTGTCGGTTGTGGTACTTTTCTCAATGCAACAACAATTTGGACGCCTACTTTTGGGTTCACTGGTTTAGTCTTCTTTTCGTGGCACCTTTCTTCACCTGTCTTCAGCCGTTTTATGGCTGTGAGGTGCTGCACGTGCCCTTCTGCTTACAGCCAACCAAAACTCAAATTTATTTCAAGCTTGAACCTCACTGTCACAACCAAAACCCAAAGAGTTTGACACGCTGATGCGAAATTGTGTCAAATGTGCCTAGGTAATACTCCACCCTGACTGGGGTGACTACATTCGAGTCTGTAGTGACTGCGGACTTCGAGCCTCCAGGTTGTCTCCGTTTTTTCCACGTGGATTCAAACAGTATTACTATGCAGTACTAAACTGTATTGGCTAGCATGTTTTCTCATCTTATTGCGTGTATTCCTTGTATTGATCTACAAGTGAAACTAAACATTCGGTTGCTGGAAGCGACTTCTTGTAACCATCTCTGTTCAGAACAAACACCAAATATTGTTTAAAACTAGCTGGCCTTGTTAGTGAATTACACTCATTTGCAAACAAATTTGGGTTTACGGGAGACTGGCCTGGAGCCCAGCCGAATCTCTCGTTTATGACGTTCCTCAGCAACTGAATGTGCTTCACCAGACCATCCCATGTTTCAGTTGGTATGTTATTCAAGATATCGCGGAATCTCGGAGACTGCACCTACCTGATGAGCCCCAAGAAGGGCGAAACCGGTCGTGGGCTGTCAGCAACCTTGTGAGTAGTTTTCTTTCATGAAAATATGCTGCGATATCTCGAACATCGTACCAACTGAAACATGTGTGCAGCACATTCAGTTGGAGAACATCATAAAGAAGAGATTCACTTGAGTCTCCCGTGAAAACCAAATTGATTTGCAAATGAGTGTATCGGTCGGAATCAGTCCAATTTGGGTTCAAGTAGAACAAAAGTTTGACGGGAACTCAGGGACTGCACCGACTTGATGAGCCCGAAGCAGAAGGGCGAAACCGGTCGTGGGCTGTCGAAGAATTTTCAGCAACCTTATGAGTAGTGTGTTAACCCCTTTAGAAATTGTTGAAATAGGTCATCTGACGGCCCACAGACCGCTTTCAAAAAGTTCACAATAACAGATGAATGTGTGCAAGAATGGAGGGAGACCAAATGCAGACACAACCTGTTATCCGCAGGACCCGGGGTGAAGTGTCCCTGGAATACAGTGGTAATTTTGCCAATAAGTAGTTTTCCCCGACTCCGTCAGATAATCCAAATTGTCATCCACACAAGGTAAGTTCAAATAACCTGGGGCAGCTGATCAGCAGTCGGACTGACTCGCGCTAATCGTCACAAAGCCTTCAAATACATCACGTGATCACGTATTGCCTGACTCCCTGAGTGACGACTCAGAGGGTGAGTTTGGCACGCTGCTGATCACGCAGTCGTTGCCCGACGGCTAATTGTTCAAACTAATTGCTAGGAGGCCACTGGTTCGAAAATCCCTGGAGTTTCATGAGCTGCACATTGTTGGTGATTCTCAGTAAGGAACTGCAGAGTGATTCTCGGCTTTTCAGCATCGACTGGCTTTACTAACAACCAACTCATCGTGTTTAGCGGCAGTGTCTTCTTGCCTCACCTAAACCGAGTCCGTTTACGGTTTTGTCTCGTGAAAACGGAGAAGTTGAATACCGTCAACATCTTGTGCATGATCGTTCAGGTGTAAAACCCTTTACGGTGCCCAGCTGCCATGCCGCCCGGTGGAAACACGAAGGCTGGGGTTCTGCCAGGTTGCCCAAGCCTAGACAGGGGAAGTCGAGAGACAGAAGTCGGGTTCGAACCACAGACCTTTTGGTCAGTAAATTCGCACTCTAACCACTGAGCCATCTCGCCCCTGCATCTTGTGCATACCTCGCCTGAGATACACCAACCCGATTATTCCTCGACTTCCACACTCAGCAGTTACTTTCAAACGTTCTGGGAAATACGCGTACGTTTGTTACAACTCTGAAAAATTGTCACACGTGTGCTGTAACAAACAACATCATGCTGAGTGCGAGTGTTGCGGGGCCCATTTAGTTGTGAACAAATTAGCCATCATCTGGCGAATATGTGAAACCTTGTCAATTCACCTCGCTGGCTGTAGGGTTCAGTAGAGATCTTGTCCCGTCATTGAAGCCAGGCTATTGTGAAAAGATGAGGAGCACTACACAGCTGTTTCATTCTTGTTGGGACTCATCCGCAGTGCGCACCTCGCGGAGCTCAGACAGTTCCCAACTCATGGCCTTCCGGCCAGTCATTGATCACCAGTGGCTGATCAGTAGTGTGATTAGTTCTCACTTGGACATGACATAGCACCACACATCATTCAATAACAAAAACCACACCACGTGACCATGCATTGCCTGGCCCCTCGAGTGACGACTTCTCAGAATGAAGTTTCATTGATCGAGTGAATTTAATTCTTCCTCTGAGCTACTTATATATTGTCGGTAGTGTGAGGTTTTGGAATTTTAAAAAGGTGACTTCATCTGTTAAATGGATCCAATCTATTCTGAAAAGCCGAGAAACACTGTTCGGCTGTTTTATCCTTATTGGTAAACATCCGCAGTGCGCATTTCAGGAAATCCAAGTAGGGAGTTGCGAACCCGTGACCTTGCGACCACTGATTGAACAATTAGCCGTTCGGACTCTAGCTCTCATCTAGACAGGATGTAGTGGCTTGTGGTTTTACCGGGACTTTCTGGCTTCTTCACTTTCATGGACTACGTTAGCGACAGTAACAATGACGCTGTTGCCATGGCAACCTAAATAAAAGGACAAAAATGAACATATGCGGAATAGAAACGTTGTTGACAGTACGACACGATGAAACTTGTTACAAAACCACGGAAAGTGTGACAGGTGTCCGACGTGACCCAGAAGTCAGCTCTTTTCAAGGAGTACGACAGTAGTGGAACAGGAAGTTAGAACTGTTTGGACGCAAGATAACAACAATTATTGATGGCCCATTAGCTGTTTTGCTCCGTTTATAGCTCAGCAGATGTGGTCGTAGTCCCCGTTTCTCATCAGTTTATGTGCCCTATCTAGACATAACATAGGATTGAATTTTTCGAAGCTCGTTTTAATGTCGCCTTCATGGTGGCTGCAACGAAAGGGAAGACTGCTTCAGTTATCAGTTTCACTTGATGAGACGGGATCTTCTATTTATCTAGTGTTGGACCCAGACAACCGAAAAAATTTCCGATGATACATTTATGGACTGAGTGCTGCTTATCCGTGAGAGAGAGTGGGAAAGAACAACTGGACTGCTCTGGGCAGCCGGCGGAATTCGGAAATCGAAACTGCACTATTTTTCGTGTTTACCGATATCATTGTGATTATTTCCAACAGAGATCTGTCTAATATGCGGAGAGAGTTCATTCTTTGGGGATCGTTCACCTGTAACACCCTTCCGGTGCCAAGCTGCCATGCCGCCCGAAGGGAGCACGAGGGCTGAGATACTGCCAGATTGCCCAAGCCTAGACAGGGAAAGTCGAGAGGCGGGGATTGTCAGGTTAACCTCTCTATGAAGTCTAGAAGGCGGACACGGACATGCCGGTGGACATATTCGTGCCATTGAACGTTCGCAAACAGGAGTGAGGTTAGCGAAATGCACTCATTTTCAAGCAAATTTGGTTTTGCAGGAGACTCACCTGGAACCCAGGTGAATCTCCTGAAAACATAAACGGGAGACGCAGCTTGGCTCAAAGTGAGTCTTCCGCAAAACCAAATTTGTTTGCAAATGAGTGTAGTTCGCTAAGTCCGTGCAATTTGGGTTCGACTAGAACATAAGGTTGACGGAAACTCCGAGACTGCGCCTACCTGATTATCCCCAAGAAGAGCAAAACCGGTCGTGGGCTTTCGAAGAATTTTCAGTAACCTTATGAGTAGTGTAGTACGTCTATACAGGTGTGAGGTTACTTTTCAAAATTGTTAAAAAGACTGCGGTATTGAATTTCAGTCAATACCAAGCGCACTTGTGGCTAACGGCTATTCAACGAAACTTCCTGGAGTTTCTTGAGATGCACCCTTCTGATGACGGAACGGCCTTACAGTGCTTCTAAGCTCTTCAGCTTCACATCCAGAACAAAATCCTTATTAAAAAAACCTCTGCCAAACATGTGTTATAACTTGAGTTGGGTCAATCGTTACAAATTTTATCTCCGCTTAAAATTGACATTATACACTAATAAAAGCAACTTCTAGTTCCACAGACACTTTTAACTGACGAATTTGCTCAACCCTCTCTTTACAGGTGTAGCCGTTTCGCTCAGTGGCGTTTTAAATCTTCTACGAACTGGTCGTTCCATGCCTTGTGCGAAACACTTCAATTTTGGGTACAACCTGCCTGACCGCCATACCATCCGAAGGAAGCACGAGGACTGGGATATTGCCAGGTTGCCCAAGCCTAGACAGGGGAAGTCGAGATGCAGAGGTCGGGTTCGAACCACGGACGTTCTGGTCAGTGAACTCACACTCTAACCACTGAGCCATCTCGCACCCCTTTCCCAGAATATCGATTTTCTCTGGGTTAGCCACTAGAGCTGTTCAGTTTGCGCAAACCCAGTGACAGTTTGTGAAGAACTCAGCAAGATTCATTTATTTGTTAATCTTCCTAAAATTCACGGATGACATTCACTGACGTTGTCCCTGAGATTGATTACCGCTCACTAGACTACCAGCCAAGCGCTGAGCAGAGTGGTTGTCTTTCTCGGGAACGGGGTCACTGATTGAACGCCAACGTGTATTACACAGAGTTCGTGGGGAACAGCGCTGAGGTCCCACCGAAAAATTTATTGCAACACAAACGTGCTGCTTTTCGCCTTTGTGATGACGAATGGAGGACTGGAAAGCGAGGAAAATGGCATCTCAAATCCAGGTGACCAGAGTCCGCAAACAGTTGAATTACAAATTTAAAGAAATTTCAAATTCCGCTAGTATACTAACCATCAGGTAAGTTGGAAAAACTGTAACCTTTTATTTCAGATCACACAGAGACTCCAAACTTGCAGAACAAGGGTGAAGGACGTCTCCTTGCGAAGGCTTAACATGTTGCACTGCTTTCTTGAGGGCCTCAGTATTTCCTGTTGGGACTCACGATTTCGTGAGATTGCCTTTATGTGTCGGACATTCACAGAATGTGTTATCACAAAACCTCTAAAAGTGAACTAAAGTAAATCAATTTGTTCATATTCACACCACTCTCGTTTGAACGGTCGTCCTCCTGTTCTGGCGTAATTATTCCGGTGAGTCCACACCAAAGAAGGGACTCGAGTTTCCCTCTTACTAGAGCTCATCTGCAGTTCATATCCAGTGGCCGCGCCGGGATTTTGAACCCCGGACATGTGAGGCGAGCGTGTTGCCGCTAAGCCGCCAACGCACGTTGGACGCATCTGAATTTTCACGTCTGAACAGGCGAACGTGTTCACACTTGAGCGATGTGATTGGTGTACCCGACCCATCTCGAACGACGACCCAGTAACTGTCTTGGTTGTGACGATCGACTGACCCACCAGTCAGGGCTTCCCAGTCAGGTAGCGTGACACACGCTTGAAACCCAATGGGCATGAGGAGTTTTGCCTTCCTTCACTGTTGGATATGTTTCGGCTTTGCATGACTTGTATTCTAAACCCGAAAGCCTCGTATATAGGCTCTAATAAGCGGTCGCAAGGTCTCGCACAAAACCTATTCAGACAACTGTGTGCTTGAATTCAGATGTCAAATCCCGGCACGGCCACTGGATATGAACTGCTGATGAGCTGTAATAAGAGCGAAACTCGAGTCCAGTGCTTCCCCCCTTTGGTGTGGACTCACCGGAATAATTACGCCAGAACGGCAGGACGACCGTTCAAACGACAGTGGTGTGAATATGAACAAAATACCTATCCCGCAAAACCCTAAATCAATTTGGTTTTCACGGGAGACTCAGCTGAATCTTTCGTTTGTGATTTTCTTAACTGAAAATGCTGCACAAATGCCACCTCATGTTTCAGTCAATACGATGTTCGAGACATCGCAGTATATTTTCATAAAGGAAACTAATCACAAGGTTGCTGAAAACTCTTCAACAGCCCACAAGCGATTTCGCTCTTCTTGGGACTTTTCAGGTAGGCGCAGTCCCCGAGTTTCCGGCAACCTTATGTTCTACTTGAAACCAAATTGGACTGATTGCGACAAATACACTCATTTGCAAATCAATTTGATTTTCACGGGAGATCCAAGTGAATCTCTCACCTATGATGTGTGTGTGCACCACAAAGGCCACCTCATGTTTTTAGAATGTCGTGCCAACTGGGACGGCTTTTGTGCAGCACATTCAATTGAAGAACATCATAAACCAAAGAGAACCCAACCCGGATATCGGCCACTCATGATCATTGGTATGACTTTTAGGTTAACTGTGGCCTATAGGCTTAAATTTGCTGTCTTGTTTCAATAGCATGCCTCAACGAATGACAGCAAAGAAGATGGGAGAGGTTGAATGACCCTTCAAAAGCATACTTCTTGTATAATGTGGACGCACACTATCATCATGTAGCGTTGTTTTCGAGAAATGCTGCTTTAGTTACTAGGTTTTTGCAGGAACCCATCTTTGGACCAGAGGATGTCTGCATTTTCGATACTCAAATTTTCGGTCTCTTTCAGAAGTTATTTTCCCCGTTGTCATCCTACTCCTCACACCACAGGTCCTATTTCAAATGCACCGTTTTCAAAACCAAGTATTTGGGGACAGAAACAGAACCCGAATTCGGAAGTGTCTAAAGTAGGTTGGCAAAATAGCCTCTCTGTTGTCGATTGCGGTCTGCACAGAACAAATTGCATTAACAGAACTGATTGGTCAGGCCTTTTGCGTTACTTTGCAAACGGGCCAATGAAATTACGACGAGGCTGTTCCTCTATCGGCCAATAACATCAACAGATATCAACCACTCTTTTATAAACCATGTAAACGCAAGCAGGTAGGGGAGAAATGCCCACTTTGTTGCGCACTGATGCCCCCCACGGTTGGTGATGAGGCCACTGCAAACAAAGTGTCGAGATTTGCGAACAGATCAACAACAACCTTAGCTACAACCAATTGGCTAGGGTCACTCCTGGTCGCAATTGAATTCGGTTGTTTAGGCTGGCCAGTCAACTGCCGATTGGTGGGCTGAGTGACGCACAAGCCGTGGATTCTCACTGGAGGCACAGATAACAATTAAGCCAGTCTCAGTTAGAAGTTAGCTTGTGCGATTTAAAAGCAAAACTAGTCACGCGGTTAAGTTATTCTCACCTCAACTGCATTCCAATAAGAATACCAGTTAAGCTGATCGTCAAAACCTGAACAAAAACAAAAAACGAAGGAAAAATGGAGCGAACTTTGAGAAGCGTCTGCTTGAAATTTTCGAGCAGTATGCAACGTGAAAATGATGCCAAACTGATTTTAATCTGCAGCAGAGGGTTTTGTACTATAGAGCTTCTGTTGAAAAATGTAGTCTTTGTCTCGGTTATGTCATTATGGATTGCGAAGGTTACGTCGAATGACGGAAATGGCACTGGGTGACGAAAGAATGTGGTACGATGAAAGGGAAAAAGCTAAACGCAGCACATGTTGATGTTGAAACATCAAGGACTACACTGAGCCGGATGACAGCTTGCAGAATTTATCAAGGCTATGCAATACTGGACGAGGTTATTCAAGTCCTGTAAATTCTGATGCCTCATTTTGTTGGCCTTGGGGACAGTCGGGTAATATCGACTGATTAATTTCAGGCAGTGTAAGGAGGCTTGTGAGTTTTCCGTGGACACTTTGCCTCGTAAGTGAAGACACTTTATGGTTGAAAACCGAGAGGCACTACACAGCTGTTTCGTTATTATTGGGAATCATCAATCGTCAAACGTTTTGCGGAACTCCAGTGAGTAACGTCGCTCGGCATCCACCGAATGAAATCGATTTCTCGAAAGCTACGAGGGGTTCAAGTTCGCCACTTCGTTGTCCAGAATGTCTATGTGCAATGCATCTTTCTGCAAAATATGTGCTTTGTTTGAGTGAGCTAATCGCCAAGGTCGTTGATCGTCACAAATTAGAAGAACGGCACCTAATGAAATGAGATATCACTAATTGCGACAAAAGAAAAACTGCATATGATGGACGACATTTGTGGATATTCTGCGGACGAAACAGTTCACTGAACTCGTTAGAGCTTATGTTGTGCCCATGGACACGAAATACGTGAGTGTCAATCCTGTAGTAAAAGGTCAACAACACTTGCGGCAGTTTTATGTGTCCATGAATAGCGAAGACCATGCCGGATTCATCGGCTACCAACTGCCGCACTCTATGCGACGACATTCTATACTTCAGCATGGCCCAGCAGGTGCCCAACTCCTCTTCTGTTAGTCGCCAATTTACCAGACTACGATCACACGGAAACTTGGAAACCTTTATTGTTTTTAAGTAAACAAGTATGTAAATACGCTCAACTCATTAGTTTCTTCGGATTACTTGGCTTTCTCTCAGTTTTCCCGACCACCAGCTGCACTTGTAATACACCCACCCTTAACCCAAAACAGCTCCGATGCTTTGATTACCCGATGCACGCACAAGCACCACATAATTATCTTCCATGTACTCTTTTAACGCCTTGCCAAACGCCATGAAAAATGAAAACTGAATAGTCACCCGTTGCCAAGGCTGAAACCATAGCTCTGCACGTACACAGTGTGCGCCAATAATTAAGGAGATTAACTAAAACGAGTGCCAAAAAAATTGAGGCAGATCTGGTTAGTTTTTGGCTTGAGCCCGCAAACAGCAAAATAAAACATTTTTGCGCGAAAATCTTTATTCGGCCTACAAATGTTTTGGAGTAAGGACCATCTGCCTGTTCAGGATCAGTGTGAGTACAGATCAAAGTCCGCACAGGCTTGAAATACTTCAGTTTGTCTAGCTAATATAATGACTCGGTTTGACTCAGTCATGGAAAAATTTCCAAGGGATTGCTTTGAATACACAGCTTTGGATAATGAGGTTTTTCCTCTTTTCTCCACACAGAAAGTGTGGTAGGGTCCTACCTTTGAATAGTCACTTAAACCACGGTGGCCATGCTACTCTGCCGTTATTAGCCCGCCTATGTCACAAGTTTATATCACAACATTAAACCCGCGAAAGCCTAAGACGTCAATTATATCATCCAACATGAGTGTACTTTAACCTCAGGTTCTATGAACCGGCTTCAAAAGGGTGTTAGAGAGTTTGTCGCTTCGGCGCAGTAACTTTAGGTCGGCAACTAGCAGGCTGTGTGTAACTGATCAAAATTTTTCTCAGGTAGTTTTCGTGTCATAACCAGGCGTATGCTGGCATTCAAGGCACTTGGGTGTTGCACTTCAGTCTCGCACGTAACTGGTTTTGAGTGTTGCGCTGGTCACACCCTTAAGGCGTGGATCAGACCTTTTCTTAATTCAACTTTGGCAGCAAGTAACGTATAAAAAAATCACAAAAGGTCGCAGTGGACCCATACATGGGTCCTAACTGTGCCTTGATCTCTTGGTAAAAGCCAGGGATTAGACCATGTCTATCATCCAGCGGTTCTGTGGAAGCATTCGGTAGTCAACTTGGCGTCCTTCTGTCCTCCTCACTTTTATTCCATCAACGCCCATCCATCCATGTTTTTCTGAAAGACTATGTGAACTCAATCAATGCTCCGTAAAACTCTGACACAGTTTTGCGGTCAAGGTTCAATCAGAGTCCAAAATTCTCCATCGAATGGTGTATATTACTTGATACCTCTCACCGGAATCTTTCAAGTTATTGCAAAAACTTCTTAAGGTAGAAAAAAGACGAAAGTCCGTAGTATTAGGGGGGTAGATTTTCCAATATTCTCGTTGTCGTCCAGCAAAAGGAAGTCATGATTGGGAAAATGCGCACGTTCCATGAAAATATGCCTCCAAAACACCTCTTAGCTTATTTGAAAAATTGGAATCTGTAGTATGAAACTTTGTCGCATATTTGTCGTAACAAGAACGACGTGGAAAATAGCCTTTTTCAGAGTTATTCCCCAAGCTAAATGCTGTGAAAACGCTATTGATGCCAGGGTGGAAAGAGGCAGGAGACTATGGGAAAATGTTGGCAGCTAAAGTGCGCTTTCGTTTTTTTTGTCAGATGACCGGTGATCATTTCTCCAGCTTTTCCATCGCATTGCGAGCGTTTCGTCACGGATAAAGGAGACATTAACATTGCGAGTTTGGGGGGACTACTTCCTCATGCCTCTTTTGTATAATACAGTTGGCCGGGCAAGGAAAAGATTTTTCATAATTTCACTGGTTCGTTTGCATTTGGTTCTGCATTGTGGTTTGCGTATTTTATGCGTTGTTCGTTGGGTTTTCCATCTCCCGTAGGCTCGACGGTAAATTTTATCAGAACATCCATTTTCTGTGGTGCATTGTCTTTTGATTCCCTAATTTAATTCGCTTTCCCAATACCCATTGGCTAATAGCTCTCTTGTGTGTCTCGAATCGTCTTTACTCTTAAAATATATTACGTTTTTGGTTTGATTATCGTGGTTTTGATAATTGAAAGGCCTCTACGTGAGCCGCTTGGTGTCTTCAGCGATCCGGGTAAACCCGTTGGTCACTACTTAATGTGCGTTCTTGTTATCGTACCCGAGGATATTAACTCAGGGTTCAATAAGTCAAAAATGCATAACACCCAGTCTTTTCTCATAAACATTGTCAATGGTTGAAAACTTGCGCGTCATCCGGCTTACATATGAGACGCTTGCTTCAGTCCAATTAGCAGTGCGATGGACGTGAGATAGAAATGTTTGCGAGAGTCCTTAGATGGAGAGGTTTATTCGATCATGGTGACAGGTGCTCATCACCAGGCAGTCAAGCATGACAAATGATTTGAAGAGGGCTAGCTTCACAACAAGCAGTGCTCCGAATTTTGTCCGCCCTTTGGTGAAGGCAGTAGGCACGCAGCGGCTATGCGGTAGGCAGATTTCTGAAACAATTATTCGCGTGACTCTGGGCTCTCCATCGAGTCTTGATCTCCCTACTTCTGTAGAATTCGGTGGCTGTTTTTGAGGTTCTTTGGGGTGACCAATAGCCCATAGGTTTTCGCGTAACTCGGAGTAAGTGTTTTAACTCAGGGCCACTTTTGGCGATGGTTGGAAATATGAGCAAGAATGTGGAAGTTTCTGCGATCTCTGTGACGACTTAGGGCATTTGTCTCCCAAGACAGAATTCTAAGAACTGTGACCAGCCCAGGGGACAAACCTAGTTGTGGACTTCAACGTGGTCGCCCAGACTTGCCGCCTGAGTAAACTGGGTTTGCAGGTGTTTTTCCCGTTCGGCGTGGTCGCCTCGGTCGAGCAGACTGCGGCTAATGACCTTATCAACAACGGAACGTTCAAAGACAAACGAGGGGGGTTAAAAGCGAGTTGCGCTGGCCAGAGCGGGATCCGGTTAGGCTACGGCGGTGGTGGTGTTAGTCAAAGCTGGGTCCAAGACAGCTAATGACTGGGTGCAGAAGCACTTGGATGAGGAAAGAAGAAGGGAGAAATTGGCGGGGAAGGGCAGCAAATAAGACTATTTTGGAGGCGGGCGATGGTCCGCTATTTGAGGGGCAGCAAGAGGGTCTCTGTTCTTGAAGATGCTGGGAGGGGTATTTGCGCCATGGAAACCGGAATGTTACCATATGTACGAGCACATATGTCGTGGGGTCAGCGCATTTGGTCTCATATAGAAATAATGGGTTGCCCGAATTTCATGGCCTTTAGGGACATTTCAGTCCCGGAGACTAGCAACAGATGAAAAGTCATGGAAGAAAGAGTTTCTGTGAGGTCGGCGCTTTTGCTCGTGAGGTCGGCATCTTTATCGCAGATACCGCCGACCAGGGTTCCATCCGTGAAAAATGCTGGAGTTAACTCAGGCTTGAAAACAAGAAACACGGGCTGAGGTAAAGCAGTTAGATAAAGTACGTAAGCTGGAAAGAGAAGGTGTTGCTTGGACGTATGCTGGCACGGTTCCACTCAGACGATGAGGATAGGATGCGGCGGTAGGAGTGATTGGAAAATGTTTGGCTGGAGGTACGGTAGGGGGATATGAAAATAGGGGCGGGGTGTTGGGATGGTGGACGATTTGGTGATATGGGTACGCAGGGAATGGGCAACGTTGCTCTACTTGAGTGGGGACGAACGATAACTGTGAAGGAGGAAGGATTTTGACAGATTATGGCTGGATTCGTGATGCCCTGTGTACTTGTAACTCATGTCGAGATGGGGCATTTCATTAACCTATGGAAAGCAGTGCTTGCTTATCAGGATGCGACGGGAGAACTGGGCAGATGGGCGGCCCATAGATAAAAACTGTATTGAGATGTGCTCTAGTGTTTGTTCTATTAGGGTGGGTGTGACAGGTAATATGGAACATGCACTTCAGACAGCAGGGATGACTCTGCAAGACTAAGGGAGAAGGTTGTTTCCTTCGGTTAAGGTGAACATGGTGCAAGATTTGCGGGTGGTAGAAGGGTCAGTTCCGAAGTATTAGAAGGTTCTTGTGAGAAAACTTTGTAGAGAGGTTGCCACGAATGGGCAAGGGGCTCGTTGCTACTTGCTTATAGTTTTGATGGGTAAAACAAAGCCTGGCACAACAGCATTTATGGCCCCGATTGAAAGACCTGCTCTGGCATCTAGAGCATTTTCACAGTGGTGCTCCAGGAGTTTGCAAGGGGTTTGGGCGAAACCTTTGTAACAAATTTGGGCAGTACATAAGAAGCTGGTTTTGTTTGTTGCTCGCGCAAATTTATTACCAAGGTGTACAACCTTTTTCAGAGATTATAGGTCGGTTGTTTGGAACATTTCCACTCAAGAATAACCTGTGTGAAAGACCTTTTGTCAGGTTGCACTCCGTTTTAGCCGTGCATCCACTTGTTCGCTATTATCGGTTATATTATGACAGGCCGCTCGCGGCTACAGCTATCTGTAACCGACAGCAGATGCGGACGCAAGGGTGTCCATGGAGTGTAAAATGTGGAATGCAAAGTCACGCTCCCCGGGCTCGTTGGCGTTTTAAGCGTATTGGTTTGCAAAATACCCACGATGGACCGCTTATCCAACTCTCCTGCCCCTTTTGTCACCTGCCTCTACCCTCGGGGTATTGTACATTCTACAGATAATAAGACGTCTGTCGACAACAAAACTAAGTCCTCATTTCTTTGTTGAACACTCAGTGCAAGCACCTGGAAGATGTTCATTGATTCAAAGGCAAAGAACCTAGCATCCTGGACCACGGTTGCCAACAAGCGTTACTTCCAGGATGGTTATATCCCAGTACCTTTGGCTGCGAAGAAGGCGATCAAGTTCTGCGAGGAGTCAGTCGAGACCACCACGGCATCATTAGTGGAGAGGCTCCTGAAAGAGTTTTGATGATCGTTTGGTGGTAGTTTTCCAGAAGCACCATCCCAACAGAAGTGGCAAGACTGCTCATTTGTGGTGTTCTTATAAAAGATGAATGCAAATGTTTTCACGCAGAATGGAAAGAAAAGCACGTGAAAAGGAAAGCAAACGAACATTTGGACTTCTGGTCAAGCATTCGTATCCAACAGCTTTAAGGAAGATATTGAAGCAGTCTGTCAGTATTGATAAAAACTTCCCTATTTTCAAGCGTTTATCCGACGGTTGATTCATAAAAGCGCGAAACAAGGTTATCCATGTCGACGAATCAGCCATTTCTAATCTTATAAGCAACCCGATGGTAGTTTTGTTCTTAAAAGCAGCTGACCAAGCCGACTGCGACTCCAGTTTATAGACCCTGCCCAACTGTGGCAGACCCATGGACCACCGAAGACAATGATGCTTGGGGTAGGGCATGCCACATGGGGCAGAGCAACTAGCACATATGGAGGTATCGTCCCTTATTTCCCTGGCGGAGGATAAAGGCGCAGCCTTTAGCTCCACACCCAAATCACAAGGCCTGAGCTGGGTTGGGTCAACTGTAAAGAAACACTTCGAGAAGCTTACCGACAGATCAGCCGTAAGCTTTGACCCTGGTGTTGGAGAATGCTGCAAAGGCCAAATAAACCATTGGCTGGTTAGTTAGAACAAAGCTAGTGTTAAAGATTTCACTTTATGCGGCAGCTGTGATAAAGACAATCGCGGGGTGCTGTTCCTAACATGCAAAGCTACCACCCTCCGGGTTCCACTCCGTTAAAAGCGGCCAGTCCATTTGCGGATTTAGTCATCACACGTGACCAAAGTCCCAAATTCGATAAGCCTGTACCTAAACGTCCAACGCGCAGCTGTCTGGCCACGCTGATCGCGGAATACTCGGGAGTCCGCACAAACAAAAACGTAGGGCAACTGCGGTCTAATAAGCTACGTAAATCTCGCCCTGTTGGAAGCCGCTTAATCAATTCAAGATGCAGTTGTCTGCAAGAGCACTGGGTGGTTTCGTCGAACGCAGAGGGGAACCGATTGGATGCCTAAGAGACACCTTGACGGCCAAATCGCGCTCAGAAGCTGTAGGAGAAAAACGGAAACATGTTCACGTCCAATCTTCGAGCAGCAGCGCAACAAGATGCTGTACAAGTTTCAAAATTCTGGACATCGGGGGACAGCATACCTCAGGAAAGAGGGATCCACGTCAAGCGGACTCTGATGGCAAAGCTACCGTACAGTTGATCGGGAGGTTTTGTGAACACCAAAACGGGAGGCACATAAGTGCGCCGCGGTGGCCCTTTGGAATCCTTCCGGTCAAACCGGACGTACAGCTATCAAATCTGCTAAGATACCTGATGGCACAACACCTTTCTGCTTCCTACATTCAGACACTGCAGAGGTATTGTTGTGGTGCTCGTCCGCATACGGCCTCAGTCTTTTCAACAAACTTCTCAGTATTCAGCGGCTAGGTTACCATGAACAACTGCCCGTGATCGCACTTGTGTAAGCCCGGCTTACGCCAAACATCGCTGACGCGAAAATATAGAAAGATAGCAACCCCGTTCTCCGGAAGAATTCGAAACACGAGAGGGTACGAATGGTTTTACTATGCTTAAATACGGCCTCGCCTCCCACGATTGTCCTCTGCAACACTAACCGGGCACCTTCATGTGGGGCACCGTGTATCCAACTTTTGATGCGCGGAACCCGCTTGCTTCTTTACGAATTTGTCTACCGGGTCACGTCATGTCCATCAGAATACGACGTGCTCTTCATACACATTCTTGGGCAAATCTCACAAAGCTACCGCTCCACGAATCATCTTCTGGTGCGCAAGTTTAGTCCTCCCAAGGCCTCGTGGGTGGCGTACCATCCCATTCAATCTTGTGGACATTTTGCATCGGTGGTGACGGAGGTCGTTCAACGAGCGCCTGAAATCAGAATTTGGACGCACCCACCAGGTGCAGAGTAGGCCAGCCACCATCCCTATTAGATCTTCCTACAAACAACGCAAGACACCTCATTGATCAATTGTTAATTAATGCTCCTTTGGGACGCAGTAACATTGAGATGACTCTTGACTTTACACGCTACTGAGTCAGGAACCTGGAACTTTGAACATGGATTTGAAGCTTATGCCATGCTGACTCCTCAGGAATGCTCATCCTTTCTGATCAGCTTAAACCGGAAACAGTTTATTGGGAGGGACATGCGGTGACATTACTTGGAAAATTCACAAAGCTGCTGTTTAGCATAAACCGTTTAGCATAAACCCCCACGCAGTTAAACAAACCGGAAGCTACCCAAAAGGATTCGGCGTCTTCTGAAAATGAGGTTCCTACTAATATTAAAAAGGGAACCACATGAGATAGAAAGTAAGCTGGCATTTTGTAAGATATGGAGACGCTGTAAATATCATATCCGTCACGAAAACGAAAACGGGCCACGATATTAGGTCTCACAATAAGGAGACTTTCCATTTAAGTGGGTGTTGCACTACCAAATAAACGAGCCAACAGCTTCCTGCTCGGGGGGCAGAAACGGGAACCCACAAGCGACACACTAGTGGTACCCAAAGCCTACAGAGGACATTGCGCAGGTCTGTTTTCTAGCCCAGCAGCCTTATCACATCCGACTTTTGCAAAGCGAAATTCAGACAGTCTCTAAACAATTTGGACTTTACGAAAATGGATGTTCATCGACTCTTGAAAAATTCGAACCTCTACAAGGACCAAAGGAATTCTTTCCAAGGGTCCAGAAAGAAACATCCTTCACATTGGTAAAATATTTCTATCTGCTATATCTTCAGTAGCTCGACGACGGCAAACTTAATCCTAGCTGGATAGAAGCGGTATGACGCCAGTGTACAAATACGGTGGACGGTTATCCCCTGGCACTCATAATCCCATGTGTATCTCCAGCATGCCGCGCAAGATAGTGGGAACACATTATGCAGCGAGAGTTTAACCCAGACCAAAGACGGACGGTTCACGTCAGGGACATTGAATTTTGGCCAATTATAACATTCGTTCGAGCCCCACAAGTCTGCTCCACAAGCCAGGGTCTCATAGGATTCAACGAAAAGTTCTACCCTGAATAAAGGTGTTGCAGTCTAGTAAAACACTCTGAGTGAAGGCCGGCCCAAAATATTATCTTTCCGCACCGGCATCGATTGAAGCTCCTCAAGGATCTGTTCAGAGACACTTTTTTCGCATCTACGTAAATGGCCTTGCAAATGCGTATATAAGTGCACGTCTTCTTCTGGCTAACGGCATGGAACTTCGGAGTTTGAAAAATTAACACTTTATAAAAGAAACTAAAGACCTCATGATAGTGGACACTGACTTGCATCCTTCTCTGAATGAAGAGAAGTGCGTGGATAGGTTGTTCAGAAGGGATTCAGAGAGTGTCTTTGTCACGTATGACGAAAACGGAGAAGGGCATACTACGGAGATAGATACTAAAGGGCCCTGAGCCCGTGGCTGCCTTCAGGAAGGTCATTCTCGTCTCACCACGGATTATCGCTTTTCAGTCTCTTCGGTCCACCTCCCACGGTACCACCGGCGTGCACTTCCAGATATTCCATGGAGCCTATGTCAGTGCTTGATTCTGCCGACAAAGTTGTCCACTCAAGACGCAAAGGGTGCGTATCCCACATTGAGCGTATCCAGGGGACTGCTAAGTAGCCACTTGGCGACCTCCATTCAGTTGTTTATAAAATGCTTTGTCAGATAGTTCACTCTTTACCCTGGTCCACCGTTACATCCGAGGAGACCTTATACTTACTTGTACCTCGCTCAAACAAGGCAAAACCAATGGATTTTTCCCCATTTACCCCACTAATACAAGGCAGGGACTTGTTAAAAGCATGTCCTAAATTAGGGGGTGCACGTTTTTTAGACAATAGATTTCCTCATATCGAGCAGTTGGTGCGTGGGACGACCTTCTTCCGACGGTTGTTCATGCTGCATCTAGAACCCAGTTCGAAGCACTTTTGGATGTTTTTTATATGAGGCCTCGCTTTGATAAGCTCAATGCCAAGCACCGAGAACTTTAAGAGCAGTTTCGCGCTCTTTACCTTGAGCGTGCCTTCCGGGTGAGCAGAACCAACTGAACAAAGTGAAGAAATCCGACCCGGGAATTTCGGTCGAATGCCGCCATCCTGTGTATCAGTTCGTGATGCGTAAACTGTGAAAACATCGTATCCCACTAATCCATTGCACCCATCACCATAAATGTTCATATATATATATATGTATATATATAGTGATGGGTGCAATGGATTAGTGGGTTTGAACCTCCTGTGAAAACTAAATTGATTTGCCACTGAGTCTATTTGTCGAGACTTGTCCGATTTGTGTTCAAGTTGAACATGAGGTTGACGGAAACTCGGGGACTGCGCTTACCTAATGAGCCCTGGGACGGTTGAATTCTGTGGAGCCTTGTCTAGGTGTGGTGGGTGCGTGATAGTGAGTAGTGTCCTACACGCCTATATTGTTTTTTGCTACCCATCCCCAAAATATGCCCAGACTTGATCAATTTCCTACCCGAGTCCTCGAGCCTTTTGCCTCCCAATAGTGTATGCATCTATGGGACCTCAAGAGACCATGTTGAACCTGAATCTACTGAACCTATTCGGTCCACTGAGCTTATTCATATTTGAAGGTCGTTCAGAAGCGGAACATTTGGTAGCACTGTTTATTATCGCAACGGATGGATTTACGACAGGATATGCTGTGGCGTAGCTTGATTAACCAAGTGATAGCTGACGAGAAGAACGCCGAAAAAATCAGCAAGGCGCTGAACTCTATTCCCACTGCAGGTCGTAATTCGGCTTCAAAGGAAAAGGCGTTAGAAGTACTGAGGTCTGAGGGAATCATCGATTCCATTCTTCACATGGTTCTACCAAGCGTTCCAAGCGCCCAGGAAGTTAATCAACCGGAATCCGAACCACTCCACAGTGTAAAACCCTCTTTTTCAAATGGCATGTGTGATTTAGAACAGAAACCACCATTCACTGTTGGACTTGTTGTGGAAATATTCAGAGGCACTGCCTTCATAGAACACATAGGAAGTTACAGGGATTATATTCTTGAAGAAAAAGGACAAGTTAAATCCGCTGTCATCATTTATCTTGCTTGTGGACGTTACCGTGCGTGCTCGAAACTGGTACCTTTCAAAAGCGAAGTCAACTTTGGAGAGGAGTTCTGCTTTCCATTGATGACAGATACGGAAGTAAGTTCAGAGTTAATGAACTCTCTCGTCATGACAAACTTCGCGCACTTTCGTCTATAGAAAAAAACATCCATTGTAACAATTCATTCATATTATTCATTATTCCCTCAAGCGTCTCTTATTGCTGGTCCTGTTCAGCTGTAGCACCCTTTCGGTGTCTAGCTGCCACGCCACCCGAAAGGAAGCACGAGGGCTGGGATACTGCCAGGTTGCCCAAGCCTAGACAGAGGGGAAGTCGAGAGGCAGAGCGGGTCGGGTTCGAAGCACGGACCTTTCGGTTAGTAAATTCGTGCTCTAACCACTTGAGCCATCTCGGCTGTCCTGACGAACTCCCACTCCTTGTGTTTAAAGATGAATGTGAAATCCTCACTCGGTGCCTGTCTGATTTATTTGCCTCCAGGTTGCAGAAAAATGCTGTCCCAATCAACTGAAGTGCATCGATAGTAGTTCTCGTTTTTGAAGAATGTGCTGGCACTGAGTGTCGAAGTACAGAAAACTTAGCCTGACTTCCGTTGCAATCAGACTCTTTGTATCATTCATTTTACATCGAGAAGAACAAGCAGGATTCTGGCTGAGATGGGGCTATGTGAATCACGTCTTCACATCCCGTCAAGTGCTGAAGGAATGACATGTATATAGGTGCTCTTAGAATCTCGGTGTTCCTTGACACCAGGAGTCCGTTCGAGTCCGTCGACCGTTTCCGCCTTTCTAACACGCTTGTACAACAGAGTATGTTCCAGCAGTTCAAGTACGTGTGGACGCGTGAAAGTGCATGGGGACCTCTAAAAGCCTTCCTACTATCAGCTGTATCCCACAAGGATGCCCATTCATACACTTCGCCATTCATTAAGTAATGAGGCCAGCGCTAGAAGGTCTCCAAAACTCTGGTATTTAGATCTCTCCGACCGAGAACCTTATCGTCCCGGAATATGCAGACGGCATTGTTCTCTGACGGTAGTGTGGTAGACCGATTCAAAGCAAAATGTCAAATGTCAGTAGCGCAATTGCCTATTTGTCCCACTTGTGGCATAAAAAGGCATATCATATGGTGTCAAAGGAAGCCTGTATCAGAATTCAGTATTGTTGTACGGCTGCCAGACTTAGTTAGTTCGGGTGAAAGATGCGGGATATTTTTATGTTTTTGACTGCCGATGCCTCAGAACTATAACTGGAATCATTTTGAATCGTCGAATGGGTTGGTCAGGAAACCGTTCTTTGGTGAAGCGGACGTTACTTTACTCAGAGTTAATCCGGTAATGCAAATCAATATGGCTGAGCCAAGCACGCCGAATTTCGGCCTGTCGAGAACGTTGTCTTCTGTGCCCACTTAAGAATAAGGGAAACGTAGAGGTGGCCAGAGGTGGCAGAAGGGGATGAAAGACGTTACGAAAAACTGGGCGTCGTTGATGCTGTTCGTTTCCAAGGATGGCTTCTACATGAACCTCCTAATGTTCAGCTAGGTACACCGAACAATATGGGGGCAAACCTTTGTCAGTGGCGTGCATGCCATCAGCTTCTATCCGGATTGCCTGACTCAGTGCTGGAGGTACACGCACTTTGGATGTTTGTGATAGGTTAGCTCCAGGTTCCCCCCGGCCCCGATGATGTTGTTGACTGCACCTTATTCCGAATAGAGTCCAGCGTATTTAGTAGGTTGCAGTGACCGGATGGCATGATCATAGCTGTGTTTAGAATGTCCTCAGGTGCCACCAGATGAGTCTTCGAGAATGCACCATATAGGTCAACCGTGATGTCTTCTGCAAAGTGGTAGCGGTCTGGGATGGTGTTACTGAATGTTCGGTAATCTCCAAAAAGACGCAAAGTTTTGTACTTCTAGGGTCTCATGGATTGTTATAAGGTTAGGTCACACCACGTTCGAGCATATGTCCATCCCCGGCTCAGGTGAAGAGCATTTCTTCAAATGCAAGGCGGGTGTCGTTTGGAAGGACCGACGAACCTCTAAGTTCATTATCACGTTACGTAGTACTCCTGATGGCTGGGGATATCGAGGGTTGCAACACTACTAGAGAGGCATTTGCTACCTTCCATGGAGTGATTCCGCTTGCTGTCGACAAGGAGGTCGAAGTGGAGAGGAGTATTGATGATCGTCATTATCAGATGTAAAATCCGCATACTAGCTGGTAGCGATGATGGGTGTCGAACGCAAGCGGTGAAAGAAATCAAGCGCTGGTCATGCCCGTTATTTGCGCTATCATTCTCTGCTAGGAAGTTCCATGTTGTAGCATCTCGGTTGTTGCATAGATCGAGAATAATTACATTTACCTCAGTGCCAGTATCGACGAAGCGGATACTCCACTGGCGCGGTCAGTGACAGAACAGGTGAACTAAGCGGGGAGTCAATTAGTTGCCGTTATGCATTGGCCATCCGTTCATCGAAAATGTGAAGAAGGCGACATTTTTGGCATTTAGCCTTGAATGTCTGACATTGGTGACTTACGAAGTCAATCCGAGAGGGCTAGTCAAGTCAGTGGGTCCATAAGCGCGAGATATATGCCGAAAGAGCCTCGCAGGCTTGGTGGGTTTGATTGAGCTTCGCAAAACTGACAGTGGAAACGTTGGCCCAATGTATCTGGTCGGGTATCTACTGGATATTACTGCTGGTATTGCCGGATAGTTCCCGTAACATTGGCTGCGTCATTGAGGATGGATTTTACATAAAAAATTTACTGATGTCAACATCGTTGAAGAGTCTACTGCTGTTGATCGGTTGTGCGTATCACGGTAACTGAGAGCAGTGCAGTTTCCTAATCTGGCGACTTCCTTTTATGGCAAAATTTATTGGTCTACGCACGCACCAAAACACCGGATAAGTGTTCCCCAGGTTTTCGTGGGGAGCGTTAACTTTGGGAGTATCCGTCAGAAATGTACGGTGACAATGCTGACACAACGTGATAGTGGCTAGGCGCTTGAACTTGGCTTGCGGCTGCCAGAACCTACATCCTGTAGTACTGTTGTGGTACACCGCAGTGAGAGTAGATAAAGCACTCACGGGCTATGTTGTGGGCTGTGAAACATTTCCGACGACGTCTTTTGGTGTTCCAGGTTTTCATCCGGCGGTTTTTAACATGGTGCGACGTACAGGCGAGGAGAATGCATCTGCCTTGTTTACAAGAATAGGGTTGTCATTGCGAGGAGAATGCATTTTCAGTTGGTGGTCTTAGACTGCGAACTGCCTTGTTTACAAGAATAGGGTTGTCATCGTAATTGATAGCAATACACCACTAATAAATACTGTTGCTTAACTGCATGAGAAAGAAAGGGACTTAGTGAAAACGGCCCATGTTTATGGCAGATGATCGTGACTAAGGTAGCCGTGCCTTGAAACAGCACTGAGGTATACGCACCTAACCATCACATTGAAGTAAGTTAGCACCAGTGGGATTGTTGGGGCGAGATGGCTCAGTGGTTTGAGCGCGAATTTACTGTCCGAGAGGTCCGTGGTTCGAACCTAACCCCAACATCTCGACTTCCCCTGTCTAGGTTTGGGCATGCTTTCTTCGGGTGGCATGGCAGCTAGGCACCGAAAGGGTGTTACAGCTGAACGATTATTTTTTATAAGTGTTATTGTTGGTAATGTCAGGAGATTCGGGAATTTTCAATTGAAAGTTCGTCCTGTAAGTGAATTGATTTTATGCTAAAAGCTGATAAGCATTGTACAGCTGTTTCATCCTTATTGGCAGTCATGAGCAATTCGTATCTGACGGAGCTCCGAAGAGTTTTGAACTCGCGATCTCTTTGCCAGATCGATCTAACGTGGCCAGGCACTAACTGCACAGTTATTCAGCTTTGAGGGGACGTCTGGTAGCACAACAGCCTCTATTCCATCTAACTCCGGTACTGTAGAGCAACAACTGATGGTCAGCACAGAATTTTGAAAGACTTTCAGTGTTTTCAATACATCTCAAGTCTAAATGTGACCTCTCATCAGATTGCATCTAGCATTAACTGAGTCGCTCTGCTTGCCTATTGAATCCCCTCTTTTTGGTGAATAAGAGGGTAGTTATTTCTCGATAAAAAGAATTTTCACCAACTCAAAACTGCACTTAGTTAGTGCTTAAGCAGATAAAGCTTTGAGTCCTTAGAGAATTGGACAGAGGCTACTGTTTACAGTCATCCAACCAGGTAAGAACGCCTCATCTTAGGATCTGAGAGCCATACAAACACCGGTCCAACTAGCTGCGTCTGAAGTTCGCAGCCAACAGCGAAGGTGCTGTTGGCTCGGGAAACACAACAGACACAAGAACGGCCCTCTTAAGGGTTAGAGCAATAATAGAAACAATAAAAACAGGACAGACACTGACTAAGGAAATCCGAGAGGCAGATGGGAACGTTGGTGTGCGATTGGTCACCTCCATACGAGTCCGCGCCTACAGATGAGCTCCACAGACGAGTGCTCATCGGATGAGGGGTGAGAGAGGATGAAGGAGAAGGCTGACAGAGATTGTTTGGACTGTAGTAGAAACTTGCAGACACCCCCTTTCCACTGAGATTCTGCAGGTAAGCAAATCGCTCAAACTGTCTGGGCGGCTCTTCACTCTGGCATTTGTCTGATATACAGCATAACTCCTCTCTCTGTTGTCCAGTCTATATCACCTGGAAGTAGTGTGTCCTTACTACGCCGAGTTACCTGTGTAGCTTCCTCTGCCCGTTTGCGTCGGTCCATTCATCACCCTCGTCCCTATTCCCCGAAACTCCTTCACGTTCAGGTTAACCTCACCTTCCTGCTTTTCAGTGTTTTAGCCACATTCAAAAGTTGCAGGATCTAGTTAACTCTGAAGAACAGTCCATTGTGCGTTTTAATTCGATTCGAACTTATCAGATATATCTACCCGATGCGTCCCAATCCGAACGGATTGCGCTTGAGTAGCTGATATTCGAGGCATCCGAGAAGCCTGCCAATCCTCACACAGTCCCCAGGCTAAGTATAATAAGACAGACACATTCTGATCGTGTGCAACCTTCCGTCTTCAGATCCAAACTCCGTGGACCAGAAGTAGTTCGAAATAACACTTGACTACTTGGTTACTTTCAAGTAGCCACATTTGTTGACCAATTCCGTCGCGCGGCCCACAGTGAGAAACTTCAGCTCCCTGCTTTGTTGGTCTACAGCCCAAGACGAAACATCACAGCGGACGTCATATGCTATTGACGCAGATTCAGACGACTGGCACCATGAGGACTGGTCATAAGCTGTCTTTCCACATTAGGGCGCGCGATGACCGGCTTGGCGACGAGATGGCTCAGTTGTTAGAGCGCCAATTTACTGACCGGAAGGTCCGTGGTTCGAAACCGACCTCTGTATCTCGACTTTCCATGTCCAGGCTTGGGCAACCTGACAGTATTCCAGCCCTCATGCTTCCTTCGGGTGGTATGGCAGATAAGCACAGAGTGTGTGCTACAGTTGAATGATTTTTCGACCGGTTTGGTCATAGTTTAGAACACAATTGGCATTCAGTATAACCTAACACAAGTGGAATACGCAGCACAAAGCAGTGCACAGTCAATCGATATTTGTCTGGCTATTAGCAAATGTCATCGTTTTCGCCGCCATATTCACTGCTTTTTGTGATTTTACTTGAGTTTATGAAATCGTTCCGAAGACTGACAACCTTTGCATAGAGACGCCAGGTTCACTAGCATGCTTCAGTCACGAGTATCGAATGTATGACTCTTTCATCCCAGATGGGATAAAATACCCCCACAGACCCCCTCACAGACACTGTTTAAAACGCTCGCATACAACTAATAGTTCATTTAAAAAAACGCGCGATACATCCGAAGTACAACCTCCATGCCCAATTCAGAGTGGCCTAAGCCGAGAGCTGGCCAACCTTTGACCTGGCAGAAGGGTATGACAGAAATCACGAAACGTTTGTGGGCTGTCGATGCTATTCGCCTTCCAGGATGGGGACCGCGTGATCTCCACTGCGCCTGGTTGAAGACGCTGCAAGATATGGCTGCCAACCGATGTCAGTGGCGATCTTGTTGTCAGCTTCTATCCAGATTGTCTGAGAGAATGTTTGGAGGTGTAGGCACCTCGGAACGATTGTAGTAAGATAGCACTAAGTCCCTTCCCCATCCATCTTCATTCTTTTTCTTCACAATAAGGCTTTCAAATAAATCATTGTTGTACGGCAGCGAAGCATCGGTGTTGAACACTGATGTCATGCTGTCCATGATGATGATGATGATGAAGCAGAAGTTCTGATACTCCTCCATTCGGAAGATGTTTTCTCGAGGAACGCGTATGACCTATTTCCTTATGATATCACGGGGTTTTTTATCGGCTTTCCACAGGACAATCGATCAACCGCGCCTCAACAAGTTCTGCTCGCCAACTCCACTCCAGCACATCATTTACACATAGTTGTTGTTTCCAGAGAATACGATACTGGCCGTACAAACCTGGTAGCCTCTACCGTCCTGGACTGGCGGCGGCACTTGTTCCACGACACTAATTCCACACAGACGGCTGCACAACAACCATGGACTGCGTCCTTTCCACTGGAGCTGAAAAGCGTGGACCCAGACTCAAAGGTTAGCAGTTCCTGGTCCCCGTTGAGCCCGTTTGTGCATTCATTTCCGATATTGATCCGGCTTCCTCTTTTGTAATTGCTTCTTCATGATGTCCTGGAAAGGTCACCTCTGAGCTACAGTCTCCTTGCGTTTTGAGATATGGCCCACTTTCTGGCCGATGTGACTTCTATTGTCTGGGCGTTACTGATCTTTCAATGTTTGATGTGCAGTTCTGGATGTGTTGTTCCCCAACAAACCTCGGAAATTAGGGACACTTCCACATTGACTGACAGTAGGTGAGACAGTAATGCGCGCAAGTAGGACCCCATCCGCCTTTAGCAAACTACAACTTAACTTGGCTGGGTTAGAGGGGGGCTGATAAACCAGGGGGGTTACGATGGCAGTCGATTAGATTGTCTTGAAATAGCCCGGTGGTTAAGAAGCCAAATTACTGACTGGACGGTGCGTGGTCCGAACCAATCAAGGACTGCTCGAGAAGTTTGTGAACATAATAAGCGCTTTTTGCGTTCTCCGACTTCCGGGCGTGTGAGACTATACAGAGAGCACCCCAAAAGCTTCCGTACACAAAACGGTGCCTGTCAGGGGTATCTGCTCTCTCTATTTCCATTTGATATCGTGATCGATAAGATAATAAAACGAACGGTGTCCGAATAGCTTGTGACGAAAGCCTTGTCGATCTGGGATATGCGGAGAACATCGTTATCGTCTTCGAAAAGGAGAAGATGAACTAACCATAGTCATCCCGTCCTTTGGTGTGTACTTTGCACTCACAAAGTGTGAGGTCATGCTCGTGGGCATGCAATCACTGAACACGGTACTTACAATCTAGGGGGAGGCACTCGAAGTTGTGAAGCGTTTCACTTACGTTAGAACTTGTATTAGTTCTGACTGTAGTGTGACAGATGAGGGCAATGCGCGAATCTCCAAGGCCCGGGTCGCGCTTGCTAATTTGAGACACCTGAGGCGTCAGAATGGTGTATCCCTGAATCTCAAGAGACGTGTGTATCAAGCTACAGTGCGGGCTGTTTTGTTGTATGGCTGTGAGACTTGGCCTATTCGAGCAGCGGAACTGAGACGTCTTCAGGTGTTCGACAATCGTTGTCTCAGAACCACAGCTCATGTGGGTTGTTGTCGGCGAATCCGTAACGAGGTAGTTAGAAAGCGAGTTTTGGGTTGTGCAACGGGTACTTCCATTGAAGAATGTGTCCAGCACCTGAAGCTGCGTTGGTTAGGACATGTGCTGCATATGCCTAACCATCGTTTGTCGAAGAGAGTGCTGTTTTCCAGGTCCCACTCACAGTGGCCCAACCCTTGATGTGGGAGAGCGATATGAAGGAGACTACGAAACGTTTGGGTGGTATCGGTGCTTCTCTCCTTTCAGGATGGGGATCGTCTGATCCCCACTGTGACTGGTTAGAGACGCTGCAAGATATGCTTGCCAACCGATGTCAGTGGCGTTCTTGTCTTCAGCTTCTATCCAGATTGCCTGAATGAGTGTCTGAAGGTCTAGGCACCTCGGAATGATTGTAGTAAGCTAGCACCAAGTCCCTTACTCGTCCACCTCTATTCTTTTCTTCACAATGGGGCTTTCAAACAGATCATGGTTGTACGGCAGCGAAGCGTCAGTGTTGAACACTGATGTCATTCTGTCCATGATGATGATTATGGTAACTCCAAACAAATCTTGGCATCTCGACTGCTACAATTTGATCTTGAGGGATTCACAGAGAATAGAAGATCCGAATGAGCTAACAATCTCCGCAACAAGCTTCCTGTGAGAGTGAAAAGTCTTTTGCACTCGAACGTGGACAGAATCTGGTCTGAGAGACGCTGTTTCACGATATACTCTTGGCTCAACAGTGTGCAGATGACCTAGTTCCGTCCGAACACCAGATCCTTGTTTTACCAAGGTCGCATCGTCCATTCATAACATCAGTTATGAGATGCCATCCACCGGTGGCAGGGTACAAGAACGTGGTGTTTGTCCACTCTACGTTGTTCGACCCCCGGTGGATCTGATGTCAGTCTTCGTTACCCGGCCTTTCGTCTTCTCTCTCTTTGTCCCGCACAAGAGTTGGCCTAGTGGTTTGAGTCCGGAATGTCCGTGGTTCGAACCCGACTTCCGTATCTCAACTTTCCCTGTCTAGGCTTGGGGCAACTTGGCAGTATCCCAGCTCTCGTGCTTCCTTCTGGTGGCATGGCAGCTAGGCACCGAAAGGGTGTTACAGCTGAACCATTTTTTATACCACAAAGTTAAATAAGTTGTTGTTTCGGCTTACCTGTGATTCCATTTGTTGTTTTTGTTTCGGTCCGAGAGTGGACCTCTCAGTACTAAAAGACACTCATCAAACCAAAGAGTTTCATTCAAAATTGGATTCCGCGTCTTTTCCCTAGATGACGGCCGGTATTCTGGACTTGCGGCTCAGCATGGTTTGGAATTTGCCCGACACAACAAACAGGCCTTCAAACATACAACCGTCTCCGTCCAAAGAACCTCCCTCTCCCCTCCCACCCCAGGTTGTTGATGTACAATTTGCCCTTGAGTCGGCCAGGGCTTCGCAACGCGAACAGACCTTCACTCTCTATGTCCGTCAATGGTGGCAAGAATTGACGCACATTCGAGAAGGACTCATTTCCAGACGGCTCATCAAGCTGTTTGCTGTGGATGAGAATTCAACGAATCAGTAAGTACATATCCCCTTTCGGTGGCCCGAAGTTGATTGCATCTTTTTTAAGTCATCACTATGTACCGCGTAATGGGTCGTCTGTGAACTCTGGTGTCCAACCGGATCCCCCCAAACTGACCGTTCGGCAAAGGGGACCATGTAGAAGAGGTTCTGACCCGATATCTCATCATCATCATCGACAGCATGACATCAGTGTTCAACACCGGTGCTTCGCTGCCGTACATCCATGATTTATTTGAAAGCCTTATTGTGAAGAAAAGAATGAAGATGGATGGGAGGGGACTTAGTGCTGCCTTACTACAATCATTCCGAGGTGCCTACACCTCCAAACACTCATTCAGACCATCTAGATAGAAACTGACAACAAGATCGCCACTGACATCGGTTGGCAGCCATATCTTGCAGCGTCTCCAACCAGGCGCAGTGGGGATCTCGCGATCCCCATCCTGGAAGGCGAGTAGCATCGACAGCACCCAAACGTTTCGTAATCTCTTTCATACCCCTCTGCCAGGTCAAGGGTTGGCCACCTCTCTGCTTCCGCCACTCTGAATTGGGCACGGAAAACGGCATTCTCTTCGGCAAACGATGGTTAGGCATGCGCAACACATGTCCCAACCAACGCAGTTTCTGGTGCTGGACACATTCTTCAATGGAAGTACCCGTTGCACAACCCAAAACTCGCTTTCTAACTACCTCGTTACGGATTCTCCTACACCAACCCACACGAGCTATGGTTCTGAGACAACGATTGTCGAACACCTGAAGACGTCTCAGTTCCGCTGCTCGAATAGGCCAAGTCTCACAGCCATACAACAAAACAGCCCTCACTGTAGCTTGATACACACGTCCCTTGAGATTCAGGGACACACCACTCTGACGCAATAGATGTCTCAAATTAGCAAACGCGACCCGATCCTTGCAGATTCGTGCATTTACCTCATCTGTCACACTACAATCAGAACTAATACAACTTCCAAGACATGTAAAACGCTCCACAACTTCCAGTGCCTCTTCCTGGATTGTAAGTGACGTGTTCAGTCAGTACATGTCCAGGAGCATGACCTTACACTTTTTGGGTGCAAAGTGCATACGCCACGGACGTTCACGTCTTTAGCTAAAGAGACGGGACAATTTAAGTGGTTCGCTGAGAACTATTTTATCTTGGCTGTTGCTTTCAAAAGTGTGGGACAATCCTGTTTGTGTCTTCAGAAGAACTTGGCCAGAAGTGGTCGCTTCAGAAAGGAGGTTGCTGTGTAGTGAGTAGGCCTAGTCCACCACATGCGTTTGTATGAAATCCGATTGAAAACTAGATTTTCCAATTTATGTCGTAATTAATGTCTCTTGTGTAATTTCAGATTCGTGTGCAAATTTGTACGTCCCCTGAATGCTCAGCGTTTCGTCAGAACTCCCACGGAGGCCGCGCGATTTGTCTCCACCATTCCGTGTGAACCGTGCCGAGGTGTCGGCGGTGGTCCGCGGGAGCAGTGGTGTTCCAGTGAGTGGGGTTTGCCTAGTTTTCAACCCATCCTGTTGTGATGACTACTCTTTTGGAAGGGACAACTAACAAAATTGGTTTAAGTACACACTCGTGTCAGTCAAACTGAATAACTATTTGAGCAGACAACTGAAATTACGCGTTCGAAGGGGGTAACGTGAGCGAAAGCATTTTCTAATGAGTAACCCAGTTTGGTTTTCCTTCGTCCAAAGGAAGGTGGTCCCATCACACCGAATTTATGTGATATTCAGTCTATCAGCTGTGAGAACTGTGTACTTGTCGTACAGTGGTTGTAGCTGTTAGAGTTCCGTTCACCGATTATTTCGGGAGGTGAGGTAGGTAGCTGCGCATTGGAGGCGGGAGCTGATAAATTGGTGCGTAAATACACCACTGTCAATGGACTGTTAAGTGGAGGAATTGGGAAGGGAGCTATGCATTGAAGGCAATAGTTGGACGCATGAGCGTCATTGAGGGCGCGATTGGGCCATGTCCGACAATGCCGCTAACCATTGATGTGGCCCGACTCGGGGTCCCCATCCAGGAAGACGTGCAATGGTTGCTGGTAATGGCTTTCATACTTCGCTGCCAAGTCATTGTTTGACCGCCTCTGACTCGTTTCCACTCTTCACGCGGCTGTGCGAAAAGAACCCTTCGAGGAAGTCCGTCGACTGGCATGCGTAGCACGTGGCCAAGCCAGCGCAACCTATGCAGTGTGATCAGTTTATCTATCGAGGGTGAGTTATTTCTTCCGAATACCATTCGACGTACTTCAGCATTGCTGATCCGGTGTTCCCACCAGATTCGGGCAATGCTCCGAAGACATCGGTGGTCAAACACTGAAGGTCGTTTGACGTCCTCGGCGCGCAGCGGCCAGGTTTCTGATTCGTATAGTAATACGGAGCGCACCGCAGCATTGTAAACTTAACCCTTGACGGACAAGCTGATGTCACGCCTACGCCACAGGTGACGCAGGTTCACAAAAGCTGCTCGAACCTTCTCAATTCGGGACCGATACAGCTGCCCAGGTAAACAAACAAACAAAAGATGCCGCCAACTACGGTTTTCTCTGCACGGTTACTTCGAAAGATGAGAATGGCCTGACCTATCATACGCACAAATCAAACTTAAATTTCTCTCCTATACGTTAAATTTATTGGTTTTCTGAAAATGGTGTTCAGGCTGATAGCCATTCTGGTGGTTTGAATAGTCCCCCAGAGTTTTGGTGGATCCTAGCCACACTGGTACGGTTCGTCTGTATTCCAGCCATCGCGCTTCCCTCAGAATGTTTGACATCACAGCTGGACGAGTTGTTTTGTTCCACTTATCCCTTCCTTTTATTTCGTTTCAAGATTGACATGTTTTCCCCTCCTTTCCTTTTCCTGGTTTACTTTCTCCTGGTTTTCTGTTCCACATGTGTGTCAGACTGGAAGCTATTTTATCGATCTATATGCTGTTCATTGTTCACACATTTTTTTAATTTTGCGTCCAGAACCAGCTTGATTTTAAATGAATTTAACATGGCTCGCCGAGTGTTGACTGCCACCATCACGAAATAGGTTTGTTGACTAACGCTTAATTTCACGTCATCCGAAACAAACAGAGGAGTAGTTGGTTCAACGGAAGGGCCCAAATATGCCAGCCGTATTCCTTTTGAACATCAACACCTGTTCAGACAAGAAGAGGCTCCTTTGATTAGCTTCTTTCTTGACGTTTAACTTTCCACGAGAACCCGACTGTTTTCGATCGCTGTGGAAGGTTTTTAGCATGAGTCTGTCCTCACCTTATCCATGTCCTCTTGGACCCCGATTTAGGAACTCTAAGCCCGAGGTGTCACAAAATGTCGATCTCATATTAAATCTATTTTAAATTTAACTACTTCCTACAATTCAGTAGGTAGTAAACTTCGAACGGTTTTGCGCATTTTGATCACGTGCTCGCTTGTCACGCAAGTCTTACACTAAGTCAATGTGAGCCTTAAAACTCATTTAGGATCCAGTCGGATTGGGCATTTGACTTCATAAATAGCATGAACTCCATAATAATCCCCATCCCGCTTGGCCGTTTTCTACCTTCAGCACTTGCCTTTTTGGCCAGAAATCGAGGAGACGTCGCGGATCATGCGAACCTCCTGTGTTCTCTGCTCCTCGGTTTTGGATTGGATGCCTACGTAATGATTGGAACGCGGCGCTCCTGTGATTCTGGGGCGGACGGTGCAGATCTCAATGACAGCACATCGGCCAAATCGTATATTTGGGTTGCCGTGTTTAATGTGAGTTCATGTGGTTAACTGAAAACAGCCCTAAAATCACGAAGAATCCTCTTCTGTGGAGAAGATCAATTCTCTTCTGCATCTATGAAATAGACGGTTTGCTTCCCGTAGAAAGTCTGGTCGTCTTTGCACACTTGGTATTCTGTCCACCTCTCTTCTCCTGTGCTTCAAGCTTTGATTGAAGCTGCGAAATGGAATTACACGCTATTCTTTTGGAGATCGTGATGGGATGCCGTGGTTGGTGTGACTTCAAATGGTTCTCAGTGTCAGTTGGCTTGCGTTTTGAGTACTATGCTGAATTAGGCTTGAGCTACTTTAGGTGGAGATTTTTATTCCGGGTTTACCAATGATTTTGAAGCACCCAACCATCAACCCGGCTCGCTGTGGTCAAAGTGACACGGTCAGCAGGGAGGAGGACGATCCAGTCCATCTCCAATTACGAGGCTCTGTAGAAGAGCCCTCAGTTCGAAGTATTTGTTAACACCGTATGAATCCGCATCTTTGATTGATGTGCACTCGACTGAACCAGGATGCAAATGGTTGGCCTCCTGGACTTTGTAATGTGTTATTCATGCTGGTGCCTTTTATGCGCCCCTTGTTCTCGTCTTCATCGTTCAGCTGTGGCACCCTTTCGGTGCCTAGCTGCCATGCCACCCGAAGGAAGCACGAGGGCCGGGTTACTGCCAGGTTGCCCAAGCCTAGACAGGGGAAGGGTCGAGAGGCAGAGGTGAGGTTCGAACCACGGACCTTCCGGTCAGTAAATTTACGCTCTAATCACTAGGGCCATCTCGTTTTGGGGTGATGGTAAGACCTCATATCAGTAGTAGTGTCACTCAGGTATACTGCCATATCGTTCAATCACCAAGGCAGCCATGGAATCGCCGTCAATTCGCTCTTTTTTTCTCACGCCAGGTTGATTCTTCTGTTGTCTTGTTTTGGGATGCTGTATCCGGTCGGCGACACGTTCAAGCCATGGATTCTAGCTGTGGTGACCGCAATACGAGTTCGTATAAAACAGTAGATTGTTTGTACAGCCATAACTCATTCTATGCGAATATACAGCCGTCAAATGAACTGGTGAGCTGCTCATTACGAATCTCGGTAAGTGAATGTCCGGTGCTTTTTTTGTCTTGTTTGACACGGCTAAATGCTTTTGATCACGTGCGTTGCGCGGCGTAACACAATGAACATACACCTCTCGTTTCCGTTTACGTACCGGCCACGCGTCAGTGACGCTGATACGGCTAAGCGGTATAAGTGTCATCATTGAGAATCTGTACAACAAATCGTGGTCATGAATCAAGGAATCTGATTGGAGCACCGGAGTTGTGCGTTTGTGATATCTGCACAAACCTGAACTGTCATGCTTAGAAGACAATCGTCTTGAAAGCTGAACCACACTCCAACAAGCATGGATCGTTTCGCCGCAACTCAACCTCTCATCTGAACTTCCCAACCCTATTTGTTTCTCTCCCTCTAGGATTCATCCCACTGGCATCCCCTCCCTTCAGATATGATATCTTCAGTTACGACCTATTCGAACCTGGTTCCGGAAACTCTGCGTGGTCCCGTTTCGAATACCGTCGAATTGAATGATCGTATTGTACGTGAACTACGTGCGCTGGTAGCCAACTGGCGTATGGCCCGTCTTCCTCAAGAGCCGCCAAACACATGGGTGTGGGATGAGGAACTATGTCGGATGATGTCCCCAGTCCTGGCTGGGTTTGAAGCTGATCATCTACTTGCGTGTATGGCTCTCGAGGCTGAAATGTCTTCCTCTACCACGTGTCAACTCGAAGCCCGGTTGAACATGGCAGCAATTCATAACTACGTTCCTGAGGGCTACACTTTCAAAGCTTATCCTATCCAGGTAAGGCTAGTTAGTTATGCCTAATGGTGTCTTGATAGGGAGTTTGTCGGGCGGACCTTTTCACTTCATCGCTTTTATCTTACTACTTTCTTTTTGTGAGTAGCTAAGTGGCGTCTCGAATCAATGGACCTTGTCAGCTGTAATTTCGGCTGAAAATTGGAGGGGTATTGTGCATCCGTTTCCTTTTAATTGGTATCACTCGCAAAATAATGTAGAATCGACTGCGCAAAACGCAATTATCCATTTTACTACTGAGTGGATGATCAGCTGAAGAGATTTTTGGGAAAGGCTCCGTACAACGTGGGATTTTACGGGTACCGCAAAGCTGGGCCCTACGAACGCTCCTGTCCTTATCTGAACCGGTGTAGATGGATTGTGCAAAAAACAAGAACTGAACCTAAAATTTAGAATTTCGGTGCACTCTGTAGTACAGTTTTCGTTTTATGAAGTATCCTGCGAAGCGTCGGTCGGATGGCGTCAACGAATTCGTAACGAGTCAATCAGAAAACGGGTATTTGCTTATGCAGCAGATACGTCAATCGCGGAAAGCATCCAGCAGCAGCAGCAGCAGCAGCAGCAGCAGCAGCAGCAGCAGCAGCAGCAGCAGCAGCAGCAGCAGCAGCAGCAGCAGCAGCAGCAGCAGCAGCAGCAGCAGCAGCAGCAGCAGCAGCAGCAGCAGCAGCAGCAGCAGCAGCAGCAGCAGCAGCAGCAGCAGCAGCAGCAGCAGCAGCAGCAGCAGCAGCAGCAGCAGCAGCAGCAGCAGCAGCAGCAGCAGCAGCAGCAGCAGCAGCAGCAGCAGCAGCAGCAGCAGCAGCAGCAGCAGCAGCAGCAGCAGCAGCAGCAGCAGCAGCAGCAGCAGCAGCAGCAGCAGCAGCAGCAGCAGCAGCAGCAGCAGCAGCAGCAGCAGCAGCAGCAGCAGCAGCAGCAGCAGCAGCAGCAGCAGCAGCAGCAGCAGCAGCAGCAGCAGCAGCAGCAGCAGCAGCAGCAGCAGCAGCAGCAGCAGCAGCAGCAGCAGCAGCAGCAGCAGCAGCAGCAGCAGCAGCAGCAGCAGCAGCAGCAGCAGCAGCAGCAGCAGCAGCAGCAGCAGCAGCAGCAGCAGCAGCAGCAGCAGCAGCAGCAGCAGCAGCAGCAGCAGCAGCAGCAGCAGCAGCAGCAGCAGCAGCAGCAGCAGCAGCAGCAGCAGCAGCAGCAGCAGCAGCAGCAGCAGCAGCAGCAGCAGCAGCAGCAGCAGCAGCAGCAGCAGCAGCAGCAGCAGCAGCAGCAGCAGCAGCAGCAGCAGCAGCAGCAGCAGCAGCAGCAGCAGCAGCAGCAGCAGCAGCAGCAGCAGCAACTGCGGTGGCTCGGCAATCTGCTGCGCATGACGAAACACCGTCTAGCTAGACGAGTGTTGTTCTCCGTACCTCCTTCAGGATGGCGGAAACCGCAAGATGGACAATGTAACACTTGGCGGAAGGGTCTGAAAGAGATTACGAAGCGTTTGAATGTTGTTGGTGTTCCAGGTTGGGTTCTCCGTGACCCCTCCTGCGCTTGACCGGAGACACTGCAAGAAGAGCGGCTGATCGGTTTCGTGTTGTCAGTTTCGTTCCAGCGATTCAGCGATTGGAGGTACCTCATCGCCCGCTGTAGACTACTACCAGGTCCCTCCCTCATTCACTGTTTTGATCTTCCGTTTACTTCATGGCTTTAACTAGAATTAGACAAACCCTGCAGTTGTACCGCAGCGAGTCATCAGCGTCAACACTGATGTTCCGCCTCTGATGAACGTTACGTGTTGACCGAATATCAATAAATCAAATGAAAATAAATACACAGCTTTCGCATCCTGTGGTCATTTCTTTTTTGGTTACTAGTTTACAATGTGGACAAATTTTCATTCTAGCACTCGTCATCTCATGAACTGGATTGCATTCATAACGAGCAAGAACGAGGGGAAAATATTTTCCGTAGAACATTTTTTGAAATCGGGGCAAAACACCGAAATCTTTTCAAGTCACCAATAAATCGATTGATGAACGCCCCTGGTGATCCCGCTTGCGTCCCAAGTCGCGATGAATTCAACTGTTTGTGCGCCAAGTCTTTGCACAAAACACCGAGCGATTCTGTCCCATTGTATGTACTAATTTCCAGTTCTGTGGTTGGATTTAAAGCTGAATGAAGAGAGCTGTGAGACAGGACATGTTCGATAGGACACGGTCACTGCAAGGGCTTCATTACCTCGAAACATCGCCACCAGCACCAAGAGTACTCACAGTATCTGTAGTGCATATATATATATATAATATGGCGTGGTAGGCACAATTAATCCTCACCAGTTCAACTGCACAACCCGTGTCTAGCTACCACACCACCAGAAAGAAGCACTGAGATACTCTCAGGTTGTTAGGAGCAGTCGTCGGGTTCGAACCACGGACCTTCCGGTCAGTAAGTTCGCGCCTTACCCACTGAGAGAGATGCAGGTCGTATATATTCCAAAGGTTAGTGAATTTCGGAAAATAAACCCCAAAGAGCGGACGACTCCCGTTTAAATACTTTGTGGAACTGTGAATTTCCGAGCCGGGTTCAAGCTACAACGCATGAAGACTTGCCTATTTGCATAGTGCTTCCACTGAAGGGATCGTCTCTTCTCGGTTCTTTGAGGGTAGTTGGCAGCAGTTTTCAGCTTGAAGATTTTTGAAGTTCTAACCTCTCTGTCGATTCATCAGATGTGCACACTGATGCTTCCTCACAAGAATGAAATGGCTATATAGTTTTCATGAATTGACTCCACTAGCAAGACGAACAGTGGTAGACCTGAGTATATGTCTGGTTTGTTCAAATCCTTACGGATGGTTTCTGCAATGCTAGACGACTGCTTTAGTTGCCTTTTCAGGTGCTCAATTTCTGTGGATCGGTTACCATTCTGACCAGCTGGATGTTCGGCACGAGGCTATTTTGACCTTGATAAACGAGAATATACGACAGTGTGCAATAATAAGCTAGTTTTCTTGCTATAAGCAGAACTTTGTGACTCAAAAACTCGAAAACCAGAAAATCGCATCCGAAACTCGAGGAATCCTTTTGGCGAAGCAATACTTCTCGTTTGAGAAAGATGCCCTACTCAGGTTCGACGGATCCAGTGACTGCAAGCGTGAATTCGCTTCATTCACCTGATTGGTTGGACCAGTTCATATTGATTTATGTTATGAAAGATTTTCTCACTGATATTTGCACAGTTCGAACACGATTCATTTTTCGTCCGGTACACATGTCTCGCTTCTCACGGAGCTCACTGTACACTGTTGGTTCAGTTTGACTGCTGCCCATCTTCACGGGATCTTGATGGCAAAATCGGGACAACTATCTCTTTGCTAGTAGTATGTGAAGATTTGTGGGTTCCTGAGAAGCTGTTTCTTCTTAATCGGGGATAATGAGCAGTCTGCGTCTTACGAGACCCGAGGGAGTTTCGAAGCCGCCACTTCTGGGCCAGTAGTCTGAACGCTTGACCGTGCGGCCACGAGCGGCTGATCAGCGTCGTGATCAACTCGTGCTTAGAAAATAATAGAGCGGCCCTCATCGTTAACTTATGTAATGCAAATTACTTGGTTTCAAATGTTGATTAGATGCTCGCGTGGCTAACTCTCCGATGGAATTTTCACTCGTTGACTGAATTTCATTATTTTTTGAGCTACTTATAGATTGTTAGTAGTACTATATGGAAATTGTATTTGTCAACAACGATCCAATACATTTTTTGTGCTTACAATTTTTGTGTTGTGATGCGGTGCACTGAGTCTATTTTACTGTTTACTTCTTCGCTCTAGGTTCTTCATACCAACCCCAAGCGCATCTTACAAACTAGCGTTCGCTCCCGACTGTGCAGAGATATTCTCACCTGCCATGGAATCGATGTGCGTCTCGGTTTGTGTGTGCTAGTCTATTCGTATGCGGAAGAAGCAACTGCCACCTGGGTCATGTTTGCCTGTATCTACAAATCGGCAATCTAACACCTGCCCCCCTCCCCGCGTTTTTTTAAATCTCTGTGATCTTGTGAGTTATACTCTCATGGAACCGACCGGCAGACCGACTGACTTCTTGTCTAGTTTTGAGCACGTACTCCTTTTCTTTTTCATGGCGCAGACACATGACTGTTTTTGACATACCTGTGATAACGAAACCAACTGAGAATATTTTGCGATTCCTTCTCTCTGTTTGTCCAAATTGGAAGCTATCTACACCTGGGAGGACGGAATTTTCAATCGGTATTGACCGTATTCAAGCTGGGTGGGGGTACTGAACAACATTAGGCTGGCTTATACTGCCATCTCTATCGTTGTGGTCTCTTTTTAAGGAGCCTTCTGAAAAGAGCGCAGCCTCCTAGTCCCGTGGATGGTTTTGAACTCATTCTACAAGACGTCATCTTAGTTCCCTACAAAGTGAGCTTAGTTCTAGCGCGCGCAATTTGTACTCACCAAACATGGACAGCTTACTCACCATTGTCAAGTATTTCTTTTCTGGTAAACTCCAAAGAAGCCATGTTTTTGATTCAAGTGTGATGGGAACCTCGCGGATTTGATAACTAACCGTCTCATCTGTGAATGATTGTTCGGGAATCCGCGAAGTCCAAATAGACGCAGTATAAAAGCTTGGATTGCTAGAAGTTTGTCATTTCGACGTTTTTGGCGAATGGGCGGATACAACAGCGATAAAACGGAACCAGTTATGACAAAGTGGACGTGGTGGTGGGAAAGTGTGTGTGTATTACTCGGGAGTAACCAATGGCTTTGGTTGTGTGATAGCTTCAGGCGAGAGGCGAACATGGGGCCATTTCTCGAGAAATACACTAATTTGCAAATCAATTTGGTTTTGCGAAAGACTCACCTGCAACCCAGATGAATCTCCCGTTTTTGAGGTTTCCAGGCAACTAATGGATGTGCTGCACCAGGCCGCCTCATGTCCCAGTTGCTGCGATATTCGAGATATCGCGATACATGTATATACGTAATGCACTACTCAAAAGGTTGCTGAAAATTCTTTGACAGCCCACGACCGGTTTCGCCTTTCTTGGGGCTCATCAGGTAGGCGCAGTCCCCGAGTTTCCGTCAACCCATTGTGTTCTACTTGAACCCGAATTGGACTGTTTTTGGACTGTATTTAACGAACTTTGATGACCGTTCACCCACCACGAGTGTGATCAATAACCAGTGAACTGAGGACTTTCACGACTAATCGAACGGGTTCACTGTCATTTGATTGCATCTCGAAGCAGTCGTAAGCGAAGGTGGGCAATGGGACTTTCGAGCCTGGTTGTCTAAAATCATCGAAATAGAAGGGTGATACAGCGCGGTCACAACCAGCGTTACATTGTGGCGCGTGTGACAGCGATTGAGCTTTGTGGTGAAGTATCGGGTAGCTCTAGACAGCTGAGTGCGAACTTACTGGCCGGAAGTTCCGAGGTTCGAACCCCGACCGCTGCATGTCGACTGCTCTTGGCTTGAGCAGCTTGACAGTATCTCAGCCCTCGTACTTCCTTCAGGTGGCATAGCAGCTAGCCATCGAAAGGGTGTTACAGCTGAATCGTTATCATCATCATCATCATCCTGTATGGCATCCCCTTTTTTTGGGAGGTTTGTGAAAAAAAAATCTGTACAGCTCTAGGACGGGTCCCACATGGGCAAACAACGTAGGGTAAGATAGTTTTCCACCATTAGCGTCACTGTGGGCACTTCGCCTGGTCGAGTACAATGGCCTGATCACATTGGAATAGTTACCCAACTGGCCGGATAAACAACACCATGTTGCTCTCTTCAAAGTGTCTCCAACCACCAATGAGAGTTGATACATGCTCTCCAACCAGACAGACGGAGTCTTCCTAGGTAGTACAACACCGTGTTCAATTGTTGAAGCTTCGAGGATAACACAATGTGCCGTAGCAGCTCCCTCGACCTTTGAAGAGCACAACATAGCCGCCGTAGCATATCCCTAAGTTTCAGTAGAATTTTGAGTCAGTGCGCGTTTGCACGGTTGACGAGATCCTTCACCATGCTCGGAGCCAAATGGATAAGAAACCGAAAGCGTTTGTGTAGCACTTTCAAATCGTAGTGATGGACTGACCGCACACAAGCGCCAACAACCTAGCGTCTCTTCGACACTAAAATCGATAGATCTATGACCTTTGAGTTCTCCAAATGTGATTGGCTCTGCTCTTCGTGTAGGCGAATTCAAATGGAGCACCAGAAGAGGGGCATGCGATACTTTCAAACGAGGTGAGCTTAGCGGAATAGGTCAATCGTGTGCACTGTTGGATTGTTCTTCTTTCCGCCGTGTTTGGTAGTTGAACTACCTCAGAACGTTCAGAACGTTCATTTGAGAACGCTGTCACCAGCACGCGCAACCATTGTCCGGAATGTCACTGGAGGAGGCTCTATTCACATCCGTTTGGAGGCATCTTCATCTATCACAAGGCATGAAAATGGGAGTTAGATTTGGCGTCTACAGCGCCTCCTAGATGTTGTTGAAGTTGTTGCAGCAAACAAGACATAATGCGCCGGGTGTACACGATCTTTACTTCAGAGTGGATTCTGAACCAATTCGCTACTCACGTGTGTCGCGCGAAGTCAGTTTGTCCGAATGAAAGCCCCTGCGGGTATTTCTATCGTGCCATCGACGATTACGAGAGAGCTGTTCCTTGGTCACTCGGTCCCTCAATCATTTGCGCAATGCGCTGAACAGGTATTCCCCTATGTCTGGCATACAACCAACGGTGCTGCTGCGCAGTGCGCTTAATAGGGGGGTCCAGTATTGGCCCATTGCACTTTGATCACCTGGGTCCCTACAAGCTTCCACCCCCTGCATCTATGAAAGTCCGCACTGGTTGCCTCATCGACTTGTCCACACGCACGGGCGCTCCGTCCGTCACGTCTGCACAAACTTCGAGAGATTGGAAGGTGTGCTTGTTTGGGCCCCAAAAGCGTGTGCTTATGTGGGTCTATGAAACACGTTTCCGGAAAGTGGTCAGTTTTTGTTCCGCAACCTGGAATCGCGAATTGATTAGTGTGAACAACACACTCAGCGCACGATGCGCTTCTACCTGGGCGTTTGGCTCGGTTTCTGAAGCATCCAAACGCTAAGTTGCGTTGACCAGAAAGTGGTCGGTCCAACATAGTCAATGTCAAACAATCCTCAACTACGAGTACCCCTGTGCACAACAAGTTGCCGTGTGAATCACCTGATCATGACTGCAGCCTAACATGGTTGTCAGGGCAGCGAAACCTCAATGAGGCATTCCAGTTACTCAAAATTGGTGGGTGTATAGCTGTGTATGTATGAGCGGTATTCATACTATGGACGCCTTGTCCTAGTCGCCTTATTTGAACCAATTATATCCAACCTTTTTCGAAGGTCAATAGACACCCTGTGCAATCAAATTGTGCTTGCGGGAGCTCCTACCGTTACTTAACAAATCTGAGGAACGACAGGTGAGCTGATGACAACTTTCCTTATCCCATCGATCTGTATAGCTCCGTCGTTGTGCTTTAGCCACAACGACCTTGTGGATCGCAGAGTCATCGGTCCGCAGAAGCTGCATTTTGGAGAGAAATTATGGGCTCAAAAGGCAGCCCAAAAACAATCGGAAGTGGAGGCGCGTTGCTCGAGCCCTCGCCATCCACACAAAGGCCGGAGTGGTGGATGACAGTGTCTACCAGAGGTTTCCACGACTCGCGTGTCAGCATGGGGGAGGTGATTTCCGACAACCGAAAATCTCTTGTGCACCAAGGTGGATCATTCGTTCATTCCTCAAGAAGCAAGCGACTTCAAAGCGTCACCCAACTGCCACCGGAGTATCATCGTCATGCATGAAAATGTATGATTTAGCAGAAGGGTGTAAAAAGGCTGCGAAATGTGTAAGTCTTGTTGATTCCGTCTGCCTTCCAGAATGTGCTACCCCTCCTGCGCTTAACTGGAGACATTGCAGGAGATGGCGTTTGATCAGTGCAAGTGGCTGTCAGTTTCTTTCCAGGCTGTCTGCTTGGGATGTAGGCTCCTCGGAATGCTTGCAGTAGGCCAGCACAGGGTCCCCTCCCTCACCTGCTTTGCCCTCTTCGTTAGATATAATTGGGCTGTTCAGTGCACCCAGAACGAAGCAGTTCCTCGACGCAACGAAGGCACTGACAAACATGAGAGTTAAGGTCTTCCGGCTTCACCTGATGACGTCTTCTTGGTACTGAAACGGAACACTGTGGCTAGGCAAGGGGATGACAAATCCCCTTTTGGACTTCCGTTGTTTTTCACTAGAGTCGGAAACCGAAGAGGCATTCTCCCATTTAGGGCATTTGGAAAAAAACGTTCCCGATTCTTCTCAAAGTTCTGAAATTCTACTGTTACGCATTGGTTGGCGCAGCCGCTTTTTGGATGTCTCGGATCGTCGAACGTCGACGGTGATGCTATAGCGAGCAGGCTCATAACGTTGGAATGCACTGGTCATTGATGGGCAAGATGATAGTTCAGCTTGATTTACGTCCACTTCGTGAGGGCCAGGCACAAATTCATTTTGAGCATGGTCTGAAGAAATGATCAAGCTTGTTTCGTCTGTCATCATCATCATCGACAGCATGACACCAGTGTTCAACACCGATGCTTCACTGCCGTACAACCATGATTTATTTGAAAGCCTTATTGTGAAGAAAAAATAAAGATGGACGGGGAGAGGACCTACTGCTGTCTTACTACAATCAATCCGCGGTGCCTACACCTCCAAACATTCATTCAGGCAATCTGGATAGAAACTGACAACAAGATCGCCACTGATATCGGTTGGCAGCCATATCTTGTAGTGACTTCAACCAGGCGTAGTGGGGATCACGCGGTCCCCATCCCGAAAGGCGAGTAGCACCGACAGCCCCAAACGTTTTGTGGTTTCTTTCATACCCCTCTGCCAGATCAAAGGTTGGTCACCTCTTTGCTTACGCCACTCTGAATTGGGCATGGAAAACAGCACTCTCCTCGGCAAACGATTGTTAGACATACGCAACACATGTCCCAACGTCTGTCATAGTAAGGGAACAAACAATTTTTCGCCTATTTGTTCTGTGTGGTTACACTAACTGACGTAAACTAGTCCGCCAATTACCTTGACAGAAGTCAGCTGACTGCTTGACCTTGCGTCCCAGCTGTTTGAAGCCGCTTCCAAGCTCAAAGCTATTCGACTCAATTTGGGCTCCTGGGCCGCAGTTTTGAATTAACCGAGGTCAATTGTACATCCTAGTCGACTGGCTGAACAAACTCTTGGTTTATCCGGAAAATTAGAACAGTAATTGTGGTGCAAATGTTTCCGTGACTATTTTGTGTTTTTTTATCGATTAAGCTCGGGTGACGAAGTATCGATCGAAGCTTATGCGTCACGATTTTGGCTACATTTTCAGACTTTATCTGTCCCTTTGTTAGTGACAGGTTGACCTCCAGACAGGATGGTATGAGAAGCCACTGGTAGCCAGAAAACACAACTCTGCCCACCAGCAGTAATCATGAAAGAGTGGCCATTCCAACTGAATCGTGAGACAGTGATGATGAGTTAGCCTACACGTCTCTCTGGTTTTCAGAAGAACAATAGAGAGTGAGCGGATTTCGCGAATCTACCTTACGGATCGGTCAGCCAACGTGGTCACACCACAAACAAAACATGCAACATCGCTTACTCGTCTGCATCGAAAGTAGGCCAGTACAGATAGACCAATCCCTACGAATTTGTCACTGATCGATACGGGTCAATTGACTGGACTGCTGATGAATCCCAATAAGGACGAGACGTGAAAGCTTCGTTGAAAATTCTCTAATATCTACATACTACTAACAAACTCTAAGTAGCTCAGAAGGATGAGTGAAACTTGCGTCTGTGAAGAGCCAATCTATCAATAGGTGTGACCACGTGATGTGGATTTCGAAAATGAATTCTATATCCTGCCAATGTGTGAGCTGACCACACCGATGATGAGCCAGGCGCTCTTAGTCAAACAGGACAGGCTACTCTCTGACTGCCCGGCGTGATGTTCAGCCGCACCTCGATACACCATCGAAGAAGTTTGAGGGGAGTAAATTGCTTGACTGACAACATCTTTGCTTCTTAGTTCGACCTGTAGAATCCGTACCATTACTGTTGAGACTATCACCGGTTGACGTAAAAGTGCACTGGCCTGTGCCATGGAAAGCGGCACAGTTGTGCCAGGTGAGGTTTTGCCTGGCAACAGAACTGTCACATGCTGCATAGTTTCGCCACTGGCACCAAGTAGAGAATGTCTCATAATAAACGCAAAACTTGATTAGGTAAACAAACGTATTTACTCAAAGAAAGTATTGCGAACTTTTTTACTTTAATAGCCACATAACGGAGGTTTTGTACGCAAGTGTTGTCATTTTCACTGTTTATGCTGGATGTCAGTAGGCGCATTGAAATTGTGAAACTCCATTGTTCCCTTGGTGAAAGCGCCACCGCTGCACTTCATGGTTACAAAACCAAACATCGTCTCATCAAGGATCCTTTCATCTTGTCGACCATTAAACGCTTGATTGCGAAGTTTGAGTCCACTGGATCTGTATTGGATTTACCTGGCAAAGGGAGAAAGTCTCTGAGTGATGAAAGAGCGCCCATCATACAGAATGCCGTCGAGCAACTTCAGTCCCAGAGCACCATGGCATATTCGTCATAACTCAGGTGTCTCAGTTGACCTCCATATGCTTCAGACGCATGTTATCCCGCAACTCAGGCAGCACAAGAAGTCATCGACCGTCTTTCAACAAGATGGCGCTCCACCCCACTTCTCAAACCAAGCGAGAACTTACCTCCGAGAGCAATTTTCTGATGAGAGAGTCATTGCTCGTGGATTTCCAAACTTTTGGCCCGCAAGGTCACCCGATCTCACAACTCTGGATTATTGGTTTTGGGGAATGATAAAGGTCTGCGTATATCATGAAAATAAACCGAAGAATTTGGTGGAGTTAAGAGCAAGAATTGAAGAGGAGCGTGCACGAGTGACCCTTGAAGAAGTTAAAAATACTGTCTCACATCTCATACCACCTCCAACTTGTTATAGAAGAAAGGGGAGGTTTTTTGCGATATATTTTGTGATGTTAGTTTGTTTACAGTAAACCTCCATAATGCGTGTATGTTCACGTAAAAAGAATAAATGTTTAACTTCATGATAAAGTTTCAACGTGGCTATTATTTTTTGCGTTTATTGTGAGACATCTTGTATATGTATATGAAAAACAGTTCGAAAATAGTGAAAACGGTAAAGCGTGTCACAGTAATGTGTCTACTTGACTGGACTTTGCCATGCCAGTAGGTCAGCGGAATAGCAGCAGGGACAACTGGCAAAAAGGTCAAAAAGTTATTCGAACTCGACTGTCCTGTCTTCCTCAGAGAACTAAGTAGCCATCAGCCACATACTACTGAAGTTTGCCCGGACACTTACAAAAAATCACGAAATCGGCTCGTTTATATATATATATATCTGTTCCCAACGAAGCACTTCATCAAAATGCCGAAGTGTTGAACCTCAGTTCTCGTAGATCCATACTGAAAATGGTCTAGGTAGGTCTAGGCCATTCTACCGGGATCGCGCACAAAGAGATGATGTTGTTTTGGCAAATGTGCGGTCCCATCCCACTGCGTCAAAGACCACGTTTTTCCGCATTATTTCACGCTCACTGTTTCTGAGTCGGTGAAATTATCCCCTAAGAGGAAATGGCACAATGTCCACCTGCGGGATCATCTGTTTGTATGCCCAGAGTAAATGTTCGCACAAAACAACTGTTCTCTACAGTGCATCGCAAATCGTCCGGCTTCTACGCCTGTGACTCAACTGGTTCAACAGAGGAGCAAAACAAGTATTCCCGTCCACTTGTAACAGAATCTAGACACATAGATAAACCAGTGACGACAATTAAAGAAAAACAAATTTCTTTGAAAATGAGTATATTTCGCTAATTTCGTGCATTTTGGTTTCAAATAGAACATAAGTTTGACGGAAACTCGGGGACTGCGCCTACCTGATGAGTCCCAAGAAGGGCGAAACCGGTCGTGGGCTGTCGAAGAATTTTCAGCAAACTTTTGAGTAGTACATTACGAACTCATTACTTTCCAATCTTCTCAACTTGTCTTCAAGCCAGAGCACACCTCTTCGTCGCAGATATTTTCATCTTTGGTTTGCATTAGAAGCTGGATGAAGCTCTACATGGCTCAGTGGCTAAGGGGTGAACTCATTGGCCGGAAGGTCCGCGGTTCGAACCCAGCCCCGCCATCGCGACCGCTATGTCTGGGCTTGAGCAACTTAGCAGTATCTCACTCTTTGAATTCCAACTAAAAAGATGGTCACTTCTAATAAACTTCATCCTCACCGTCAGCTTCTAGTAAACCAGGTGTAGGAGACCCTTTACAAGATGAAAAGCTTTTTGAATAGGAGACAAGTCCCTGGATGTGTTTCTTTCTGGGGGGGGGATATCATACCCGTAAGTGCAGGCAATCTGGTCAAGCTAGATGACACTGATGCGCAGCAGAACAGAATTGGGAGTGGTCCATCACCTGAGGCTAGCAGCATGTGTGTTTGGCAATTTCACATTAATCATATACTACTCATATCTCCTAATAAGCAACCTGTCTTTCATTAGTTTCCTCTTCCTCGTTGATCCTGTGTTTTTTAAGGTTCCCGTGGATGGCCTAATTGATGTTTGTTTGCAATGAGAAAAGCAGATTTAATGATTCATTTCATGAAAGATAGCAACATGTGGTACATCGAACTAGGGATAAAAACGGATAATCGGGTTTCCACATGAACAGCAGGATTTTTTATGATATCCTGTAATTTTTATTTAGGATAGTAAAGTTTGGATGGCTGTGCAATGTAGACAGACAGTTATCTAGGAAAGTTCCGAACTCGTCTATTCGCTTCGTCTTGCAAATCGCTGAACGCAGCTCCTTCCCCTGAGAATTCCGCCTTATCATTCATTTACAGAATGGAAGGCATTAGCCTGCGTGCTCATGAATAGCATGCTTTCGTGAATGAGTGATTTTCACAAAGTCTACAAGTTAATTTCAGTGAAAGTGATTCAACCAGACCCGGTAGCTCAATGACTTTCGTTCAGTCCAGACTGAGTGGAACTCTTGCGACTATCCGAATGAGATGACCCCAGCTGATGATCAGCTGATATAGCTGATCGATTTTAGTCCACCCCAGTAGAGCAGTTACGTCCCATCAAGTCGATGACATCACGTGATTTCTCATAACCATTTTTTCAAGTTGTGATCAAATTCGATTGAAGTCTCTCCTAGCTGCTGAATGGTGCGAATGAACCTGAGTGAAAACAATGATGTTAGGTCCAACCTGCTATAGAGGCTTTGCAAGCTCTGAGCAAAATCAGTCTGGTAACGCCGTCCGTCATACCATAGCTCAGTCGTGAGCCGAACTTCCACATCCACACACTGACTGCAGAAGTGCAGCGGTAAACCAAATAAAATGATTAAATCGTTCTTCTGTAACACCCTTTCGGTGTCTAGCTGCCATGCCACCCAAAGGAAGCACGAGGTCTGAGCTATTGTCAGGCCGCACAAGCCTAGACAGGAGCAGGGTTGGGTTCGAACCATGGACCTTCTAGTCAATAACTTCGCGCCTCAACCACTGAGTTCTCTTGAGCCTCTTCTGTTTCAGTTACACTTTAATGCGTCTCATACATCGTTTGTTCACAAAGAATGACCTTTCAAACGACTTACTGAGCATTTTCGTGGACTGTGGGATTTATGTTTTTTAGAGGACGCAATATCACAGCGAATAACTATACTTTCCGTCCAAGGTTTGAAACTCGAGAAATCTGAATTGTCCACTGTGAAACATTACTATTTGGCGTTAACTACTTGTGACTGTCAGACAAGATTAGGACACCGACACAGAAACGTGGCCGGCTGTGATTCAGTGAAATGACTCGCGCAATCGATCACCTCACACACAAGATGCCTTGCCTAAGCAATGATTTTGTATACCCCGTCCTCTGGGTATTGCCATGGTGATCACTAGGATAACTGTTCGGTTATTGTTGCTCACGGACTCTACTTCAACAGGGCTACCTTTGAAATCATACAAGTTGGATCGAGACTATTCCGTACTATTTCTGTTTTAACTGTATACAAAGTTTCGTTTTCATATGTTCCGGTCTAAAGTCGGAAGAAACGCCAGGGTGACACCTTTCGGCCGTACCAGCATGATAAACTGATATTTGGTTTACAAAGAATGAAATTTTGACGCGGCTTATCTACGGTCAACGAAAGACACCGAAGACCACTGAGTCTCAGATAGATACAAGATACGAGTCGATCCATCGTTATGGTGCTGTAAACCATCTTTTGAGAGCAGTGGGCTGGTGTTACTGGAACTCACTCAGCCTCGGAATAGACCCAAAACACGACTTGTGAAGGTTGCTGAGAACTCTCCAACAGCCCACCATCAATTTCGTTTCTGTTGGTGCCCATCAGGCGGGTGCAGTCCCCAGATTTCTGTCAAACTTATGTTCTGCTTGAACCCAACTTGCATGAAACTTGACAAATGCACTCATTTGCCTACCTCATTGGATTTCACAGAAGATTCACCTGAGTCCCAGCTCGTTAATGATGTTCCTCTTCAACTGAATACGCTTCATCAGACCGCCTCAAGCTTCGGCCGGTACGATATTCCAGATATCAAAATTCCTTTTTTATAGACGTAACGTATTCATCATCCAGTCTTTCCTACTCAGCATAGTCTTGCGTGCTGTCTGGAGCATAGCGGTGCTGGTCGTCAATTACCACTGCGCCCACACCTCTCATGTTTACACCCGAATCAACTCCATTAGTCCTGCATGTATGAATGTTCTCTGACATTATGAGTCGGACTGCTTAATTTACGTTCCCGATATCTCTTTAAGAATCACGTGACTACCTCACTTGAGTGACCTTGCCTACCACCCTCGTACCTCCTTGAGTTCTGTGCCGTTCAGCTTGGAGCGAGGGCATTTTTAGCCCCCCTCCCTCCTCGTTTTGTGTGTCTTAGCTTATTGGTAAAGAAATCATAGAAGTTGTTGGTTAGTAAATCACACTTAAGTAAGATGTGGTTGCTCCTCCTTCAGTCGCGCGATTCACATCACGTGATCACGCACTGTCTACCCCCCGAATGATGACTTCTCAGATAGACGGCCTTTGAGACTTGTGAGTAGACGCGCTGATACAAAGCAGCATGAAACATTCAGAACGGATCGATCATGCCCAGTTCGTGCATGTGTCGTATTTTAGGTCCTACATTCCTCTGACAATCAAAACTTTGCTCCTTTTACAATTTTCGTATTTTTTCCGTTAATTATTCATCAGTTTCGTAAGTGGTGTGACCTTTGAGAATGTTGCAGAATCCGTATTTTCTGAGTTCGTTCAATCAATAAAGAGTGAGGATGAATAGCTTTAAGAGAGTTCAACTTGCTGTCCACCATGTACGACATCAATACAGCAACACCTTTGCTGGAGACCGCGCGTGAGATTTATCTCCAGTTACTTTTTCGGGCAATTTGATTTCTTGGGTCCTTGTACCAATACGGTTATCCCTAATTGAGAAACCTATTGAAGTCACCTGTTTCCAAAAGCTGCTGAGAATTGGTTAGGCTTGAGAACGTGTTCGTCCAAGTACCTGTGTGGACACAAACACACTCATCATCAATTGGCAAATTACGGGCGTGTTTAGGGACGAAATTCGTTGTCTAGTTTGGCTAACAAGTATGTCCTACTCTAACGCGTTTGTGTGTTTCTCTCTATGTGTACCGCTCATTTCACTACGGGTTGCCGAACGGCAAGTGGAGCGTAATTTTGAATATTGCATCAACACCACTCTCATCTCCAACACACCAGCAACAACGGCAGCTACTCATGCGATTTACCGGACGAGGACACGGTCGATTTCTCAGTTTTGCTACCAGTCGGCGAGGGGTACAGCGCCACAACAATAATCAACCTGTATCGACCAGAACGAGCTAGCCTGTCTTGTCCGGTGGGCAGGGCACTGGTTTCGTCGCTCGGCCTTCTGCCAGTCTATCGCTGTCTCTCGCACAAGCACTTCCCGTCAAATCTCTCCCACATGACCTCTCGCTCCGGAAGCCACCAGACCTATTGATCTACGAGCCAATCAGCAGCGTCCAATGTGTACTGGGCACGTGCGTGCGTGCGTGTGCGTGTGTACATGTGTATGAAACCTGTGCGTGCGTGTGTTCATGCGCTCGTTTCTGGGGCTGTAGACACACAAGCGTGTGCGTTTGTGTATTATTACGAGTGTCTGTTGGCCGACGAGCGCTAGTTGTTAGTTGGGTTTCCACAACTGTTCTCCAACACGAACGCGTTTTACGTTCAGCGAAACTAGTGTTTGCAAAGCCCCGAAATGAGAGACAGTGATAATTTGCCAAAAAATCGCTTGTCAAAACAGCAATAAGTTGTGTTGAAAATGATGGATATTGTAAACAAAATCCGGTTGCACAATGGTTTTATTACCACGTGTATTTTGTGCACATTTGTACTCATCGGAATATACAATGCCGTACCGTTTAACACAGCATCACGTGAGGATATTTTACGTAAATTTGTAACTTATGTACAAAGTGAAAAAACCTTTTGTTTCCCCGATGCCTGGTCCCCCGGCTCCTCACAGGATAGTGACGGCTCATTATCTAAAGGACCTTTGTTGGCATTCCATCAGTTGTTTACAGATGTAATCACTCCGCACTCTCTGATGAATAGCTTTCATGAGGACGTGAAAGAGTCTATTCGAATCATGCGTGTTATCAATCGATTGTTTCATTTGCCCCAAGCAATACCGACGAACTTAATGACAGAGCTGTTGAATTCCTACATCCAGGCCGCGAAACCAGTCACATTCCGACAAACAAATGACTTGACTACCGGTAATGTGACTTCAGTCAGCCAAAATGTGACATCTGTGTTAGGTATAGGATTGTGCAAAGACAGTGGACTAATTTCTTATGCAACATCCGGCACAGAAATGATAAGTCCAGCAATTCCCAGGAAAGTATGTGCAGAATTGAAAAATGCTGCAAAGCGCCATGATCTGAGTTTCACAGAGGAGACAATCTACGAACGATTTCAAATGAACTGGGTGGCGAATCAGTGTGAACAAATCGCTGGTCGTCCAGCTGTAATTCGTGTTGCTGTTCGTCCTGTAGAAGGCACCGGAAAACTTCAGTGAGTTGGCTCAGTTTTCGGAGCGTAGTTTAGTCTTCGCATTTAGTTTCCTTTATTGAGTAGCAGGCAGTCTACCCTGAAATTCTTGAGGGCTATCTCGATGACCACAAGGCTAGCGCACGAACTGAAAAAAATCGTTCAGCTGTAGCACCCTTTCGGTGCCTAACTGCCATGCCACCGGAGGGTTGCACGAGGGCTGGGATACTGCCAGGTTGCCCAAGCCTAGACAACGGAGGTCGAGAGGTAGAGGTGGGGTTTGAACCACGGACCTTCCGGTCACTAGAGTCGCGCTCTAACCACTTGGGCCATATCGCACGACCTGAGACCAGGCCATACTTGCGCAAGACACTACGGTTGTTTGTCATACGAATGCGATAACTGAGGACATCTGACAATGTTTGACAGATCCATATTAGTGATCTGCACAAAGGAATCGAGCATTATTGCGGAACAGCACCGTTCGTTGTATAAACTAGCTTGCATCTACCTGGAACTGACCAGTTATTCCAGTCATCCTTTACCCAAAGGATGGTACGCTGTTAGAGCATCCTGTTAAAGTGATTACAACCAGAGTCGCAAAGTCAGACCGTTTTCATCTGAACGAATGTCACTACTTCATCCATGATCGATTTCTGTCCGCTGTGACAGTCCGATGACCTTGTGATTGTTCTGTTTAGCGACAAAAGTTAAGCCACCTCTTTCAGAGAGAACAACTTCAAGCAATATGATGACGACTGGCCACGAATATAGTCGGAAAATGCAACAGCCGACCGCCAGTAAAGGCGCATACGGCAGTGAAGCATCAGTGTCAACACTGATGTTGCTGTCTTTGACGACGATGATGATGATGATGATGATGATGAGGATGATGATGATGATGATGATGATGAGGATGATGATGGTGATGATGATGATGATGATGGTGATGATGATGATGATGATGGTGATGATGGTGATGATGATGATGATGATGGTGATGATGGTGATGATGATGATGATGATGGTGATGATGGTGATGATGATGATGATGAAGATGATGATGATGAGTAAAGGCGTAATACCTTCTGTTAGTGGTGGCTCAGGCCCCGTGCCTCTGAATAATTGCACTTTAACTGTGTCAGAGCGACAACATCCAGTAATACTGAAGTGAAGTTCACCAAACCACCCCATCCATACAGTTAGAAAGAAAACATGTTTGACACCTAGCTAACCTCAAGAATGGATGGCAAAACGGCAAGCTCTACCACGAAGATGTATTCTAGCAAAAAGGAGTTAAAGAACGCTGATTTCTAGGAACTTGCCAAACTGAGGATCATCGCATGTTGTCTCATCATGGCTCATCATGGTCTCATCAGGCAACCAATCGTAACCTAGAAGTCTGAAAGTTAGACCGAACGGATGACTAGTGCTTCTGAGCAGGCAAAAATTCAGAATAGATTTTTTCCGTTTCAAAATGAGAGATATAACCATACACTTTTCAAACCTAATCGTCGTAGAAGGTCGTTCGTTGTAGAGGGGTAAGCTAGTGGGCTGAAAAGCACCGCCAATCTCTTGCGTCTATCGGATGGACCCCCAGAGAAATTTCTTCCTTATCTTGATGCGTTGACAATGCTTCGTGCACAAGTGTACTCAGAAATACTCCATTCCAAATCAAACGCTGCGTTGCACTCAGTCTGAATTACATTTTGGCGTTACTCACACCTGGATGATGTGTTGACAATTGGATGGCAACTAGCTACAAGTGGTTTTAGCAAATTCCTCCTAAAAATTACCACCGGTGACATTATTCTTCCCGAACTATCATCAAGAAATCCAGACTTTGATCAACGTGAATTAGCGAATGAGATTACGTTCCGTCATTCAGACAAGTCTATGCTGAAATGCTGAGAAGCATTGTTTCATTCTTATCAGGAATCATCAGGATTGCGCATCTCACGAAAGTTGCAGACTTCCTGGCAGTGGATGAACACTTAAACGTTCGGCCACGAGCGGCCGAATAGCTCCTATTCAGACGGGACATAGTGCCGCTCATCACAGATTCTACGTCACGTATTGACTGGTTTCTGGAGTGACGACTTCTCAGATGGAAGTCTCACTCATATTGTGAGATCACTCTACTTCTGAGCCTCTTATAGACCGATGATAGTTTGGAGTGATCTGGTAATCTTCAATTGAGGTTTCGTCCTGCCACGTAATTACGTTGAAGGCCACGTAATCAGACTGGGAAGGCCTCTAGCCAAAAACGTCCCTCGACCGAGTCCCTGTTTCAGAATTCAAGTTGACCATTGCTCGGAGAAATTGCTTCAGACATTGGCGAAATACACTTATTTGCATACCTACCTCAATGGGATACAGAAACAGCTTGCTCATTCCCCCTCGTCCCGAAATGGATTTCGTTCAGGCGCACAAAGCTAATTAACTGGCTAGATTTCCCATCTTGTCTCAATGAAACTGGGTGGCAATGAGACGTTCTAGGACGCCGGCAGTATAATGATAAAGAAAACTCCAAGAAATACTCGATCCACCAGGTAAAAATCGTGACACAGAGCCTGCCGGATGGGCTTCGGGGGCGAAATAACTACCACGATGTCCCAAGAGCAACCCAATCGTTTTGTCGCATTCAATTCATAATTTTTTTTCGTTGATTTCCGAATGTATTCGTTCAACTTTTGAGTTTCGATTTTCATTGCCACCCGGCAACCAGAACACGCTCTATTCTCCTTGTAGATGATGTCATGTTTTTTTGAGAAGCTCTCAAGTTCGGAATGTTGCTGTGGTGTGCGAAAAAAACTCGTAATTGGTGAAGAAGTTCACCACGTGAACTCTCGCTAAGGTATTATGAACAATGGGAAGCAAGTCATACAGGCTGAGGGGGGACGGATGTTTCAGTTTGAGGTCCTGGCTTAGCTACTGTTATCAGAAAAGAATCTGAATAGTTTGAGAATTTTCGAGGCTTCAGGCTCTACATTCCTGTAATGCTTGTTCTCAGATTACAGTGGCCTACGGGTTTCAATGTGTGACACAATGAGAGTCAACTTTTGTTCTCGAATTCGTTGAATTGCTACTAAACTGGGAAGCTGAACGCACACCGTTCTACTTAGACCGGTCTGGGCAAACGTGTGGTCAGTAGGTTTTTTTTCCGTTTCACAGCGGGAGGACGTGACAAACGGGAATCAATAGATCTGTCGAAAATGTCATAAGTTGTTGGAAAAGACATAATCCCCCCATTTTTACTGGGCCACAAAACATGCGGAAATAGTTTTCAGACAGTCACGTGCTTCCAGGCACTGGGCCTTATTGATTATGCGTTTGAACTGAATAGAGTCAAGTCAGCTGGGAAGTGAGGACAGAACTTAATTAGGCACCACGAAAGCAAATGGGATTTAAGGAAACGGTGCTGAAATTAACGGCTGTTGAGTAATTTTTTGAAATGAGTCTGCCGCGGGCAGATTTTTTCGGAAAAGAAAAATTTTCGTTTCATGTAGTTTCAGACAGTCCGCAAAATTACGCGTCGGGTGGTAGAGGTATAAATTACACAGCTAGAACCATCTCATAGATGTAACATACTACTCATAAGGTTGCTGAAAACTCTTGTACAGATCACGACCCGTTTCGCCTTTCTGCTTTGGGTTTATCAGCTAGGCGAAGTCTCGGAGTTTCCGGCAACCTCATGTTCTACTCGAACCCGAGTTGGACAGATGCACGCGAATTTGGTTTTGACAGGAGACTCAACTGAATCCAGTCGAATTTTTCGTTTGTATTGGCTTCAGTTCATGCTTCTCATAAACTGGTTTCGTGTGCCCAAAGGTCTACATTTGTTTTAAAGCACATTAGAAAATGTGATCTTGACAACGTGGTCGTGTTTTCAGAATCGTACAGTGTCAATTTAAGGACAACCTGTACGTGTCAGCAGCGAGAGAAAATGCCTCAGTTATTGGGGTAAGAATGACGCGACAAGGCCCTCCAGGCGTTGGCTAGTTCTGATGAGTCATCGGTTCATCCAGCCGGCTAGCTATCGATTTTCAGTGTGAATCCGATAACTTGGGCTACACGCGCTGTAGTCATGTGATTTCGATAAGGCCTCCTCAGACAACTCCAATGTAAAAAAATCTATGGGCTTAAAGATAGAGTAAACTACAGCACAGCCATTCACTAACCTCAGTCAGTAAAATTGTTCTACAAGTTGGTTCTGATCTGGTAGGTCAATGTTCAATGACAAGACCGATGCGCTCACGTGATGTTTCTGGTGATGAACGGTCTGTCGAACTGCGGTCGCCTCGACTGTTTCTAGTACGTTTTATTGAACGGTCTTTGAAAGCTTTTTCAAGGAGGCAGCTTTTACGTAAGTCTTTGATTGATTCCCGGAGGATTCAGCCACATGAAGACAGGTTGACCTGAACAACACCCATTTTACGAGTTCTAAAATGACAAAGGCCCGGAATACGACCATTGGCAACGTTAGCTGAGCATTAGCTGGAACCGATCTCCACCACACCGGATGAACTGACCACAAGTGATGCTTCACTTGTCATTCGAATTCAGCTACCCGACAACAGCTGTAGAGTTGTTAGCAAAAAAACCTAGAAAGAGTAAAACTGTGACCTTCCGTATCAAAGCAGGTGATTTGCTAGGAAAATAATCGAAAAGTTCTCCAGTTTTCTGCATCTCAGAAGAGACCCAACTTCAGGACGGAAGGACAACATTCGCTTTTAAGTGGTCTCTCTAGACGGGATAAGAATATTTACACCACATGTATTTTTCGAATTTCGTTCAATTTGGGTCCAAATAGAACATAAGGTTAACGGGAACCCGGGAACTGCGCCTATCTGATGAGCCCTAAAAAAGGCGGAATCAGTCGTGGGTTTTGGAGTGCTTTCAGCAACCTTATGAGTAGTATGTTACATCTATGAGATGGTTCTAGCTGTGTAATTTATACCTCTACCACCCGACGCGTAATTTTGCGGACTGTCTGAAACTACATGAAACGAAAATTTTTCTTTTCCGAAAAAATCTGCCCGCGGCAGACTCATTTCAAAAAATTACTCAACAGCCGTTAATTTCAGCACCGTTTCCTTAAATCCCATTTGCTTTCGTGGTGCCTAATTAAGTTCTGTCCTCACTTCCCAGCTGACTTGACTCTATTCAGTTCAAACGCATAATCAATAAGGCCCAGTGCCTGGAAGCACGTGACTGTCTGAAAACTATTTCCGCATGTTTTGTGGCCCAGTAAAAATGGGGGGATTATGTCTTTTCCAACAACTTATGACATTTTCGACAGATCTATTGATTCCCGTTTGTCACGTCCTCCCGCTGTGAAACGGAAAAAAAACCTACTGACCACACGTTTGCCCAGACCGGTCTAAGTAGAACGGTGTGCGTTCAGCTTCCCAGTTTAGTAGCAATTCAACGAATTCGAGAACAAAAGTTGACTCTCATTGTGTCACACATTGAAACCCGTAGGCCACTGTAATCTGAGAACAAGCATTACAGGAATGTAGAGCCTGAAGCCTCGAAAATTCTCAAACTATTCAGATTCTTTTCTGATAACAGTAGCTAAGCCAGGACCTCAAACTGAAACATCCGTCCCCCCTCAGCCTGTATGACTTGCTTCCCATTGTTCATAATACCTTAGCGAGAGTTCACGTGGTGAACTTCTTCACCAATTACGAGTTTTTTTCGCACACCACAGCAACATTCCGAACTTGAGAGCTTCTCAAAAAAACATGACATCATCTACAAGGAGAATAGAGCGTGTTCTGGTTGCCGGGTGGCAATGAAAATCGAAACTCAAAAGTTGAACGAATACATTCGGAAATCAACGAAAAAAAATTATGAATTGAATGCGACAAAACGATTGGGTTGCTCTTGGGACATCGTGGTAGTTATTTCGCCCCCGAAGCCCATCCGGCAGGCTCTGTGTCACGATTTTTACCTGGTGGATCGAGTATTTCTTGGAGTTTTCTTTATCATTATACTGCCGGCGTCCTAGAACGTCTCATTGCCACCCAGTTTCATTGAGACAAGATGGGAAATCTAGCCAGTTAATTAGCTTTGTGCGCCTGAACGAAATCCATTTCGGGACGAGGGGGAATGAGCAAGCTGTTTCTGTATCCCATTGAGGTACCACGTCCATCTGTCTCCTCTTGGCGAAATTTAGGTGTACTCGGTAGCGCCTTGAACACTGATCGCTAGGGAATCCGAGGTGACTTCGCTTACAACAGAGGGCACATTAGAGAACAGTATGTGATATCCACACCGACACACCAAAGGGACTCGGCGATACCACGACAGTGTAATGAAGTCCTCGGTTCAACGCCTTGTGTATACATCATGTCGTTGCGTTCCCGTACGATTGTGTAAAATGATAGCAATCTATCGATCAATTACTACAGTGTTGCTTGTGTACAGTTCGGATGAGTTATTCCGACTTGGATGGCTAAACCAGGTTGGCACGATTACGGTGGTATGCTCCGTCATCCGTTAGTATCCACAGCACACTCCAGTCACATCTAGTACCCGTAACCTAGGTTTTCGAATGCATTGTGGCTGTGGGTATCACTGTCCACTAGACTAAGCCGATATACACTAAACGGACTGCTTAGTCCCCACCAAGATGGTCTCTAATCAATCCCAGGTTAACTAAAATTGACTGTTGGCTTATTCTATCAGAGAATACAGTTGTGACGTGGATTTCACAGACACGCTGAAGAAACTTTGACCTTTCACACATCTGCATACCAATTCGGTTTTGACCGGATGCTCACCTAGAACCCATGTGAACCCCTCGTTTATGGTGTTCTCGATCAGCTGGGTTACATACGGGTCTGCCGTCAAGGCCAACTTGAAAAGCATATGAGTGTATAGATCAAACTTTGCGCAATTTGGATTCAAGTAGAACATAAGGTTGACAAAAACTCGGAGATTGTGTCCACGTGATAAGCCCCAATAAGGGCGAAATCGGTTGTTGGCTTTTCAAGGATTTTCAGCAACCTTGTGGGTAGTGTACCACGTCTGTACATGTACCGCGATATCTCGAATATCGTACCAACTAAAACATGAGGTGGCCTGGTGCAGCACATTCAGTTGCTTAAAAGGAACATGCTGAACGAGGTATTCAGCTAGGATTCAGGTGAGTCTTCCGTCAAAATGCAGATGCGTGCATTTCGCTAATTGCGTGTAATTTCGGTTCAAGTAGAACCTAGGGTCAACGGCAACTCGGTGATCGCGCCTATCTGAGCCCCCAGAAGGGCAAAACCATCGGTGGATTGTCGGCGACCCTGTGAATAGCTTCGTCCAAGGATGTACACTGAGACATCTCGAGTATCGTACCGACATAAACGCAAAACCGTCTTGGCGCAGCACAACATTTAGTTGGAGCAAAACTTCGTGTACGGGGAATTCACCTGGAAGTCCGTTGAGTTTTTTGTGAACACCAAATTGGTTTGCACATGAGTGTACTCCGCGAATTGCATTCTGTCTGGAGCATAAATCTTCTCTCTTGCAGGTCACAAGATTACTCCAAACAATTATCAAATGCCAGGAGAAACGGACGATGAATACGGTTTTATTATGACGTTTTGTGGTAAATCGACTGGTTCGGGACGATATCTGGGCTACACGCTTGCCTCGCATGTCAAATATCTTGAGTTCGAACCCTGGCACGTTCAAGAGTAAAACCCGAGTCCCGTTATGCTACCTTTGGTATGGAATCACGGGGCTAATTGCGCCGGGACACGAGGAGGACTGTTCAAAAGAGGGTAGCTTGAAGGCGAGCACCCACATGCTGTTCGGCATCACAAGGAAGTCATCAGAATGCATATTAGCAGTCTTGAAGTCCACATGCTATCCAAAGTAGGTCGAAATGTGTGCACACAAACCGCCGATGAGATCGGTTGGAACTAGTCAAAGTGAATCTCATCAAAACCATTACGTTCACAAGTTAAATTTTCAAGAACAGCAACAGCAACACCATAAAAACCTCTGGTCTTCTTGAGAACGCGTTGTGCCATCGTTAGAGTCATTTATGTTCTTCCTGGAGGGTTCTCCATGGATAACTCCGGAAGTTGCTGATCGTTGATCAGGTGGCTGTCTGTTGATCTGTTCGCCGAGCTGGGCAGTTAACTTGCACCAGAAGTTTCCAATTGATAAAGATCAAGCTCATCAACCGACAAACAGTCGTATAATAAAGAACAAAATGTGTCCATCAGGTTTCAAGCCTCTATGGCGCTACCTGACTGAGAAGTCCTCACTGGTGGGCCAATCGATCGACATAACCAAGGTATATTACTGGGTCTTCGTTCGAGGCGTCGGGCGTTCCGCTCACGTCACTCAAGGGCGAACATGTTCACCTGTTCAGAAGTAAAACTTCGGATGAGTCCAGCAGGGACTAGTGGATTAGTGGTAACACGCTCGCTTCACATGTACGGAGTTCGAACCCTGGCGCGGCTGTTGGATATGCAACGCTGATGAGCTCTAATAAGAGCGAAACTCGAGTCCAATGCTTCCTCCTCGTGCGGACTCACCAGAGGGATTGCGCCGGGACAGGAGGACGATTGTTCAAACGAGAGTCATGTGAGTATGTATTCTACAAACTCCCGCGAATACCAACACCTGAAACAACCGATAAACGCACCTAAGTTACTAGTATTTAAATATATAACTGTCAGGAACTTGTCCCGTCTTGACATAAATGAAAGTTTTCACATTGTCTCATGATGTCAGGTTCTCTTCAAAGCTATGATGACATCATATTCACAGAACAGTAGCGTTTGGCTCTTTCAGCCCTCCAATCAGCGAAGGACAATGAAGTCTACTCAGTGCACCAGGGAGGAAACAGTTGTTACTTTGGGTTCACTAGCCCAAACATAAATCTGCAAAACATGTCCATCCTTAGTAAACCATTTGTATCCTGCTTCCGTTCGATTTCGAACTTTTTCTAGTTTTATACGTAACACACTACTCACAAGGTTGCTGAAAATTCTTCGACAGCCCACGACCGATTTCGCCTTTCTTGGGGCTGGCTCATCAAGTAGGCGCAGTTCCCGAGTTTCCGCCGTCAACCTTATGTTCTAATTGAACCTGGACTGATTTCGATAAATACACTAATTTGCAAATCAATTTGGTTTTTTGGCAAGAGGCTCACCTGGAACCCAGCTGAATCTCTCGTTTGTGATGTTTCCTAGTTTTATTTGGTTGGATTGTTTACAACAAACTGTATGTTGTGCATAGTATAAATCTCTAGTCCCTTTACGTGAACGCTTGTCACCTATCAGGTCAACTGTCCCTCAATTTGGTTTAGACAGTGAGAGGCCACCGTTCGTATTCACTGAATAGGTGATCCCGTGTTCTGCGGATGAGACTTCACACGATCCAGCACATGAACAGAACCAAAAAACAGTTAGAAACCTATGTCCAGCTGTCGCTGTTTCATCAGTGGACTGAAAAACGTCGGTCACCAAAGCGACAGTCGACAGAAACGTGTTTGCTGACAGCTTGGGGGAAAAGTTTGGCTTATGAGTTACTGTTTGTGTGGGTTCACCGCTTTGGAAGACCCTCCAGTGTGTCAACCGCACGTCCATCTTTTTGCGGAGTTATTGCTTGCTCCTTTTAAAGGAGCGACCAACCGACGAGATGCTAGTCATCTTGTGTGGATGACTCTGGATTGATGATTGATTAAAGTCAGGAATGATGAGCTCCGTGATTTCATCATCCCTCTGGTGCTGCGTTTACCTTGACATACGTTCACAAGGTGTTTACTCTTGAAGGTTGGAAAGTGTTAGAAAACCTACAGTCTCTGTTCCATACACATATATGGCATTAGTAAAAAAGTTCGGGTGTTGGAGAATAAGGCCAGTGGGGGGGGGGACGAATGTTTTTGACGCAAGTAAAGGGACAAAAATCAACCATGTGCTTTTTTAATTCTGGTTCTTTTGGGGAGGTAATTCGTGATTCGACGATGCCCAAAGTGATCCCTGTTTTGGATTGTGGGAACAGCGATGACTTCGAGGTGGACTTTCAAGGTAGCCTCTCCTTCTATGAAATGACATCTTGAAGTAACACAAAGGTTTTGAAGGCTCCCGGTTTTCTGAAATGTGTTACTCTGCTACTCAAGTAGCAGATAAAGGGAACTTTGCGGCACTTTACCAAAACACTATCTAGGTTGCGGCAGACTGAAATCAAGCAAAATCGTGCAGACAAGTAAAACTTCGGATGAGTCCAGCAGGGACTAGTGGATTAGTGGTAACACGCTCGCTTCACATGTACGGAGTTCGAACCCTGGCGCGGCTGTTGGATATGCAACGCTGATGAGCTCTAATAAGAGCGAAACTCGAGTCCAATGCTTCCTCCTCGTGCGGACTCACCAGAGGGATTGCGCCGGGACAGGAGGACGATTGTTCAAACGAGAGTCATGTGAGTATGTATTCTACAAACTCCCGCGAATACCAACACCTGAAACAACCGATAAACGCACCTAAGTTACTAGTATTTAAATATATAACTGTCAGGAACTTGTCCCGTCTTGACATAAATGAAAGTTTTCACATTGTCTCATGATGTCAGGTTCTCTTCAAAGCTATGATGACATCATATTCACAGAACAGTAGCGTTTGGCTCTTTCAGCCCTCCAATCAGCGAAGGACAATGAAGTCTACTCAGTGCACCAGGGAGGAAACAGTTGTTACTTTGGGTTCACTAGCCCAAACATAAATCTGCAAAACATGTCCATCCTTAGTAAACCATTTGTATCCTGCTTCCGTTCGATTTCGAACTTTTTCTAGTTTTATACGTAACACACTACTCACAAGGTTGCTGAAAATTCTTCGACAGCCCACGACCGATTTCGCCTTTCTTGGGGCTGGCTCATCAAGTAGGCGCAGTTCCCGAGTTTCCGCCGTCAACCTTATGTTCTAATTGAACCTGGACTGATTTCGATAAATACACTAATTTGCAAATCAATTTGGTTTTTTGGCAAGAGGCTCACCTGGAACCCAGCTGAATCTCTCGTTTGTGATGTTTCCTAGTTTTATTTGGTTGGATTGTTTACAACAAACTGTATGTTGTGCATAGTATAAATCTCTAGTCCCTTTACGTGAACGCTTGTCACCTATCAGGTCAACTGTCCCTCAATTTGGTTTAGACAGTGAGAGGCCACCGTTCGTATTCACTGAATAGGTGATCCCGTGTTCTGCGGATGAGACTTCACACGATCCAGCACATGAACAGAACCAAAAAACAGTTAGAAACCTATGTCCAGCTGTCGCTGTTTCATCAGTGGACTGAAAAACGTCGGTCACCAAAGCGACAGTCGACAGAAACGTGTTTGCTGACAGCTTGGGGGAAAAGTTTGGCTTATGAGTTACTGTTTGTGTGGGTTCACCGCTTTGGAAGACCCTCCAGTGTGTCAACCGCACGTCCATCTTTTTGCGGAGTTATTGCTTGCTCCTTTTAAAGGAGCGACCAACCGACGAGATGCTAGTCATCTTGTGTGGATGACTCTGGATTGATGATTGATTAAAGTCAGGAATGATGAGCTCCGTGATTTCATCATCCCTCTGGTGCTGCGTTTACCTTGACATACGTTCACAAGGTGTTTACTCTTGAAGGTTGGAAAGTGTTAGAAAACCTACAGTCTCTGTTCCATACACATATATGGCATTAGTAAAAAAGTTCGGGTGTTGGAGAATAAGGCCAGTGGGGGGGGGGACGAATGTTTTTGACGCAAGTAAAGGGACAAAAATCAACCATGTGCTTTTTTAATTCTGGTTCTTTTGGGGAGGTAATTCGTGATTCGACGATGCCCAAAGTGATCCCTGTTTTGGATTGTGGGAACAGCGATGACTTCGAGGTGGACTTTCAAGGTAGCCTCTCCTTCTATGAAATGACATCTTGAAGTAACACAAAGGTTTTGAAGGCTCCCGGTTTTCTGAAATGTGTTACTCTGCTACTCAAGTAGCAGATAAAGGGAACTTTGCGGCACTTTACCAAAACACTATCTAGGTTGCGGCAGACTGAAATCAAGCAAAATCGTGCAGACAGTCGGCATTTACCCTGTGTTTTTTTCAACTTACGTCTTCTCACCGGGCAAAAGATGCACGCAACATTTCTGATACCAGCAAGCTCCTCCCGGTGCGTGAGTAAACGCTGAACTCTCATCATTAGCCATGAAAGTGCTAATGGCTCCCGCAAGGAAATTTTCTTCCCAAGAAAATGTCGTTTTTTGCGTTTTAGTGGAGTAGGAAAAGGGCAGCGAAGTATGACTGGTCCAGTCTATCAGGCAATGTTAATCAACTTTGAACTGAACGGCTACCTATGGTGTTGTGGACGGTTGCCATAGCTGTTTAGAAAATCGATGCTCAGACTATCGACCGGAGGATCTTCTCACCTTGAATTAAATGCCTGTGATGTTCCGGGGCCTTGTGCTGTTGGAAAAGCACCCGTCGAATGTGTGTCTGAGTTTGGCAGTGGTTTGGTCTGAATTGTCACGTCAACAATTACTTGGAATGACAGAAATTACACTGAGTTCACCGGTCAAGCTTCTAATTTGCAAGGATCAACCAATCAGGTAGTGAAATAGCGGACAAGGTCTTAACTGACCAATCAGGTGATGACAGGGCCCAATATGACAGAGCCATCAGCTGGCGACAGCTCGCTGGTAATGTCACTTTGACTGGCGACGAATGTTGTGTCCGTGCTTGCTACCAGGGTCGTCGAAGAAGCTAACAATCGATAAGCACTCAATATTTCGTTGGTTATCGGTAGGCAAATCTCACCCTCATGAGGCTTAATCGGTTTAAAATTGCAGGAACGCGTAGGGTACACTAGGAACGCAGAACGTTTACCAAGGTTCGCTGATTTCTGCGTTGCACAGAAGCTCACACGACTGAGCCACACCATCATTCAGGACGTCGTGTATCTCACTTTCTAATGTTACAGATATTTTAGCGACTGGAGGTGAGTTAGAAGCACGATCATCCAAGCTACTAGGGGAAGAAGTTGACATGTAACAGTGAATTTAACATTTAAAAATGGCGGCTTTCCAGAAATGTTTCTTTTCCACTTCAGTAGTTTGTACTACCCGTTTGAATCGGTTGTCTAGCAACTACTGCTCTTTCTTGAGGTGTATGCATGGATGGTTGCGGCAGGCTTAAACATCGCGCAAAGTGTTTATTCGCAATATATCGCTTCAGCGGTTGATAACACTCGCATTTTGATATGTCTAAATGGAACAAGGGGAACTCGATAGAGATTTGCTGGTCGGTATCAACGAAGTGCCACCCAACTGCAGTGAAAGTCATCATGGCGTCACTACGCAACAGGCGCGTCAAACACACTGCTGGTCAACCTATCGTGGCCGAATGGTTCAACCACAGGCCGGAAGGTCGTGCGTTCTACAGTGTCTGATTTTTTGAAATGCAAACTGCTGATGATTCTCAGTAAGAATGAAACCGCTGTACAATTTTCCATGGCTTTTCAAGTTAGACTGCCTTCAGTGACAGGACAAAATCTCATTTGAACATGAGAATCGGTTTGGGGACTTTTTCGAACACCCGGCAATGTTCTCACAACTTAAGCTGCTTGAGAAAAACCTACAAAGGCAAATAGAAAGGACCAAGACTGAGGTCATTTTGAAGGACACAGCTAGTTTTGTCGACTTTCAGCTTCTGCTTATTCCATCGGACGGTCCTGTGTTTGTCAGTTCCTTCCCTCAAAAAGGTGGGCAGGTTGCATCACAAGAAACTCGAACCCGCTAACTCCCGATTAGTAATATGATTATTTAACCGCTCGGCCACATCCTGTCGACCAAGCTGAGTGGGGAGCGGCAACTTGGCTATCCATCCCAAACAGAATGATTCATCCAAACAACAAAACAGATGAACTGTTGCTGCCGATCTATAATGTGTTTGCAGGACTTACTAGACCTCGTTCACATCTATCTAAGAAAGCATTGATTTGAATCGATAACTGAGACCTGGTTGGTACAATTTTCCAGCTTATAAGAAAAAAGGGCCACCTAGAAAGGGTCAGTTTAACGCGCCGGAGTGCAGTCCTCAATGGGGTCTCCTGTGAAAGTTTGGGGGAAAATTCATTTACACAATGCAAACCTATCGAAACTGCGGTTGATTTCGATCATGCCGTGATCGTATTAAAACGTAACTACCGCCGGTCTGAAGGTGCAATACTGTCGTGCAAATTGTTGTCAGTAATATGAAAAAGCCCCTATGGAAATCTCAGGAAATTTCATATTTGAGAAACAACTCCATCCGAAATTCACTTCTAGCCAAAAGTGACGTTTTGGTCGTTTGAACGCGAACGAATGCAAAGCCAGTTGATTCGCTCACCAGAGGCATAGTATGCCATTAAATATCACGGTTGGATCGATAGCCAGTGAAAAATCGGACAAAATCGACCCAGATTCTGGACATCCTCCCGATTTGAAATCCTAAGCGCATTAGGCGACGTTAAATGTGCCATCTGTTGTCTCAACCTCATTGTTCACCCCACATGACGTAACAAGTGCCTGACCTGTTGAGCCCGAATAACAAGGTAAACACGGTTCATCTTCCGATCCTCATGTAAAACTCGATCCTAGCAAGCTGTTCATGAAAAGTGCTGTGTGCGCTGCATACGTAGAGAAACTCAGACTCCTCTGCCCAAACAGAAGTGCGTGCTCGTCAGAAGTGCATACATTCAGGAAATCTTCACGTGAAAGTCGTATTTTAAAAGTCCTGCTAACTACGGTCAAAGAAATCTTCCATGAAAGAAGGTTGTGTGATATGTTATCTTTTTAAAGGTATTGCCGCTTTTTCTCCTCTCTTCCGGTTACCAAAATCTACATTTTTCCATCTTGATTTTGTTCTCTTGCCATTCGGCGTTCAGCAACTAAAGTGACCTTGAATAACTAGGTAGAGTTATTAGTGCACAGGTGATGATAGCCATATATAATTCAAAAGGTATATATGCACTAATAACAGTCTTTATTATGGTTGACAGTGGTGAGTTGCAACACGTATAAAAATAAGTACAATATGCGGAACGTGGAGCAAGACAAAAAGGGAACTTATCGGTTGTGAGAGTCCCTTGGTGAAAGTCCGGACGGAGGTAACGTGTTTTTCTCCGCAGCATAGTTGCTACACCTGTTCCATAATTGTCCGTGGACTTGCGGAGACTGGTTGACTCCCTGCTCCCTGCGCGCGCGAATCTGTCTTGACTGTGCTCGGCTTTCCTATATGTAGGTGCGTTTGCGTGTACTTGGTTGTCATCGCATGACTTGTTGCTATGCTTACGAGATGTTAGAGACAGTCAATGTCAGATGAGTCACCTTTGTGTGACGTGGTTTGTGAGTGTAGAAAAAGAGGAATCTCTTGATCCAGTGAGCGACTGTGAGCTGAACAGTCAAGTATGTGGGGGTGAAGGGATAGCTGTAGAGTCCATCCGTCATTAGTCGATTCTGACCGGAAAAGCACCGGTTCACGGTACAGATATCTGAAAACACAATAAGTCTGGAGGTCATAAACGCATGTTTCCCAAGTTTGGACGTACAACCACATTAGTAGGACGATAATTTTTTTCAGGATTCATTACTGGGAACACTCTGGGCACTTGACGATGGCACAACCAACGTCTGCTACCGCAGGAGCGTTACCCTCTGATTGTGAATTAGCCAGTCGAAACAAACTTGCATGTTCACGTCCAATGAATCGGGTAGCGTTGAGTCATCACCCACCAGTAGCTGTTGGGCCACTTGTTTGCACTGGTTTGACGCAGTAACTCACGTCAAAATTTTGACCGCCTTAAAAGTTTATCGTCTGCCTTTGAAGTACGTGGAACTTTCCAACTTTCTAACTCTTTATGGAGTAAATCGGTTGAGTCTTCATTGCGTTTCTACAGTCTGTGGTGTTAGCAACAGTGCATGCATCTTGCTGGGCAAGCCTGAATTGTCAGAAACCTCACCGTTCCGACGATAACAATACCTGGCATCATGGTACCTCAGAACACACGGTTTCCCTTCATGGAACTAGTTCGCCTCATCGCTTGGACCAAAAAGAACAGGCCGATTCAACAGAGGTCTGTAAAAAGTTCAGCCTATCAATATTTTTTAAATTGGCAGTGGGGGTCGGAGTAGATGATTGTAGATAGGCCAGGTAAAAACTAAAATATATGAGTACGTTGTGCCACTGATGGCCGTCAGGGGGAAGGGTTTACAATAAAACTTGGTTTCTGAACTTGAATGGGAACTGCGAAGTTTATACTGGAACAACTCGGTGCAGTAGAGCAGTTGGAGAGGCATACGTAACGCGAGGCACCTTGTCAGTTGGTCTACTGTGAGCACTGTGGCCTTCCCGTAGAAAGCTGTCAGAGGCCTGGGCTGGAGCGCTGAAAATACAAGGGATAGAATCAAACGGAGAAACTTTCAGTAAGCTGTTCACCATTTTGGTCAATTAGCCGTCTTGAGTTTACCGAAATCGGGCACGCTTGGTACTTGGTCGGCTGTGGTGTTCGCCAGTTGTTCAACTCTTCATTAAAAGCCTGTTTATCCGATCAAGATTGTCCACTGCTGATGCTTTCTAATTAGGAACGAAGTTAAAGTTCCGCGGTTTTCTCTGATCTGGGCCAAATTGAATGCCTTATCAATGAAAAGCACAGGACCGTCCGAAAAAGAGCGGTGCGATAATGTTTTTTTGCCGACACTAATATGACCGAATTATTAGGCGTTTTTTCAGCTAGGAGACTCCATTTCCATCGACACAGACCATCAGCGCGCTGATCTTTTCGGGCTCAGTTTGTCTAACCATTCAGAAGATCAACAGTCTTAAATTTGTGCCACATGAATGTGACAACCAAAGCTAACTCCGGTTGTAGCTAAAATGATATCGAGGTGTTTTTCTACATATGACACTGCCCATAAGCTCGACGAAAATCCTGGACGGTCCACCACCAGTTTCTCTCTCAAAGGAGTGGTTTGAGGACGGCTTGGAGATGTGAATGCATGCTCAACTGCAATGGTATAGGACCTTTAGCGCTGAAGAATGACAAATTTTTTCTTATCAAAGGTGACAATCGCCTGTTTGCGGGACAAGGTCTTCTAACTTAATGCTGTTAATGAATATTAGTGAAAAGTTTATATAGTGTGTTCGGAAGGCGGAACCCTCCACTCGCATTTCGTGCCAGTGTTCAACTCATATACTACTAAAAACACAGGGTGTCTGTGCAAACGCTCCGTGCGTTTGGTACTGCAATCTAACCGTTATCAAAGATTAACTGTAGCAAATAGCCATGAGTTGTGAATAGGACAAGGGCCTGGAGTCAGTCCTAGAACAGCTACGCCGACCGATGATGGTTGTCAACAAAGAAAAGTCTTCAACAGATGTGATCTTGGGTCTAAAGCACAAATCCCAAACCGACCATGAATTACTTAGCCTATACCAGCCCCCCCCAAATTGTCCTGTCACTTACTCACTTACTGTTTGTTGTTTTTTGTTTTTGTATAACTTTGGACGACTTCCCTCTCAAAAGCAATAGTCTTCATGCGAACGAATGTTTCTGACTTTAGTTTCTCCTTCGAAATCTCATGAAGCCTCAGGTTCACTCGTTTGGTGAGTTAAGAAAAAATTTGCTTCCGAGCTGATCACCCGAAAGTTTATTCAGTGAATGGAGTGAATCTTAAAGCCAGTGTACACAATGAGCCAGTTTTCAGCTAGCATACAAGTGGAAACATGCTTCAGAACGATCGTTCATCGTAGCTGTTAAGTATAAATTGAATAATGTGAAATTTTAAATCTGAAGGGGCCAACCAGGATCATGAATCTGACAACGATTTAAACTTCGAACAACTCATATTCTGATACGGTTGATTTAGTTCGTGCACCGGGGTCTCAACATGCCCCAGAATGTCTCTTACATTAGAGGATACCGGATACCGGCCGTATTACCTACTGCTAGTTCGCGGTTGGCAAGGCCACTGGAGTTTACTTATTAGATAACTTCTCTTGAATTCACATTCGCAGTCTGATTTTCGCTCCCGATGGTCCCTACAATCCGATTGGCTGCGTTCATCGGTTATGTCTGGCCTTGTGGCCTCTCCTGATTGGCTATCGATTACTGGTGCTGCAATCAAATAAATCACGCTGTCTTTCCAAGCTTGCAGATGTTCTAGTCCTTATTGTATATATATTCTGTCACATTCTACTCCATTTCCTCCGCGTACTTGCGAAACAAACCTTACCAACTTCTCTCAGGACGGTTCTTTTCACAGTTGCCAGTTGAACCTTTTAAGTGGTGTGTGTTGGTGTTTTCCATTGAAAACGCAGGATACGTCAATCTGATCCTGCACCAACCAGTCTCACCCGTTGCATGACACTGATTTGAAGCGATACTATGCAGTTAAAACGTGATAAGTTAGGGTTCTTAGCGCGTAATTTGGCTCATTTCAGCCTGTTGGTTGGCTAGGGTTATTCCTCGAGGCATGGATAGAGAAGACTTTTTTTAAACCGGCTTTAAATTCTACGGTGGTGATGTTTACACAAAAACACGTATGAACCAAAACACACGTAATCCAGGTGGGACCACTTGTGTGAAAAACAACATTTTCTAAAATTTTAATTCCGGCCATTTTATTTCTGGTTAGCGAGATCTTGCTGGGCGTAAAGGGGCCAAACGGCTTAATGTGGACCGCTTAAGTGAGCTATCAGTGTTACCTACCTTAACATTTCCAGAGGCTTACTTACCAGATTTTGCGTCCACTTTCAATGAACGAGGGCATAAACTTTGTCAAGCTGCTTATCTAGAAGCTATCGGTGTCACGCAAGTAAAGTGAGACATGTGCTCTGTGACTGATCCGATAACTTAGGAACTGAAGAGCTAAACCGGGGATATCACTATGCATTGGGGTGTGTGCTGTCTGTTACGACGTGCTCCAGAGGGTTCGGATTTCGGCTGCCACAGTAAAACTTTCCTTAGTGCATCCTAGTACTGATGTGTACTATATGTCTAGTAAATAATCAGTAGTATATACCGCAGGACTGTGTAAATGAATTAAATCTCACTACACAAAACCACGTCTTATGACATCATGCGTGGAAGCGATCGTCATGTGACTGGAACCAACAAATATCTGCATCAACTACCTTGGCAAGTTTGACCGTAATTCCATACCTGCTATGGGTTAAATGCGTCTTGTAGTTTCTTGTGTAGATGTTCAACTCAAACGACAGAATACTTGGGTATCCATCTGATTTCGTTCTTTCTGCGTTCGATTCAGCCTCTTCTTCGAACTGAACATGGAAAATTTCACACTGGATCAATGCAAGCTGAACATTCATCGATGCGGTGCGACGACAAGGGTGAGTCATTTTCCACTGACCAATGAGCGTGCAGCATTCTCCCATGAACTACGATTTCATGTATAAGAAATTAACGCGCTCGAATCGGAACCAAACTGTAAGGTTTTTCATGCTTACTTTGAACTGTACAGCATCTCCCCTCAGCAATGTCACTAAATATTGTGTTTTGCCGGAACAGGTGACTAGCTTTTTGACGCCACAGTAGGTACACTTTTATGCTGCAATCAAATGACTCTAAAGCATGTCTAAAAGAGTGACTGAGCACATTCCGTAAACTCACTACGGGCGGAGAGCACAAAAACCTTGTATCTAGGGCGTTTGGAGTGAGGTTCACACCATTTTGTTTTCAGAATAGCGACACTCTCTTGTCAACTCAACACTGGAAAGTCGATCTCGCTAACTGAATGAGCGATAATCAATGCAAAGAGGTTTGCCGTAAAATTAAAAAAAACATCCAATTAAAAACTCGGTACACATTAATTTGGAGTTTCAGTCTGGTGACTGCACAGTATGTCTCCCGAATAAACTCTCTTTAGTTAGCCGGTGGCCGACGGATAAGTATTTGTCAAAATCATTAATTTTTGGCGTTGAGTAGGTATCATTTGGTCGGAATACTGATAGCTCGGACGCATCCATTGGTATCTGAATAAGAGGCTGTTGTTCTGTTCTCCCACCTTGCGAACGTTTCGTCACCATTCGGGGTGACAACATCATCAGTATGCGGTTGGGTCGGTATTCTTTCTCCTCATGTTTGTGCTTATATACTTTGTAAAGAGCCTCTTTAATTCCTAACCTGAGCACTGTTCATAACTAATTGGCCAATCAGGTTGGAGTTCAAAGTTACCCTTCACGAACTGTATAGGCCGAAGCATGAGGGACGGGACCACCCACCCAACCACACACTGATGATGTCTCCTTGTATGGTGGCGAAACGTTAACAAGTCAACCGCATGACTCGGCAAACGGATAAACAGTACCGATAGGTCATAGGTTGCCAGTCAGTTGGTTGTTGCCACTTGAAATTAGTATGGAAGATGCCCTTTAACAGGATCGAATCGACGTACCTCACAGTGACATGTGGGTTCAATAGTTTATGCCCCAACAAACACGCGCTTCCTCTAGTCACACTTATCACTTGCCTGTCCAGTATGCTCCGTACGTGAAGAGTACATATGCCGCTACCTTGTCAACGAGAGTTACCAAAGTGCAAGTGAATGAGCATATGAACACCACTCAACTATTGATGGCTAGATTTGAGAAGCT